>CAWUFW010009262.1:367500-801360 GCA_963921515.1 Calotriton arnoldi | reverse complement strand
AATAACAAGATAAGTAATGAATGCATTAAAAACAAAAAGAATGTCTGTTCAGATACTACACACATAGATAAAAAGATATCAAAATACAGAATGAGGTTGGGCTAGATTATTAGCACAAACCCCAACAGGTGGACTATCACTTTAAATGGCCTGCAGTAAAATTTGTGTCTCATGTCACCACTACTGTTGTGATTGAATTCCTGAAGGAGCTGTTTGATAGAGAAGGGTATCCTGAGGTTCCTATCACTGACAATTGGGGCAGTTGAAAACAAATGAGATGGAGAGTTTTCTTAGATACTGAAATATTCATCATGTCACCACTGCATTGTACTAGCCTCAAGGTAATGGTCAAGTGGAAAGATTTAACTGCGTATTGAAGGAAAATATTTTGCGGGCACGCAGTTTTGGAGCAGAGTGGAAAACAAGCTAAGGGAGATCTTATGGTTGTATCAAATAACTCTGCATACCACCATGGAAGTCAGTCCTCTTTAACTGCTTAAAGGGAGAGATTCTGTCTCTAAATTGTGTCTATTGAGGTTTAAAAAGAAGCAAGGGGGAAGGATGAGGTTATGAGAAGTGAAGGAGTGGCAACAAGAGTGGAAAGTAATCGGGAGAAGATTAAAAGTGCTTATGATGTGAAGCAGAAAGCCAAAGAGCCTGAATTTGAAGAAGGTGATTGGGTCAGGAATCGCAGACCTGGGGTTTTGGCCAAGAGTAATTCCAGGTTTGGCAAGGCCGTACAGGTGGTCAAAGTAAAGGAGAACAGTGTGGTCACTCATGATGGCAAAGTTTGTAATGTCAGGAGAGTGCCCAAATATGAATGTGGGAATAGGGCCCTGTCAGTTGCCCATTATGGTAATGAAATCCTGGATGAGAGTGTGGCATCAAGAGTCAAACATGATGTTCATGACAGACGGTCTTCCTGCAAACGTGTGGATTATGTATAATGTTCTTGTATGATTTTCTTTTGTTTTTCCTTCCTCTTGTGTAGCCTGCCCGTTCCTTCTTTTTTCTTTTTTTTGTTGTGGTTGAGAATGTTTTGTGTTTGTGAAGGGGGTTGCTGTGTTATATTTAGTGTAGTTCACTTTAATTATCAATCTTTGTGTTCCATTCTGGTCTCATGCCAGCCATTTGTTTACGTAAGTTCTGTTTTTGAATTGTGGGATCAAAAGAGTTGTGCTGCCTGGGACTCAGGCTGGTACTGTGCTGTTCTCCAATAAACTTATATAATCCTTCAACTTGGACTCTAAATGTTTGAATTCAACTCCTTAGTATCATGGTCAAAATCCATTTGTATTCCAAGCCTTTACACTGCTGTTCTGCTATACCTAGAGCTTCAGTAAACCAGTGTAGGAGAGTAGGATCTGCTTCACATGGGTACCCCCACTTTTTGCTGATGCTTCACTGTTTTTTTACATTAGTCTGGCTGGGACCCTGCTAATCAGAACCCCAGCCTAGCTGCTTCCTCTCTAAAATGGTTTCCATGTGCCTTAGGCACATCACTGATTGGAATCTGGAGTGCCCTTATAAGTCCCTAGTATATGGTATACTATGTACCAAGGGCATAGGTACCTCAGAGGCCTACCAGGGGCTGCAGCATGTATTATGCCACCCCTGGAAGGCCATCCAAACTGACACCACAGGTCTGCTACTGCAGCCTGGGTAAGGTGGTGCATGCACCCCTTACTGTGATATAGGTTACCTATATCACTAAATACATACACACATATAAACCTATAAGTCACTCCTAAGGCAGGCCTTATCAATCCTGAAGGCAGAGTGCATGGTTCCTATGTGAGAGGGTGCCCCTGCATGAGCAGGGCCCCTCTGCAGCGTTCGGAGACCCTTCTCTGATGCTGTTTGTAGTGCAGCCTGACCATATACTCTTAAGCGCATTATAACCTCGCGTTAAATGCTAACTTTGGAATGGCTGCACCTAAACATGTCGTGTTTGGTGTCAAACATCTTGGAATACTACCCCCACCGCCAATTCTGGCGGTGGGGGTAGCATTCCACCCTTCTAGAGGGAAAGACATGTTAACTCTGGCTAGCCCGGTAACTTCTTTCTAAAGCCCTGGCATCACAAAATGGATGCTGCTGCCACAGACACGAGTCTGGCCTCCTGCTGCTGGACGAAACTCTGGCAGGGGAGGCCTGGACAATAGGTTTCCTGTCCCAGGGAGGTGTGACCACCTCCCCAGACAGGATAATGTGTATTGGGGCTGGGCGGGAGCGCTTTCGGGTGCTTTGAAGTCCTGCACTGTGGGCACATTTGGTGTCCCTGTGCATACCCCAGTTCAAACCGGATCAGGGGCTTGCAGCCCCTGCTTTGGCGCGAACTGGACAAAGGGAAAGGGGTGTAGCCACCCCTCTGCCCTGACCCACCCATAGGTGGGGCCACAGAGTAGTCCAACCCCTAAACTTAGTATAAGTATAGGAACCCAGTCCTTAGGACTTTAGATTATCCCTGGACGAAACTCTGAAACAGAATCCTGGACCTTCGATGCTCTACTCAAGATTAGAGGACAGAAGAATCTCCCTTGGGGTCAAGGAGTGACTCCCCTGCTTGGCAGGCACCAAAGATGCATCTGTCTGGTCTGCATTTCTGAAGCTCCCGTTGGACGCCGAAGTCTTCGCATCACCAGAGGTGGATTCTCAGACTTCCCCGAGGCTACCCTGAGTCCCCAGCAAAGCTGAGGCCCGTAGCTATCGTGGGTAACGTGAGACCGTGACCCCTGGACACCGAGCACATTTGCAAGTGCATCCTCTTCTGGGTCTCCCACAAAGTCATACTTTGGGCTCCGAGTAGCCCTAGCCTCCAGCACCAACTGCACCGAAGATCACTGGGCTCCACTCCACGAGTGTCCTGTGAGCCAGATCCACGTGCGACGTCTCGAGGCTCCTTCGCGGTTGCTAGCCTGTTGGCTAGTAGCCCTTAACAAAGGACAATCTTTTTTTTCTTTGGTATCCTGGTTGCTCCAGGCCTGCCCTCACTTACCCTCGGTGGGTGAGTTCCCCAGACCTTGCTGGTCTGCACCATCAACAATCTTCATCTTCACCGAGACTTGATGTTGCCAAGGCTTGTTGGGTCCAATCCGGTCGACGACACCTCAGCACTCGACAGACATCGTGTACCAGCCCGAATCCTGCTCCTGGTCGCCGACAACACCTCCTGGACGTCGTGGCTGAAGAGTCAAGACAACTGTCAACGCACCTGAAGCACTCGACATCGGTGGGCATCTGTCCATCGCCTTCCTGGTCACTGGCTAGTGACCCAGACTCTGTCCCCTCTGCTTTCAGGTTCTTCAGATCTCCGATCCACTCTTGGATCCACCCGGACACTTTCCACTTGGTCGCCAGCAGCACTTTGCAGCAGATCGCCATTCAAATCGACGACGAAACCCGACCCCGAAAGGCACCTATGCACCCGGCTTCCCTGGGTGAGGTAACACGAGTACTCCGGTGCTCCCGTGGGTAGAGACTCTCCAAAGTACTAGTTCTCAAAGGGTTTGCTCCAAGTCCTCCTTTAAGTGTCCCTTTTCTTTAATTTCCTGATTGCGACTTTCTCCATAGAAGTTAACGGCGTATCGCGGTTGTGTATTTACACTGCACGCGTCCCCCGTGGGTCCCCTGTGTCACTACCTTGGGTGGTTCCTTGTGGTCCAAGCACTTCTAGAGGCTCTAGGCCTAGTGTCTAGTTCAGTCGTGGTTCTTATACCACTTTATTGGTATATGGTTTGGTACGCCCCTAGGGCCCAAACGTGTATTTGTGCTATTACTGTGTTTAAATAACTTATAACTTGTGTACTTCGAACTCTAGCCTCATAAAGAGACTAGAGGGGTGTGTTTAGCAATAAATACATATATTTTGAATATCTACCTGGTGTGGTGCTCTTTCATTTGGTCACTCAAGAGATTATAGACTGGTAAAACAAGCTGCTTTACATTCCTTCAAGACTTAGCCTGAAGGCAGCTCTCCATAGCTACCACTAGGATAGCTTTCAATAAGGTTGTCTTTAACCTATCTCCAATAAGGGGTTGTTTGGACTGGTGCAAGGTGCCCACTATAATTAGTGGACAGCATATGCCAGGCCAACTTCTCACATTGGTGTGCAGCGTGTGGGATTCCAGCTTGCTATTGTTTTACCAGATAATCTCAATTGAATTGATCAACTGAAAACCACTAAAGGTACCTAAGGTACATATAATTTAAGCTTAGAATACAGTAAGTTCTACTGAACTTAGAGTTGTGTGTTAAGGGATAGCACACCCTTTCTACAACTCAAGAGAGTTTAGTAGGCCACACTAGAGTAGGTAGTGCATACACCACACCACACTAGTAATGTCTTTAAAGGTAGGATCTAGAGAATCCTTACCAGAAGCCACTGGGCTTCTTCCCTCCAAGTATGATACCCTCCCATTCTTGGAATTGAGAGCATTATGTAACTTGAGGAAATTAAGGACAGGCCAAAGTCCCACCACCCAACACCTTAAAGAGTTGTTGGTGGCTTATGACCTTAGTAAGCCCTTGGGGACTGAAGGGGTAGGAGCTGAGGGTGGGGCAGAAGAAGAGGAAGGGGCCAGGGGTAGAAATACCCCCAGCCCCCCTCTGAAACTGGCCAGGAGGGTGACAATGACCCTGACCTGGATAACCCAATCCCTCCTGTGGAAGATGAAGAGGATGATCAGGATGATGCCCTCTTTGTCCCCCCAGGAAGGATTATGAGTGTGCCCAGAAAGTCTAGATCTCCTTCTCAGGAGTCTAACCACTCTGGCACCTCAATAGGGAGCTCTGTCTCATCTCATAGGAGGGAATCCTCTCATGAGAGGAGAACAAGGCTGATTCAGTATGAGGAAGCTCAGCTTGAACTCAGAAGGAAGCAAGTAGCCTTAGACAGGGAGTCCCTAGATCTCTTTAGAGAGAAAAGAAAGTTGGGACTAGAGTCCCATGGTGGCAGCCATGTCCCTAGAGATAGGGAAAGGTCCTATGACCATAGGAACCTGAGCAAGATTGTCCCTCCCTACCAGAGTGGGGATGACATCCACAAATGGATGACTGCTCTAGAGAGGGCCTGTAAAGTACAGAAGGTCCCTCAGGAGCAGTGGGCAGCAATCTTGTGGCTCTCCTTTGCAGACAAAGGTAGAGATAAGCTCCTCACTGTTAGAGAGGAGGATGCTGATAATTACAAGGTCTTGAAGAGTGCTCTTATTGATGGGTTTGGCCTAACCACTGAACAGTACAGGTTGAAGTTCAGAGATACCCAAAAAGCACAGACTCAAGACTGGGTAGACTATGTGGATTGTTCTGCCAAGGCTCTGGAAGGCTGGTTGATGGGCAGTAAGGTGTGTGACTTCTCAGGATTGTACAATCTGATAATGAGGGAGCAGATTCTTAATAACTGTCAAAATCAGCTGTTGCATCAATACCTGGTAGACTCTGATCTGACCTCTCCCCAAGAATTGGGAAAGAAGGCAGACAAATGGGTCAGAACCAGGGTGAAGCAGAAAGTACAGAACCAAGGTGGGGACACTAAGAAGCAAGATGCTAAGAACTCTGAAAAGGGTGGGGAGAAGGGTAAAGATCAAAAGTCTTCATCAGGCCCCCAAAAATCTTCTTCAGGTGGGGATTCACAGTCTACAAAAGGGAAAGGCCAAAGAAAACCATGGTGCAAGGTCTGTAAGCAAAAGACCCACTGGACCAGTGATTGCACCAAGTCCAAAGACTCAAGTCCAGCACCCACCAATGCCCCTAAGGCACCTGTTCCCCCTAGTACAGTTACAGTTGGTGGGAGTGCTCCAGCCAAGGGTTTAGTAGGGTTCACCCTGGGTACTGAGTTGGGCTCTGACCTAGTCAGAGAACTGACTCAGGCTGTGTTAGTCTGTGATGGAGGCATGGATGTGCCCTCCTCTATGAGTCCCAGTAATCTGGGCAAGTACAGACAACAGCCTTTAATCAATGGACGAGAGGCTTTGGCATTTAGGGACACAGGGGCAAGTGTCACAATGGTGACACAAGACCTTGTGAATCCTGGGCAAGTTATACTTGGTGAGATGTACCAAGTGACCAATGCTAGCAATGTCAGAACAGACCATACTCTGGCAGTTGTTAACTTCTCCTGGGGAGGGGTAACTGGCCTTAAGAAGGTTGTGGTGAGTGCAAACCTACCAGTCGAATGCTTGCTTGGCAATGACTTAGAGACTTCTGCTTGGGCAGAAGTGGAGCTCAGGACCCATGCAGAAATGCTGGGGATCCCTGCAGATGTGTTTGCTGTGACCAGGTCACAAGCCAAAATGTCTAGCACTGAACAGGCCTTGGATTCTGGAAGAATGGACCAAGTGCCTTCCAAGAGGAGGAGTAGTAGGGTTAAGGCAGTGCCTTCCCCTTGGCTCAGGAGGAAGATCAGTCCCTTGAGGGGGATGATCTCAGTCCTGAAGAAGGAACTGTCCCAGAGGAACTTGAACCTGACCAGGTTGAGTTCTTGGGGACAGGGGGACCTTCTAGGGCAGATCTGAGCCAGGAGCAGCAGAGCTGCCCCTCCCTTGAACCCCTCAGACAGCAAGCTGCTGCTGAGGCTGCTGGGAAAGCTAGTGGTCCCCATACAGTGTATTGGGATGATGGACTCCTGTACTCAGAGAGTAGAGACCCCAAGCCTGGTGCTACCAGGAGGTTGGTTATACCTCTGAAGTTCAGGGGCTTCCTATTGACCCTAGCCCATGATATTCCCTTGGCAGGTCACCTGGGCCAGAACAAGACTTGGGACAGAATTGTCCCTCACTTTCACTGGCCCCACATGTCTGAAGACACCAAGGAGTTTTGTCGCTCCTGTGTAACCTGCCAGGCCAGTGGCAAGGCAGGTGGCACTACAAAGGCCCCCCTGATACCACTACCTGTGGTGGGGGTGCCCTTTGAAAGGGTAGGGATTGACATTGTTGGTCCCATGGATCCCCAAACAGCATCTGGGCACAGGTTTATCCTGGTGGTAGTGGATCATGCCACCAGGTACCCAGAAGCTATTCCCCTCAGGACCACTACAGCACCTGTGGTGGCAAGGGCCCTCCTGGGAATTTTCTCAAGAGTGGGCTTTCCTAAGGAGGTAGTATCAGACAGGGGTGCTAACTTCATGTCTGGGTACTTAAAAGCAATGTGGAAGGAGTGTGGAGTGACTTATAAGTTCACCACACCCTATCACCCACAATGCAATGGTTTAGTTGAGAGATTCAACAAAACCTTGAAGGGCATGATTAAAGGGCTCCCAGAAAAGCTTAGGCGAAGATGGGACATACTCTTGCCCTGCCTTTTATTTGCATATAGGGAGGTGCCTCAGAAGGGGTTGGTTACAGCCCTTTTGAACTTCTGTTTGGCCACCCTGTGAGGGGTCCACTGTGCTTGGTGAAGGAAGGATGGGAGTTACCTCTCAAGCCCCCAAAGCAAGACATAGTGGACTATGTACTTGGTCTCCGCTCCCGGATGGCTGAGTATATGAAAAAGGCAACCAAAAACCTTGAGGCTAGCCAGGAACTTCAAAAGGCCTGGCATGACCAAAGGCTGTTCTGACTGTTTACCAGCCAGGACAGAAGGTGTGGGTGTTGGAGCCAGTGGCCCCAGCAGCTCTCCAAGACAAATGGAGTGGACCCCACACTATTGTTGAGCAGAAGGGTGAGGTTACCTACTTAGTAGACCTAGGAACACCCAGGAGTCCCCACAGGGTTCTCCATGTCAACAGGTTAAAACCATATGTGGACAGGGCAGACATGGGCTTGCTCATGGCTACTGATGAAGGGCAGGAGGAAGAGAGTGACCCACTCCCTGACCTGCTCTCACAGAACCCTGACGATGGGTCAGTAGATGGTGTAGCCTTGGCAGGCAGCCTCACTACCCAGCAACAAACTGATTGTAGACAGGTGCTCAATCAGTTTAGACATATGTTTTCACTGACACCCAGTCAGACCACCTGGTGCACTCATGAAGTGGACACTGGGGACAGTCTGCCTATTAAAAATAAGATTTATAGGCAACCTGACCATGTCAGGGACTGTATCAGGACTGAAGTCCAGAAAATGTTGGAGTTGGGAGTTATTGAACCCTCAGATAGCCCTTGGGCTAGTCCAGTGGTCCTTGTGCCAAAACCTCACACCAGTGGTGGAAAAAGAGAGATGAGGTTTTGTGTGGACTACAGGGGTCTCAATGCAGTCACTAGGACTGATGCCCATCCAATACCAAGGGCAGATGAGCTCATAGATACTTTGGCCTCAGCCAAATATCTCAGCACATTTGACTTGACAGCTGGCTACTGGCAGATCAGACTAGCTGATACTGCAAAGCCCAAAACAGCATTCTCAACCCCTAGTGGGCATTATCAATTTGTGGTGATGCCCTTTGGTCTGAAGAATGCACCTGCCACTTTCCAGAGGTTGGTGAATACAGTTCTCACAGGTCTGGAAGCCTATAGTGCAGCATATCTAGATGATATTGCTGTCTTTAGCTCCACCTGGGAGGATCACCTGGTCCACCTCAGGAATGTTTTACAGGCCCTGCAAAAGGCAGGCCTGACTATCAAGGCCACTAAGTGCCAGATAGGGCAGAGTCAGGTTGTGTACCTGGGCCACCTTGTGGGTGGAGGCCAGGTTCAACCTTTGCAGAGCAAGATCCAGACTATCATGGACTGGACTGCTCCCACTACCCAGACTCAGGTGAGAGCCTTCTTAGGCCTGACTGGGTACTATAGGAGATTTGTCAAGGGGTATGGATCAATAGTGACACCCCTGAATGACTTAACTTCTAAGAAAATGCCCAAAAAGGTTCAGTGGACAGTTAGCTGTCAAAAGGCATTTGATGACCTGAAGCAGGCCATGTGCACTGCTCCCATTCTACAGAGTCCTGATTACTCCAAGAAGTTCATTGTTCAAACTGATGCATCTGAATTGGGGGTAGGGGCTGTACTGTCACAATTGAATGAAGAAGGTCAGGATCAGCCAGTAGCTTTCATTAGCAGAAGGCTGACCCCTAGAGAGAAACGTTGGTCAGCCATAGAGAGGGAGGCCTTTGCTGTGGTCTGGGCTCTGAAGAAGTTGAGGCCATACTTGTTTGGTACACACTTCCTGGTTCAGACAGACCATAAGCCCCTCTTATGGCTAAAACAAATGAAGGGTGAAAACCCCAAACTGCTTAGGTGGTCCATTTCCCTACAGGGGATGGACTTTACAGTGGAACATAGACCTGGGAGTAACCATGCCAATGCAGATGGACTCTCTAGGTACTTCCACTTAGAACATGAAGACTTAACTGGGCAAGGTTAGTTTAATGTCCCTACGTTTGGGGGGGGTTGTGTAGGAGAGTAGGATCTGCTTCACATGGGTACCCCCACTTTTGCTGATGCTTCACTGTTTTTCGACATTAGTCTGGCTGGGGCCCTGCTAATCAGAACCCCAGCCTAGCTGCTTCCTCTCTAAAATGGTTTCCATGTGCCTTAGGCACATCACTGATTGGAATCTGGAGTGCCCTTATAAGTCCCTAGTATATGGTATACTATGTACCAAGGGCATAGGTACCTCAGAGGCCTACCAGGGGCTGCAGCATGTATTATGCCACCCCTGGAAGGCCATCCAAACTGACACCACAGGTCTGCTACTGCAGCCTGGGTAAGGTGGTGCATGCACCCCTTACTGTGATATAGGTTACCTATATCACTAAATACATACACACATATAAACCTATAAGTCACTCCTAAGGCAGGCCTTATCAATCCTGAAGGCAGAGTGCATGGTTCCTATGTGAGAGGGTGCCCCTGCATGAGCAGGGCCCCTCTGCAGCGTTCGGAGACCCTTCTCTGATGCTGTTTGTAGTGCAGCCTGACCATATACTCTTAAGCGCATTATAACCTCGCGTTAAATGCTAACTTTGGAATGGCTGCACCTAAACATGTCGTGTTTGGTGTCAAACATCTTGGAATACTACCCCCCGCCAATTCTGGCGGCGGGGGTAGCATTCCACCCTTCTAGAGGGAAAGACATGTTAACTCTGGCTAGCCCGGTAACTTCTTTCTAAAGCCCTGGCATCACAAAATGGATGCTGCTGCCACAGACACGAGTCTGGCCTCCTGCTGCTGGACGAAACTCCGGCAGGGGAGGCCTGGACAATAGGTTTCCTGTCCCAGGGAGGTGTGACCACCTCCCCAGACAGGATAATGTGTATTGGGGCTGGGCGGGAGCACTTTCGGGTGCTTTGAAGTCCTGCACTGGGGGCACATTTGGTGTCCCTGTGCATACCCCAGTTCAAACCGGATCAGGGGCTTGCAGCCCCTGCTTTGGCGCGAACTGGACAAAGGGAAAGGGGTGTAGCCACCCCTCTGCCCTGACCCACCCATAGGTGGGGCCACAGAGTAGTCCAACCCCTAAACTTAGTATAAGTATAGGAACCCAGTCCTTAGGACTTTAGATTATCCCTGGACGAAACTCTGAAACAGAATCCTGGACCTTCGACGCTCTACTCAAGATTAGAGGACAGAAGAATCTCCCTTGGGGTCAAGGAGTGACTCCCCTGCTTGGCAGGCACCAAAGACGCATCTGTCCGGTCTGCATTTCTGAAGCTCCCATCGGACGCCGAAGTCTTCGCATCACCAGAGGTGGATTCTCAGACTTCCCCGAGGCTACCCTGAGTCCCCAGCAAAGCTGAGGCCCGTAGCTATCGTGGGTAACGTGAGACCGTGACCCCTGGACACCAAGCACATTTGCAAGTGCATCCTCTTCTGGGTCTCCCACGAAGTCGTGCTTTGGGCTCCGAGAAGCCCTAGCCTCCAGCACCAACTGCACCGAAGATCACTGGCCTCCACTCCACGAGTGTCCTGTGAGCCAGATCCACGTGCGACATCTCGAGGCTCCTTTGCGGTCGCTAGCCCGTTGGCTAGTAGCCCTTAACGAAGGCCAATCCTTTTCTTCTTGGGCATCCTTATTGCGCCAGGTCTGTCCTCACTTACCCTTGCTGGGTGAGTTCCCCAGACCTTGCTGGTCTGCACCATCGACGATCTTCATCTTCACCGAGACTTGCCGTTGCCAAGGCTTGTTGGGTCCAATCCGGTCGCCGACACCTCAGCACTCGACAGACATCGTGTACCAGCCCGAATCCTGCTCCTGGTCGCCGACAACGCCTCCTGGACCTCGTGGCTGAAGAGTCAAGATGACCGTCAACGCACCTGAAGCACTCGACATCGGTGGGCATCTGTCCATCGCCTTCCTGGTCACTGGCTAGTGACCCAGACTCTGTCCCCTCTGCTTTCAGGTTCTTCAGATCTCCGATCCACTCTTGGATCCACCCGGACACTTTCCACTTGGTCGCCAGCAGCACTTTGCAGCAGATCGCCATTCAAATCGACGACGAAACCCGACCCCGAAAGGCACCTATGCACCCGGCTTCCCTGGGTGAGGTAACACGAGTACTCCGGTGCTCCCGTGGGTAGAGACTCTTCAAAGTACTAGTTCTCAAAGGGTTTGCTCCAAGTCCTCCTTTAAGTGTCCCTTTTCTTTAATTTCCTGATCGCGACTTTCTCCATAGAAGTTAACGGCGTATCGCGGTTGTGTATTTACACTGCACGCGTCCCCCGTGGGTCCCCTGTGTCACTACCTTGGGTGGTTCCTTGTGGTCCAAGCACTTCTAGAGGCTCTAGGCCTAGTGTCTAGTTCAGTCGTGGTTCTTATACCACTTTATTGGTATATGGTTTGGTACGCCCCTAGGGCCCAAACGTGTATTTGTGCTATTACTGTGTTTAAATAACTTATAACTTGTGTACTTCGAACTCTAGCCTCATAAAGAGACTAGAGGGGTGTGTTTAGCAATAAATACATATATTTTGAATATATACCTGGTGTGGTGCTCTTTCATTTGATCACTCAAGAGATTATAGACTGGTAAAACAAGCTGCTTTACATTCCTTCAAGACTTAGCCTGAAGGCTGCTCTCCATAGCTACCACTAGGATAGCTTTCAATAAGGTTGTCTTTAACCTATCTCCAATAAGGGGTTGTTTGGACTGGTGCAAGGTGCCCACTATAATTAGTGGACAGCATATGCCAGGCCAACTTCTCACATTGGTGTGCAGCGTGTGGGATTCCAGCTTGCTATTGTTTTACCAGATAATCTCAATTGAATTGATCAACTGAAAACCACTAAAGGTACCTAAGGTACATATAATTTAAGCTTAGAATACAGTAAGTTCTACTGAACTTAGAGTTGTGTGTTAAGGGATAGCACACCCTTTCTACAACTCAAGAGAGTTTAGTAGGCCACACTAGAGTAGGTAGTGCATACACCACACCACACTAGTAATGTCTTTAAAGGTAGGATCTAGAGAATCCTTACCAGAAGCCACTGGGCTTCTTCCCTCCAAGTATGATACCCTCCCATTCTTGGAATTGAGAGCATTATGTAACTTGAGGAAATTAAGGACAGGCCAAAGTCCCACCACCCAACACCTTAAAGAGTTGTTGGTGGCTTATGACCTTAGTAAGCCCTTGGGGACTGAAGGGGTAGGAGCTGAGGGTGGGGCAGAAGAAGAGGAAGGGGCCAGGGGTAGAAATACCCCCAGCCCCCCTCTGAAACTGGCCAGGAGGGTGACAATGACCCTGACCTGGATAACCCAATCCCTCCTGTGGAAGATGAAGAGGATGATCAGGATGATGCCCTCTTTGTCCCCCCAGGAAGGATTATGAGTGTGCCCAGAAAGTCTAGATCTCCTTCTCAGGAGTCTAACCACTCTGGCACCTCAATAGGGAGCTCTGTCTCATCTCATAGGAGGGAATCCTCTCATGAGAGGAGAACAAGGCTGATTCAGTATGAGGAAGCTCAGCTTGAACTCAGAAGGAAGCAAGTAGCCTTAGACAGGGAGTCCCTAGATCTCTTTAGAGAGAAAAGAAAGTTGGGACTAGAGTCCCATGGTGGCAGCCATGTCCCTAGAGATAGGGAAAGGTCCTATGACCATAGGAACCTGAGCAAGATTGTCCCTCCCTACCAGAGTGGGGATGACATCCACAAATGGATGACTGCTCTAGAGAGGGCCTGTAAAGTACAGAAGGTCCCTCAGGAGCAGTGGGCAGCAATCTTGTGGCTCTCCTTTGCAGACAAAGGTAGAGATAAGCTCCTCACTGTTAGAGAGGAGGATGCTGATAATTACAAGGTCTTGAAGAGTGCTCTTATTTGATGGGTTTGGCCTAACCACTGAACAGTACAGGTTGAAGTTCAGAGATACCCAAAAAGCACAGACTCAAGACTGGGTAGACTATGTGGATTGTTCTGCCAAGGCTCTGGAAGGCTGGTTGATGGGCAGTAAGGTGTGTGACTTCTCAGGATTGTACAATCTGATAATGAGGGAGCAGATTCTTAATAACTGTCAAAATCAGCTGTTGCATCAATACCTGGTAGACTCTGATCTGACCTCTCCCCAAGAATTGGGAAAGAAGGCAGACAAATGGGTCAGAACCAGGGTGAAGCAGAAAGTACAGAACCAAGGTGGGGACACTAAGAAGCAAGATTCTAAGAACTCTGAAAAGGGTGGGGAGAAGGGTAAAGATCAAAAGTCTTCATCAGGCCCCCAAAAATCTTCTTCAGGTGGGGATTCACAGTCTACAAAAGGGAAAGGCCAAAGAAAACCATGGTGCAAGGTCTGTAAGCAAAAGACCCACTGGACCAGTGATTGCACCAAGTCCAAAGACTGAAGTCCAGCACCCACCAATGCCCCTAAGGCACCTGTTCCCCCTAGTACAGTTACAGTTGGTGGGAGTGCTACAGCCAAGGGTTTAGTAGGGTTCACCCTGGGTACTGAGTTGGGCTCTGACCTAGTCAGAGAACTGACTCAGGCTGTGTTAGTCTGTGATGGAGGCATGGATGTGCCCTCCTCTATGAGTCCCAGTAATCTGGGCAAGTACAGACAACAGCCTTTAATCAATGGACGAGAGGCTTTGGCATTTAGGGACACAGGGGCAAGTGTCACAATGGTGACACAAGACCTTGTGAATCCTGGGCAAGTTATACTTGGTGAGATGTACCAAGTGACCAATGCTAGCAATGTCAGAACAGACCATACTCTGGCAGTTGTTAACTTCTCCTGGGGAGGGGTAACTGGCCTTAAGAAGGTTGTGGTGAGTGCAAACCTACCAGTCGAATGCTTGCTTGGCAATGACTTAGAGACTTCTGCTTGGGCAGAAGTGGAGCTCAGGACCCATGCAGAAATGCTGGGGATCCCTGCAGATGTGTTTGCTGTGACCAGGTCACAAGCCAAAATGTCTAGCACTGAACAGGCCTTGGATTCTGGAATAATGGACCAAGTGCCTTCCAAGAGGAGGAGTAGTAGGGTTAAGGCAGTGCCTTCCCCCTTGGCTCAGGAGGAAGATCAGTCCCTTGAGGGGGATGATCTCAGTCCTGAAGAAGGAACTGTCCCAGAGGAACTTGAACCTGACCAGGTTGAGTTCTTGGGGACAGGGGGACCTTCTAGGGCAGATCTGAGCCAGGAGCAGCAGAGCTGCCCCTCCCTTGAACCCCTCAGACAGCAAGCTGCTGCTGAGGCTGCTGGGAAAGCTAGTGGTCCCCATACAGTGTATTGGGATGATGGACTCCTGTACTCAGAGAGTAGAGACCCCAAGCCTGGTGCTACCAGGAGGTTGGTTATACCTCTGAAGATCAGGGGCTTCCTATTGACCCTAGCCCATGATATTCCCTTGGCAGGTCACCTGGGCCAGAACAAGACTTGGGACAGAATTGTCCCTCACTTTCACTGGCCCCACATGTCTGAAGACACCAAGGAGTTTTGTCGCTCCTGTGTAACCTGCCAGGCCAGTGGCAAGGCAGGTGGCACTACAAAGGCCCCCTGATACCACTACCTGTGGTGGGGGTGCCCTTTGAAAGGGTAGGGATTGACATTGTTGGTCCCATGGATCCCCAAACAGCATCTGGGCACAGGTTTATCCTGGTGGTAGTGGATCATGCCACCAGGTACCCAGAAGCTATTCCCCTCAGGACCACTACAGCACCTGTGGTGGCAAGGGCCCTCCTGGGAATTTTCTCAAGAGTGGGCTTTCCTAAGGAGGTAGTATCAGACAGGGGTGCTAACTTCATGTCTGGGTACTTAAAAGCAATGTGGAAGGAGTGTGGAGTGACTTATAAGTTCACCACACCCTATCACCCACAATGCAATGGTTTAGTTGAGAGATTCAACAAAACCTTGAAGGGCATGATTAAAGGGCTCCCAGAAAAGCTTAGGCGAAGATGGGACATACTCTTGCCCTGCCTTTTATTTGCATATAGGGAGGTGCCTCAGAAGGGGTTGGTTACAGCCCTTTTGAACTTCTGTTTGGCCACCCTGTGAGGGGTCCACTGTGCTTGGTGAAGGAAGGATGGGAGTTACCTCTCAAGCCCCCAAAGCAAGACATAGTGGACTATGTACTTGGTCTCCGCTCCCGGATGGCTGAGTATATGAAAAAGGCAACCAAAAACCTTGAGGCTAGCCAGGAACTTCAAAAGGCCTGGCATGACCAAAAGGCTGTTCTGACTGTTTACCAGCCAGGACAGAAGGTGTGGGTGTTGGAGCCAGTGGCCCCAGCAGCTCTCCAAGACAAATGGAGTGGACCCCACACTATTGTTGAGCAGAAGGGTGAGGTTACCTACTTAGTAGACCTAGGAACACCCAGGAGTCCCCACAGGGTTCTCCATGTCAACAGGTTAAAACCATATGTGGACAGGGCAGACATGGGCTTGCTCATGGCTACTGATGAAGGGCAGGAGGAAGAGAGTGACCCACTCCCTGACCTGCTCTCACAGAACCCTGACGATGGGTCAGTAGATGGTGTAGCCTTGGCAGGCAGCCTCACTACCCAGCAACAAACTGATTGTAGACAGGTGATCAATCAGTTTAGACACATGTTTTCAGTGACACCCAGTCAGACCACCTGGTGCACTCATGAAGTGGACACTGGGGACAGTCTGCCTATTAAAAATAAGATTTATAGGCAACCTGACCATGTCAGGGACTGTATCAGGACTGAAGTCCAGAAAATGTTGGAGTTGGGAGTTATTGAACCCTCAGATAGCCCTTGGGCTAGTCCAGTGGTCCTTGTGCCAAAACCTCACACCAGTGGTGGAAAAAGAGAGATGAGGTTTTGTGTGGACTACAGGGGTCTCAATGCAGTCACTAGGACTGATGCCCATCCAATACCAAGGGCAGATGAGCTCATAGATACTTTGGCCTCAGCCAAATATCTCAGCACATTTGACTTGACAGCTGGCTACTGGCAGATCAGACTAGCTGATACTGCAAAGCCCAAAACAGCATTCTCAACCCCTAATGGGCATTATCAATTTGTGGTGATGCCCTTTGGTCTGAAGAATGCACCTGCCACTTTCCAGAGGTTGGTGAATACAGTTCTCACAGGTCTGGAAGCCTATAGTGCAGCATATCTAGATGATATTGCTGTCTTTAGCTCCACCTGGGAGGATCACCTGGTCCACCTCAGGAATGTTTTACAGGCCCTGCAAAAGGCAGGCCTGACTATCAAGGCCACTAAGTGCCAGATAGGGCAGAGTCAGGTTGTGTACCTGGGCCACCTTGTGGGTGGAGGCCAGGTTCAACCTTTGCAGAGCAAGATCCAGACTATCATGGACTGGACTGCTCCCACTACCCAGACTCAGGTGAGAGCCTTCTTAGGCCTGACTGGGTACTATAGGAGATTTGTCAAGGGGTATGGATAAATAGTGACACCCCTGAATGACTTAACTTCTAAGAAAATGCCCAAAAAGGTTCAGTGGACAGTTAGCTGTCAAAAGGCATTTGATGACCTGAAGCAGGCCATGTGCACTGCTCCCATTCTACAGAGTCCTGATTACTCCAAGAAGTTCATTGTTCAAACTGATGCATCTGAATTGGGGGTAGGGGCTGTACTGTCACAATTGAATGAAGAAGGTCAGGATCAGCCAGTAGCTTTCATTAGCAGAAGGCTGACCCCTAGAGAGAAACGTTGGTCAGCCATAGAGAGGGAGGCCTTTGCTGTGGTCTGGGCTCTGAAGAAGTTGAGGCCATACTTGTTTGGTACACACTTCCTGGTTCAGACAGACCATAAGCCCCTCTTATGGCTAAAACAAATGAAGGGTGAAAACCCCAAACTGCTTAGGTGGTCCATTTCCCTACAGGGGATGGACTTTACAGTGGAACATAGACCTGGGAGTAACCATGCCAATGCAGATGGACTCTCTAGGTACTTCCACTTAGAACATGAAGACTTAACTGGGCAAGGTTAGTTTAATGTCCCTACGTTTGGGGGGGGTTGTGTAGGAGAGTAGGATCTGCTTCACATGGGTACCCCCACTTTTTGCTGATGCTTCACTGTTTTTCGACATTAGTCTGGCTGGGGCCCTGCTAATCAGAACCCCAGCCTAGCTGCTTCCTCTCTAAAATGGTTTCCATGTGCCTTAGGCACATCACTGATTGGAATCTGGAGTGCCCTTATAAGTCCCTAGTATATGGTATACTATGTACCAAGGGCATAGGTACCTCAGAGGCCTACCAGGGGCTGCAGCATGTATTATGCCACCCCTGGAAGGCCAACCAAACTGACACCACAGGTCTGCTACTGCAGCCTGGGTAAGGTGGTGCATGCACCCCTTACTGTGATATAGGTTACCTATATCACTAAATACATACACACATATAAACCTATAAGTCACTCCTAAGGCAGGCCTTATCAATCCTGAAGGCAGAGTGCATGGTTCATATGTGAGAGGGTGCCCCTGCATGAGCAGGGCCCCTCTGCAGCGTTCGGAGACCCTTCTCTGATGCTGTTTGTAGTGCAGCCTGACCATATACTCTTAAGCGCATTATAACCTCGTGTTAAATGCTAACTTTGGAATGGCTGCACCTAAACATGTCGTGTTTGGTGTCAAACATCTTGGAATACTACCCCCCGCCAATTCTGGCGGCGGGGGTAGCATTCCACCCTTCTAGAGGGAAAGACATGTTAACTCTGGCTAGCCCGGTAACTTCTTTCTAAAGCCCTGGCATCACAAAATGGATGCTGCTGCCACAGACACGAGTCTGGCCTCCTGCTGCTGGACGAAACTCCGGCAGGGGAGGCCTGGACAATAGGTTTCCTGTCCCAGGGAGGTGTGACCACCTCCCCAGACAGGATAATGTGTATTGGGGCTGGGCGGGAGCGCTTTCGGGTGCTTTGAAGTCCTGCACTGGGGGCACATTTGGTGTCCCTGTGCATACCCCAGTTCAAACCGGATCAGGGGCTTGCAGCCCCTGCTTTGGTGTGAACTGGACAAAGGGACAGGGGTGTAGCCACCCCTCTGCCCTGACCCACCCATAGGTGGGGCCACAGAGTAGTCCAACCCCTAAACTTAGTATAAGTATAGGAACCCAGTCCTTAGGACTTTAGATTATCCCTGGACGAAACTCTGAAACAGAATCCTGGACCTTCGACGCTCTACTCAAGATTAGAGGACAGAAGAATCTCCCTTGGGGTCAAGGAGTGACTCCCCTGCTTGGCAGGCACCAAAGACGCATCTGTACGGTCTGCATTTCTGAAGCTCCCGTCAGACACCGAAGTCTTCGCATCACCAGAGGTGGATTCTCAGACTTTCCCGAGGCTACCCTGAGTCCCCAGCAAAGCTGAGGCCGGTAGCTATCGTGGGTAATGTCAGACCGTGACCCCTGGACACCAAGCACATTTGCAAGTGCATCCTCTTCTGGGTCTCCCACGAAGTCGTGCTTTGGGCTCCGGGTAGCCCTAGCCTCCATCACCAACTGCACCAAAGATCACTGGCCTCCACTCCACGAGTGTCCTGTGAGCCAGATCCACGTGCGACATCTCGAGGCTCCTTCGCGGTCGCTAGCCCGTTGGCTAGTAGCCCTTAACGAAGGCCAATCTTTTTTTTCTTGGGTTTCCTGGTTGCTCCAGGCCTGCCCTCACTTACCCTCACTGGGTGAGTTCCCCAGACCTTGCTGGTCTGCACCATCGGCGATCTTCATCTTCACCGAGACTTGCTGTTGCCAAGGCTTGTTGGGTCCAATCCGGTCGCCGACACCTCAGCACTCAACAGACATTGTGTACCAGCCCGAATCCTGCTCCTGGTCGCCGACAACGCCTCCTGGACCTCGTGGCTGAAGAGTCAAGACGATTGTCAACGCACCTGAAGCACTCGACATCGGTGGGCATCTGTCCATCGCCTTCCTGGTCACTGGCTAGTGACCCAGACTCTGTCCCCTCTGCTTTCAGGTTCTTAAGATCTCCGATCCACTCTTGGATCCACCCGGACACTTTCCACTTGGTCGCCAGCAGCACTTTGCAGCAGATCGCCATTCAAATCGACGACGAAACCCGACCCCGAAAGGCACCTATGCACCCGGCTTCCCTGGGTGAGGTAACACGAGTACTCCGGTGCTCCTGTGGGTAGAGACTCTCCAAAGTACTAGTTCTCAAAGGGTTTGCTCCAAGTCCTCCTTTAAGTGTCCCTTTTCTTTAATTTCCTGATCGCGACTTTCTCCATCGAAGTTAACTGCGTATCGCGGTTGTGTATTTACACTGCCCGTGTCCCCCGTGGGTCCCCTGTGTCACTACCTTGGGTGGTTCCTTGTGGTCCAAGCACTTCTAGAGGCTCTAGGCCTAGTGTCTAGTTCAGTCGTGGTTCTTATACCACTTTATTGGTATATGGTTTGGTACGCCCCTAGGGCCCAAACGTGTATTTGTGCTATTACTGTGTTTAAATAACTTATAACTTGTGTACTTCGAACTCTAGCCTCATAAAGAGACTAGAGGGGTGTGTTTAGCAATAAATACATATATTTTGAATATCTACCTGGTGTGGTGCTCTTTCATTTGGTCACTCAAGAGATTATAGACTGGTAAAACAAGCTGCTTTACATTCCTTCAAGACTTAGCCTGAAGGCTGCTCTCCATAGCTACCACTAGGATAGCTTTCAATAAGGTTGTCTTTAACCTATCTCCAATAAGGGGTTGTTTGGACTGGTGCAAGGTGGCCACTATAATTAGTGGACAGCATATGCCAGGCCAACTTCTCACAACCAGGTCTTTTTCCAGTGGGATCGTTGCATAATCCTAGTACCCGACAATGTTAAAGCTCTGCAGAGTAGTTTGGTTCACTGTTGAATATAGTATTTATACCACTCCATTGTGTGCAATAAAAATATGTGTATGTAAAACCTACAATGTAGTGAAATACAACTCCAGAAGGTGGCTGGAATCCTGTTCAGTCCCTATTCAGAGAGGGATGTGCTGAAACTTGTTCCTTCAATTTCTCAGACATGGTGAGCGATTCAATCTTTCCTATAGCGTGCAATTTACTATAAATATCTATTTTCTGCTGATCATAATTTTTTTTAGATAGACAGATTATAACAACAAAAAGCCAGTTCTTGTTGTTAAAACTGCAGCTGTAATGATGCTTCACGATCTGTCTTTCACCTTGGCTGCTAACTCTGGCAGCAGCCACTATGACATCATAACTCAGCTGTCATAACTTATTATAGTTGAGATGCTGCAACTTTTCATTATTATAGGTGATGCTGTAGTGTCACTGGGCCCATTTACTTTATCTAACTTTATCTCCTCACTCTACCCCTCAGAGTCATTTCCTTGGTCCTCCGATGGATCTTGAACCATGTCGAGAGGGGTTGGATATAGGGGATCCATTCCAAACCAGTTATCCACTGAGAACCAAGAACTGACCTACAAACTTGCAATTAAATTCATATATCCAATCCTCAAAACTGTGCTATACAAATACAGGATTATTACAGCTAGACCAAATCTCCTGAAAAAATTCAGTAGGACTACAATCATACAAACTAATAATTCGGTTAAAGCTATGCAAAATAGTAACAATCCCTTATTAATACTATATTGGAATGCACAATCAATTACTGGAGACAAGTCATAGAGAGACGGGTGGTTAGATTGTTATCAGTAAATTAAGAAAGGTAATCACATCAATATATCAGGCATTTAAATTGAAGTGCAGAATAATCAAACTTATCAATTACCAAGGCTATAGAAGAAAAGTTCAGGAAAGGACGTGAATCATATCAGCTCACAGGTTCTCTTCCAACGAGGGAAAGGAGTCCAGGAATAGCGCACACAGCGTATGCGTCAGCCCAAGAAAAACCAGTAGAGTCTGCAAGTTCTAAAGCTGTGTCTCAATCCGCAAAAGAGCAAGGTGGGAAAAGCCAACATCCTCTGTGTTAGTCCCTCCGTCACACGATGTATTTTATATTTTTCAAGTTCCGTGGTGACATGTCGTGGGTCACCTCATCTGGTCAAACCACTCAATACATTGGTCAGTTTGAATAGGACGATTGTCATGCAGCATGAAGCACATACAGTTTATGGCGAAAAGGTAGTGATCATCACGCTGTCGAACCATTCAGATATGTAAAGTTTTGAACAATAGTCTTTCAGCAAATGCACATTAGTGAGTTCAAGAAGAGAGTTTCTCATGGCAGATGTTCCCAAAGTAGCGAATTAGTAGCGAGTAGCCCTAGTATGTGCATGGGATCACTCTCTATGAAACATAGTTTCATTTCATATTGCAAGTTCACAAAGCCTTTCCATGAGAACAGAATCAAGCAAGAGAAAGAAATGCGGGACTAATTTGAATTTAGTTCATGACATACACAATATAAATAATGGAAATATGCATTTCATTCTAGAGTGCCTAAGACTTTACATCCTTTTCTTCAACTTATGACACTTATTAACATTCAGGTTTAATTGAAATTAGCACGTGTAACTATGACACATTGCTACATTTTCAAAATACTAACGTGGAAAATCGCTTCAAAATATAAAATAATTCTGTCGTTTCTAGTAATCTTCATTAGTGCATACATGAAGATTATTTTCTGAAAGTTTCAGAGCATTTGGAATCAGTATAAACGTGCAGCACCATTTCTCTTATTCTCTGTTGGTGCACACTTTAACATGAGCAAGGATAGAGTTGAAAACAAAAGTCTTCAATAAACATTCATAGTGTTATCTAATTTGCATTTAGTTTCATTAATTTTTCACATATATCATTATTTAAAAGAAAATGGTTAATGAAATCTCTATAACACATGTCATCAGATTCACATTTCTATTCCACGTTAAACTAATACACCATTGCAATTTACATGAACCTATGTTATTTAAACGGGCATTTTGTCTAGTCTACACTCTTCTGCATGCTTTTACAATGCAGTAACTAAGGGGGTCATTAGGATAGTGGGCGGATCGCCGCCGCCCGTATGGCGGTGGCGATCCGCCCGCTATTTCCCACCGCCCGCCTCACATTTCCCCACCGCCATATTAGTATGGCAGTGGGGACCCAGGCGGACGGAAAGACCGTCCGCCGGTTTTCCGCCGGTAGGCAATCCGCCCAATTGCCTACCGGGCGGAAAAGGCCTGCAATATGGAGGTGGTGCCTTGCAGGCACCGCCATCCATATTGCGATGATGGCAGTCACATGCATTTCCATGGCGGAGACTCCGCCATGGAAAGGCATGCGGAGAATGCCTTTGGGGGCCCGTTGCGGGCCCCCTGGGGGTGGGGGCTGCACTTGGGGGTACCCATGGTACCCCCAACATTGACATGCACAAGGTGGCAGACACCGCGCGGTGCCTGCCACCTTGTGCATGCCAATGCACAACATGCATATATTGCATTGTGGCGGGTGCTGCTCACAGCACCGCCCGCCACAATGCAATAGATGCGGGATGCCACCGCCACCGTGGCGGTGGCATCCTAATTGCCGGTGTGGGACCGCCGCACCACTGGCGGCTGGTCCCAGCACCGCTAGGGTGGCGGGCGGACCCGCCCGCCATCCTAATAGACCCCTAAATCTTTTCATGATCTATTTCTCAAGATTCTTCAATGTATAGTGAGCACAAATTGTGCATGTTTGTCATTTTTCTCTCAAAAGGTGTCAAAATCGGTTTTATGTGTCAACTAAGAGGTTCAGCAGTTTATCTGCTTCATCAGTGACTAGAGATGTCACAACTCGCCTATAATAAGAAAATTATAGACTGCAGGCCTGATTCACAAACGGCGGATTTCAGTTTCACATTGCGGAGGTCCCGTGGTGTCTGCGTGCCCCCGGCCACGACTGTGGGGCCTCTGCCTGCGTGCGAAGGCCCTTTGTTAAGTGGGCCATGGGTTTATACAGAGATGGTACACTCCCATGTACTATGGGGCATATTTACGTTCCCTGGCGCATCCCTGCATATCAGCAGGGATGCGCCAGGGAAATTGCGTCACGCAAGTTTACCCTTGCGCCACGTCCGATGTGCCGCATTTACAATGCGGCGCATCGTGGCGCAAGGATAAGCAGATGCGTTGCGCATCTGCCGGCGGAAGGTTGGCGCAGTGCTGAAGTTGTGTCGCAAGCGCGACGCAACTCCAGCACTGTTCCAACCTTCCCTATCCCTAACATGGTGCGTCAATCCTTACGCCTGCTTGAAGCAGGCGTAAGGATTTGACGCACCAGCGTCGGAAAAGTGACTGCGTGAAATCTTGTAGATTTCACTACGTCACTTTTCCGAGGCGTTCCTGCGCCGGAACGCCCCCCCCTGCGCCGGTACGCCCACATGAAACCTGACGCAGGTTTCATGTGGCGCAGGGGTTTATTACGTGACGCATCTCCCTAGATGCGTCACGTTGTAAATATAGCGCAACGCGGCGCATGGTTTGCGTCGCCGCTGCGTCACATGCGTGACGCAACGGCGGCGCAACGGCGGCGCAAAAGTGGCGCAAGGGGCTTGTAAATATGCCCCAATGTATTTACCTGGGACACCTACAAGGGCACTAGGCCATTCTCGTACCTTTGCTTTTTTAAATTAGAACAGGTCAAAACATGAACTTTCCTAGTATTTCTTCATCTGTGTTGAATACTTCACAGTCTACTGTGCAAAAAAAACGTACATAAGGATTCACCCGATCTCTTCTATAAGTGATCCGACATATGAGTTCTTTCAAAGATGTATATTAAGATGCGAGGCCCGGACTGTGTCAGAAAAAAATAGAGTCTGCCCAGCACACAGTTCATCTTGTGCAAGGATTGATTGCAATGGAATGCCTCCATCTCTAAGATTTGCTACAACAACGTCCTCGCTCCTTCGAATCTGCTGTGACCGTCCCTCTTTTCTCGCCATTCTCAGAACATTTTGAAGTGGCCGTGTGCCGAACAAACAAGATGCAAAAACAAAGTAAAGGATTAACACTATGAATTCTGAAAACATCAATTTCCAACAAAGTTGTTTATTTTTTTTGCTGAGAGTATTGCTCAAAACAATATTCTTGCTCTGAAACTGTAGACAAACTAACGGAGCGAATGTATTTATTCTGACAGTGATGTATACTGCATTTATTATTACAGAATTGCTATCCATTTAGGTACCCATCTGTTTATGAATAGCTCCTTACAGAGGCAGTCATCCTGAACAGCAGAATCGACTTTAAGGACTACATGAACAACAAAGACCATAGGCAATTTGTCCAGGGAAATGAGTGCATTAGCAAAAATAACTGACTTTGCAAAAGCAAAACATCAGCTGCAAAATCAATATGTGAATTTTAATTTTAACATGATGTTTTAGGCACTGAAAATGCAGAGTGATTATGTTTAATTTCTTAGAAAAGCAGCAGTTATTGGAAACGCATTGTTCTTTAAATCAACCTGCTGGTGTCACTGTGCAACTCAGGGAAAGTGGTGAGGAAGGAGAGGGTTGTGTGCGCGATTGCGCTTGATTCACAATAGAAACTCCCAAAAAAGTGTCCGCATGAAAGCAGCATTCTTTCAAAATTGGCATCAATTACGAACACGTACACATTTGTTGATTGCAAAATATAAAATAGCATAAATGCAGTAATTATTGTATAAAAGTGGTGATGTTCCTCTAATGCATGAGAGCCAATTTCTGTTATTATTTAGGTTTAGCTGCAATTAGATGTTACTTGTGTGGGAGAAAATATGATACAAAAGCTATCTCTGCTGTCAGTATGCATTATGCACATGCTGTACTCTCTACACAGCACAAGGACTTGGTAGATCATGTACATTTCAAAGTACACAAGCTAATATCCATTTGCCATGCCCTCTACACGAGCCAGATGTACAACCATTTCATTTTGCGAGTTGTAAATTGCGACTTTTAGTGATCCGCAATTAGCAAGTCGCAAAATGAAATGTACTAATGTGTCTCAGACACATTTAGCAATTCCCAATGGGGTCGCAAATGGCCTCCCTCATTAATATTCATGAGTTTAGTCGCATTGTGCGACCCATTGGGAATGGCTTGTAAGCACTGGGGTCAGCAGACCACCAAGTTTGTGATTGCTTTTTAAATAAAGCTATTTTTTTCTGAAATGCAGCCTGTTTTCCTTAAAGGAAAATGGGATGCATTTAAAAAGAAAAATGAAAAGTTTCCTTTTAATTTTTTAAGAGGAGGCATTGGTTCATGGGACCACTGCCTGCTCTTAAAAAATGTTGGCGCCCACATTCCAAAGGGAAAGGGGTCCCTTGGTGCCCCTTCCAGTTTGCAAATGGGTTATCACCTCCTTCGCGGAATCGCTAATATATGAATGTTTTGCGACCGCATTCTTGTCGCAGACCATTCATACATGCCACTGCGACTTGCTATTAGGAAGGGCCGCTATTGAAAAGCCCCTTCCTAATAGCAACTCGCAAACCCTATTTTGTGAGTCGGTAATAGGTTACTGACTCGCAAAATAGGGTTAGTACTTTGCAAAAGCCATTTTAGTGGTCGCAAAAAGCCAGATTCTCCATTTGCAACCGATAAAAACGGTTGTATATGTGGCCCAAAGTTCTATTCACATCAACAGTGTATACTATACATAGGGCTCAGCCTACAACTAACACCTTAGCAGAATGGCCTAGATATTATGCATAGTATAAGGGGATTTGCAGCCATGATCTGTGTGCTGTACATACCAGGCCTACTCAATAACTCCCAAAAGGGCCTGGACTGTGGTCAAAAAATGTTCTTAAGCAGGAGTAACCTTGAGGGAAAGTTAATTTCAACATGCAACATGGCTAGTATAGATGGCTTGAATTAAAAAAGATTTACTTAACATGTACAGTATAGTAGGCAATTGAGCAGTGGCAGATTTAGTTTATGAACTATTATGAAGTAGGAGATTGATAAAGCTTTATTGGATGGAGGAAGTAGGCCAGCTTTCTTGTAATGGGACCTAAGTGCATTTGAGTGGGTATTATGAGATTGTTGAAGTTTTGCATACATGAGAAAAGCAACAGTGCAGCCATCATTGCTTGTGTAGATAGTGATAACACTGGGTAGAAACACAGATGTGTGAGTGTGTGCCAGAGCCAGCTGTAAGGACATTCAATTGTGGTGGTGATGGTGATTGATGGTAATGGTGGTAGTGTGCTAAGATCTCTAGTTTCTTAAATCATTGCATGTGTAGTTCAGATAATTTTTAATTTCTTCTCAGCTTTTTTGTATTTTAGTCTTGTTGAGCTATTCTTTCATTCAACCAAAAAACCAGAGAGCTGTGGGCATGGAAGGGGCTGTATATCACTATATCTAGTACAGAAGCATTATGATATAAAAATACTTTTTGCAAAATATTGACTGCAACAATATCAACTTTCAGTAATCCTAATTGAAAATACCTTAATATCCACATGAAAAATAACAATTAAATATTATCATCAAAACAGTGATAATCGACAACAATAAATATAGGCATAAAAATGTTGTTTTCTAAGCTACACAATGGAATTAATCGAAATATTCACATGACAAATATAAACAAAAAACACATCAACAAAACATATTTTAAAAAAATGAATAAATCTATAGCACAAAAAAATAAACAATTCACTACCAAAATTAAAAAGCTGCCTTTAAAGCATTTATTTAATTTAAAAGTAATGCCCTTCTAATTTCCCACAGGAAAAAAAAATGAATTGTGAAGCCAATCAGATTCGAATGTACCATGGTTGACAAATAGAAAACTTCAGTCTGAACTTATCATATACAGCAGAAACAGACAAAGCTTATGACAAACCTACTTAAGGAGAGGAGAGGGGTAATTATATAAACAACCTAAGCAGCTAAGGGCCATTGCACCGCACTACCAGCAAGTTATATAAAATTGTTGTCCAACTCTATAGGTTGGCTGCCAGACAACCTAGCATCAGAAATTATATAACAAATAAGAGAGGCAACAAAACATTAGATCGACTTCCAAAGTTTTTCAAAGCAGTCAGTCCAAAAAACAAAATTTAGAAGTTTGTTCCAGCCAGGTTCATTTGACTAAATTCTTTCTTTATCATTTCTTCATATACGAGCAGCCATACAAGCAGCCAACACGTTTCACTCACACTTGAGCTTTATCAGGGTTCACGATACATATAACTATCAATATTACAACAAACAGTAGATTGTTCCAGCCAGGTTAATTTAAATAAATTCTTTGTTTATCATTTCTTCATATACAAGCAGCCAACACGTTTCGCTCACATTCGAGCTTCATCAGGGTTCACAATACATGTCACTATCAATATTACAACAAACAGTATACTCAAAAACTCAACTTCAAGATTGGCTGTGTCCTCATGTTCATCTATAACAGTAACTGGTGAAGTGTGGCGCTCATGGTACGTATGACTGTCGGTATCCTTGAAAGCATTCTCCACAAAAATATGATTTGAAAGTCCGGTGTTGTGTGCGGCAACTTGTTCACTTTTCCCTTACTCAAAACTGCCAAAAAGGCAGTTTGAAGTAAAGGAGGAAAAAGACATTCCACTGCTGGAAAGAAGCAACTACAATTGAAATTAATGCATGTTAATTTATTTAAAAATAAGAAACATATTTAATCTAAAAACTCCAAACTCCTACGTTTAATTTAAAAGTATATTTGTAAAATACAGTATTGTTTAATGTATTTCCAATAGAGATCAGCTGAAAAGAAGTTTAATAAAGCCTCCATGAGAAAATACAAAATGACTCAAGAAGAAAAAGGTAGAAAATACATATTATTCATAACTGTTAGACCAAACTTAAATATAAATTTTTCTAATAAATAAACATATCCTATTAGATCTATTTTTATTAAAATGTACACCATTTTCAAATCCTAAAATGAAAACTGAACTGACCTTAACACAAAAAGGAAAATCACTGTCAATTTATATGGGATACACATACGCTAATAAAACAGTGTAATTTAAAGAACGCATTGGAAATACACTCAATAATATTCTAATGGTTGGTACAGCAAGCTGT
This sequence comes from Calotriton arnoldi, assembly GCA_963921515.1. Lineage (NCBI taxonomy): Eukaryota > Metazoa > Chordata > Amphibia > Caudata > Salamandridae > Calotriton > Calotriton arnoldi. Next base: position 773,060 of record CAWUFW010009262.1, on the reverse strand, counting down.
CACCATTAATGAAGCCATTGAAATATCAGAGACAGTAATCATCCACCTTCAAAGACTGAAATAGAAATACAAGGCATGGTACATGACCAAAACGTTGTAGCATCCTCCTCAAGCACTCCTAAAGGACCTATTCTTGCACAACTAGTTGATCAAATGCCACTAGTATAATACCATAGCATCAACAGAAAACAAACAGAAAAAAGAACTGTGATGCATAAAAATCCTGGGTTTGCGACCACAACAAACCTTCTGCTGCCTCAAGATAACGTGGAGGAGATGGGTTGAGATACGACAGGCTCCATACTCAGTCCATACTTAGAGGGCCTTTTGAACCCTCTTCACTTAAAGAAGGTGCTTATATCACAGGTGCTTGGGTTGTCATTAATTATGGGATCCGCTTTTTGAATTCAGTCACATCGGGTCGAAATACATTGACGATTGCATAGAGGCCTGCCATATACATCCCTTTATATTAATTGCAATCAGTAAGGAATCATTTGAGACATTGTTCGAGCTTTGAAACTTTACTTTATTGGACCCCCTCCATGGAGTGAACAAGAATACCTACATAAAGCATGAGGCCTTTCTTCTTTGTCTGGTATAACAACCAATATTAAAGCAACTGGGTTCATATAACTACACCAATCTTCATGTTTTCTACTTTCTGTCTTTTATTCAGTACTCATTTATTTAGTAAAGGGATGCTTTACAATGTGTTAACCCAAGCAAACTTTGCTGTAAACACTTTATTTTAGTATTATGTTTGTGCTAGAGGTGTTGCTCGAAAAACTCATAATTGTGTAATAAATGACGTACAATTGAATGATTCTACTCCAAGCCACAACTAAACCGTGTTTTCTGTATTCAAGACTAATCTCGATTATTCCATGATTACTGAGGTGACTTCAGGTATCTCATAGTTAATGAAACTCCCACTGGCCCGCCTCGTTGGCCCAGCCCCCCAGCGCTTTTATATGCGCTCATGAGAGCAGCCACCAAGTTTTCTATACAGCTTGCAGCTGGCATAGGCCACTAGATAATGTGGCCTACTGCCATTCGGCCTCTTCAAGAAAAAGGTGGCAAAAGATGCCATGGGGTTTCTTAAGGAAATGCAGCAGGCACTGGGTCTAGAGGAAATTTTGACTCTACTGTGTCAGAACTCAAGGATGTAGCTGCTGCATATATCAGCAGCCCATCTCCAGAGGGCACAGGTAAAACAGATGGACTCACACAAAAAGACAGACTGTAAATAATCTCAGGCCTAAGACAACAAGGCTTCCCAAACCCTGATCCTAAAATTCCCTCCAAGCACTTGCTGAAAACAGGGCTATGTTGTTGTAGGAGCCCTAGTACATGGAAACCAATAACACAGGGCTACTGCAGGAAGAAGGGATCACAGACATGTCAATCCAACGAGAGGCGGAAAAATAGCTGACCTAGGAAATACAGAAGCACTGTACTCTCCAGCTCATCGTTATAGTGAAATGACAGGAAGAAACACGGCTAACGTTATGAGTATGTTGTTAACCTTCCCTGAGAAGCCCACCCATGTTCAACAGCTGTCACATACAAGTTGATACTTCTGATCTGAGGCAGACTTAGGGCCATGATGTGACCTTATTTGTAATGCAATCACTGCTGATGCAACAAGGTGAGCTATCATATAAATAAGCCAAATCAAGGCACCTCCTAAACACGCAATTACATGTTATGCTCATGCATTGCAATAACAGCACCACTTTTCCAATAAGGATATGTGAAAGTGCCTGGTGCTCCTGATGAAGGATCCATTTTTGGGAAGATTCATTCCAATTGCTTCCCGGGGCGAAGCTTATACGCTATTATACCCCCCAAAATATTTTTCTGTTCATGAATTGAGGCACAGAAAGAAGAAACCGAATGGTGAACGTCGTTTGAAAGATTTGTCAAGCCAAACACTTTGCGCACAAAAGTAATCATCTGCAAATGTATGTACCATCCTGACCATCTAAACATTCAAAGAAGTTTATCGCAATGGAAGTCTACATTTATTCATTGTTAGACCTGGTACCATTGGCGTGAGTCTCCCTTCCACTTTTTTCTGATTGCCTCCTCTGTTTTTGATCTGTTTGCTGGTTTTAGATGCTTTGCGCACTGTGCCACTACTATTCAGTGCCACAGTGCAAGTGCTCCCTATGTTAAATTGATGTATTGATTAGTGACTTCATGATTGGATCATTTGATTTACGTGTCAGACCCTAGTATAGTGCACCAGGTGTGCCCAGGGCCTGTAAATCAAATTCTGCTGGTGGGCTTGCAGCACTGGTTGTGCCACCCAGAGAAGAGGCTTGTAAAGGGTGTCTCAGGCCTGCCATTGCAGATCCTGTGTGCAGTCTGCGACTGCCATGTCGACTTGGCAAGTGCACCCACTTGCCAGTCCCTAAACCTTCCCTTATCTTCATATCACCCTGCCCTAAGATAGGCCCAAGGGCAGGGTGCATTGTAAGTATAAGGTAGGACATGCCCTGGTGTGTGTGGCATGCCCTAATAGTGAATTACAGCCATTTTCGTTTTTCCCTATTGCAAGGCTACCTGTCCCCATAGGCCAGAATGGGCAGTTTGATTATAACATCTTATAATCCTAACTGACCCAGGGAACATGGTAGAAATTCGAGTTTAGTATGCCTGAACTCAGAATGATAAAATACATCTTTTAGTAAAGTTGGTTTTAACATTCTGTGTTTGAAAATACCACTTTTAGAAAGTAGGTATTTTCTTGCCTAACTGTCCAAGCCTGCCTCTGCTAGGTTGTGTATTGTGTGTCTGGTTTTGTGAGTGACAGGGGCTGGGGGATTCCAGGAGACAGGGTGAGTCAGCACAGGGCTGAATAGACCTATCTGCATGTAGAGTGGTGGGAGGAGTTGCACCTGGGTCTGAATAGGGCTGTGCCTGCCTTCCACAATGCTGGCTCCAGCTCCTGTGGTGCGTCTGATGTCCCTGGCCCACCCTGCCAAAGGAAAGAAGGAGTCCTGTAAACAAAGTGCTCCAGGACTGCACAGAACTGGTTTGGGCTAGGTACAGGCCCCTCTGCCTTCAGAGGACAAAGGATTTTGCAGTATAAATATGGGGACCCAGACCCCAAGACTTGAGATCCCTTCTGGAACAACAAGACGAACCTCTGCCAAGGAGAAGAACCAAAGGAAGCTGTAGGAGTTGGACTGCCCCCTGCCAGTGTGCTGTGTTGCTGGGTTGGCCTACAGTGGTGTCTTCAGTGCCAAGGAGAGGAGAAGGAACTTTTAAAGAACTTTCATCATCTTGCAGAATATTACTCCAAGGGCTTGAACTTGTGCTTGCCTCCTGCTGAAGTCTCAGGGACAAAAGACTTCACCACCAGCTCCCCTCTGAATTCCCTTGCTGGGAATTCTGTCTGCAGAAGCCTGTGTGTCGCTGGGAGCTGTAAGCGCGACTCAATGAGAAGAAGCGTGTCACAGTCGCAGCTGTTGCCGTCGAATCGCTGGAGAAGCGTGTCGCCGCCGCAGAGGTCGCCGCCGCATCACCAGAGAAGCGAGCCTTCGTCAAAGCTGTTACCCAATGCATCACTGGAGAAGCGTGTCGCCGCCGCAGAGGTCACCGGCGCATCACCGGAGAAGCGTGTCGCAGGGCCATTAGCAGCTCCAAAGTTACAGAGTCGCCGCACGGCCGCCGGGCGTGCATGCATCGTCTTCACGTCGTCGCATCAAGGGCGCCATCTTATCGCATCGCACCGGATCGTCGCATCGCATCGAGGTGCCATCTTGTCGCATCGCAACCGGAACGCAGTACGAGAATCTATGCATCACCTCCTCTCCGGTAAGGACCAAGAAGCATCCCCTACTCTGCGCAAGCATTGAGGCGCGAAGCATCATCTCCCCCGAAGCAAGGAACCAACGCATCTCCATCCCTGCGAACCTTTTTGTTTGTTTTGCGTTACGCATCCAGGTACTTTTGTGAGAACTTTGTCGCATTTACCATCAACTTGAACTAAGTTACTTCTACCATCTTTAAGTCTATTTTGAGTACAGTATTGTGTATTTTTGTCGTTTGTGGTCTTTTGTTAAGTCTATATAAAGAATACTTATTTTTATAAAACCTGTGTGGTGTCCATCTGTAGTGTTTTCACTGTATTACTGTATGTGTCCACAAATGCTTAACACACTGCCTCTGAGATAAGCCTGTCTGCTCGTGCCAAGCTACCAAGGGGGTGAGCAGGGGTTATCCAGTAGTGTAACTCCCTTGCCCTGACATAGAAGCAAGGGTCCCTATTTGGTCAAAGGTACCTACCTCTGCCAACTAGAGACCCCCAGTTCTAACATTGGTGGTCAGCGGTGAGGATTTGGACCTGCATTTGTGACTCATATACAGTAATTGGTGTACACTACTAGTGAGTGCAGACCAAACGCGACCACATACTTTTTGGTAGAATTGTTTTTCCTTGGACTGTTATTTTTTCCTGAGAACTGCCAATTCTTACTGCCATGAGTAGACCAGCATCTGTTGCATCTATGGATCTAGATTTTGAGGAAGAGAGGTTGGAAACCTAAACTTTGAAACAGCTCAAGCATCTCTGCAAGAAATTGAAAGTTGCTACACCAGGCATTTCCAAAAAGGATGACTACCAAAAGGCGCTGAGGGCCTGGGTAGAAGCAAGAAATGCCCCTGAGTTGGTGGTGGAGCCAGCTGGGGATGCAGATGGGCAACTGGATAGGCCAGAGTTTCCAGCCAGGGGAGGGATACTGTCCCCACCTGGCAGTAGCATCTCTTCCAAAGACCTGTCCCCCAGAGAGTTGGAAGACAGGGAGAGAAATAGGGCACACAAGCTGGAGATGGCTAAGCTTAAGATGGAGGGTCAGAGGGAAATAGAGAATAACAAGTTGTCCTTGGAAAGAGAGAGAATGAGAATGGCGCATGAGAGGATGTTGAGGGAGTTAGAGATCAAGGCGAAGGGTCTAGAGATCAATCCCTCTGGTGGCAGCGCACCATCTATGCCTTCAGAAGGCAGGGTATATATCCCCAAAGATGTCATCAAAGATTTCCATAAGCATGAGGATATTGGGCAGTGGTTTGCAGCCTATGAGATAGCAATGTTGGCCCACCGGGTCCCTGAGAAGGATTGGGGAGCTGGGTTGTGGGGCCGCATTGTGAGTGAGGGGAGGGATACTTTGTTAGACCTACCCAGTGAAAATAGGATGTCCTATGCCCACATGAAGGAAGCCCTGATGACAAGGTATGGTTTGACCCCAGAACTCTATAGACAGAGGTTCAAGAATTGTAAGAAACTGGAGGCAACCACTTGGGTAGAATATGTATCTTTCTTTTGCAGAGCTATGTATGGTTGGGTGAAGGGTAGCAAAGTGGATAATTTTGAAGCGCTCTATGATTTGTTTGCAGGGGAGCACTTATCTACTAATTGTTTTCCAGAGCTATGCCAGCACCTTATTGATAGCAAGTTAACTAACCCTAGGAAGCTTGCTGAGGAGGCGGACCCCTGTGTCAGTACCAGGGTCCACAAGGGTCATGTGGGAGATTCCGCCAAAGGTGGGCAGGGTCCCCAGCAGAAGAGTGGGGGGGACAAAGGTAATCAGAGGGAGTTCCAGAAAGGGCCCCAAAGTAATTCCCAAGGGAACCAAGGGAAGGGTTCCCAGCCTCCCCCTGAGAAGAAGCAAGAGGCCCGACAGGTAAACCTGTTCAGAGGGGCCCCTACAAGTGCTTTACGTGTGGTCAAGTGGGCCACCATTGGTATGATGCACAGTGTCCCATGAAGGATTCCAAAGCACCACCCCGTCAGTTCGCAAGTGTAGTCCTGGGAGGGGAGGAGATGGGTGCCCAAGGTGGGTGGGGTCCCGCAGAAATGTCCCTTGTCTCTTTAGGAGACTTTGAGATGGTCCCTAAGACCCAGCTGCCTGATAACACTAAGAAATAGAGGCAGTGGGTGACCATCAATGGCCATAGGGTGGAGGCTCTGAGGGACACCGGGGCTAGTGTGATAGCTGTCAATTGCTGGTTGGTGTCCAAGGAGCAGGTTATCCCTCATGCATTCTTCCCTGTAGTTGCAGCGGACAACTCGCAGAGCCAGTGTGAGGTGGCTCAAGTTCCCTTTGAGTGGGGGGGGGGTCTCAGGTACTCTCCAAGTTGCTGTGAGGTCAGCCATGCCTGTGGATTGTCTGTTGGGCAATGATTTAGATAGCTCCCCTTGGGATAAGGTGGAGAAGAAGTCTCATTTGGAGATGTTGGGTCTGCCTGAGTGGGTGTGTGTGACCACTCGATCTATGGCAGCCTGTAAGGGTGTTCAAGAGATCCTGGAGCCTGAAAGTATGGCCCAGGAACCTGCCTTAAAGAGAAGAGGTAGGGGGCGTGGGGAACCAGCCCCCATTGTTCCCATAGTCCAGGAGGAGGCAGACCTTGAGGGGGATGCCCTGGAACCTACAGGGGAGCAAGTTGCTGAACTGGGGGACCTGCCTGAGCTGACCCATTGGCAGCAAGAAGGAGGACCCTCCACGGAGCAGTTTTGTGCAGAACAGAGGAAGTGCCCTTCTCTTGAGGGTTTGCGGCAACAGGCCACAGCCCAGGCAGCAGGTGATCAGTCTGGATCACATTGGATCTACTGGGAGAACAACCTCCTGTATAGCGAGCCTGAGGTTGCTGAGCCTGGGTCAGCCCGTGTGCTGGTGGTACCCCAGCGCTTCAGAGCCTTCCTACTGGGTTTGGCTCATGATGTACCTTTAGCTGGACATCTGGGGCAGAACAAGACCTTTGAAAGGCTTGTCTCCAACTTTCATTGCCCCAGATGCGGAAGAGTTCAGACACTCATTGTAGGACTTGTCAAACTTGCCAGGCAAGTGGGAAAAGTGGAAGGAAGCACAAGGCTCCTCTCCAACCTTTCCCTGTAGTCAGTACCCCCTTTGAACGGGTGGGCATTGACATTGTGGGGCCACTGGACCCCAAGACAACCATGGGCAACAGGTTTATCCTGGTCTTGGTGGACCATGCTATCCGGTACCCGGAAGCCATCCCGCTCAGGACATGGGACGTGCACTGATGAGGATTTTCTCCTGTGTGGGGTTCCCCAGAGAGGTGGTGTCAGACCGAGTTACAAACTTCATATCCAACTATATGAAGTCCCTGTGGCAGGAGTGCGGTGTTACTTATAAGTTCACCACTCCTTACCACCCCCAAGGTAATGGGCTGGTTGAGAGATTCAACCGGACCCTCAAAGGCATGATAATGGGTCTTGAGGAACCTATGAGGCATAAGTGGGATGTCCTCTTACCATTACTTCTGTTTGCTTACCGTGAGGTGCCACAGAAGTCCTTAGGGTTCAGTCCCTTTGAACTGCTCTATGGTCACCCGGTAAGAGGACCTTTGAGTCTGGTCAAGGAAGGCTGGGAGCAATCTCCCAGGAAACCTCCCCAGGATGTATACAGTTACATGCTGGCCTTCAGGAACCAGACCAGGCGATTCAGGCAACTCGCTGAGGTGAATCTGGGAGCCAGCCAGGAAGAGATGAAGCGGTGGTACAATCAGAATGCCACTCTGATTGAGCTTCAACCTGGACAGAAAGTTTGGGTCATGGCCCCTGTAGAGCCTTGTGCGCTCCAGGACAGGTGGACTGGACCATTTGAGGTGGTGGAGCGCAAGAGTGATGTCACCTACCTGGTGAACTTGCGGTCTCCAAGGAACCCTTTGCGGGTCCTGCATGTTAACTGCCTGAAGCCCCACTTAGAAAGGTCTGAAGTGGGCATGCTCCTAGCGACAGATGATGGAATGGAGGAGGAGACTGAGCCTCTTCCTGACCTCCTGTCTGCAATGGAGCAAGATGGGTCAGTGGATGGTGTCAGCCTCTCTGCCACACTGACCCCTGGTCAGCAGAAAGATTGTCGCCAACTGTTGAGACAATTCTCTGATTTGTTTTCCCTGATTCCTGGTGTCACTGTGTGGTGCATCCATGATGTGGACACTGGGGACAGTCCTCCTGTGAAGCACAAGGCTTACAGAGTGACTGACAAGGTCAGAGCTTACATCAAGGAGGAAGTCTCCAAGATGTTTGCCTTAGGGGTGATTGAGTCCTCTCACAGTCCTTGGGCCAGCCCAGTGGTCTTGGTCCCAAAGGCTGCCGCGCCTGGTGCCACACCCAAACTCCGGTTCTGTGTGGACTACCGAGGACTCAATTCAGTCACCAGGACTGACGCGCACCCCATCCCCAGAGCTGATGAGCTCATTGATCGGTTAGGGGCTGCACGGTACCTCAGCACGTTTGATTTGACGTCTGGGTACTGGCAGATCGCCTTAACTGATGGGGCCAAAGAGAGGTCAGCATTCTCCACACCAGATGGGCACTACCAATTCCGGGTTATGCCCTTTGGGATGAAGAATGCCCCTGCCACCTTTCAGAGGTTGGTCAACCAGGTGTTGGCTGGACTGGAGGATTTCAGTGCCGCCTACCTGGATGACATTGCAGTGTTCAGAGCCAGTTGGGAAGAACATCTGCGCCACCTCTGGGAAGTGTTGATGGCACTGCGAAAGGCAGGCCTCACGATCAAGGTGAGTAAGTGCCAGATCGGGCAGGGTTCCGTGGTGTACTTGGGGCACCAGGTAGGGAGCGGCCAGGTGGCGCCCCTACAAACCAAGATTGATACCATCCTGGCATGGGAACCCCCAAAGACTCAGACACAGGTGAGAGCCTTTTTAGGACTCACGGGGTACTACAGGAGGTTTGTCAAGGGGTATGGCAACATTGTTGCACCCTTGACTGAGCTCACTTCCAGGAAGCAGCCCAAGAAAGTGAACTGGACTGACACCTGTCAGAAAGCTTTTGACGCCCTGAAGACTGCCATGTGTACAGCACTCGTGCTTCAGGCACCCAACTTCTCAAAGGAATTCATTGTTCAAACAGACGCTTCAGAGCATGGTGTGGGGGCTGTACTATCACAGATTAATGAGGAGGGCTTAGACCAACCTGTAGCCTTCATCAGTAGGAGGTTACTTCCACGGGAACAGAGGTGGAGTGCAATTGAGCGTGAGGCATTTGCTGTGGTCTGGGCACTGAAGAAGTTGAGACCATACCTGTTTGGGACTCACTTCCGGGTTCAGACAGACGACAGGCCCCTCAGATGACTGATGCAGATGAGGGGTGAGAACCCAAAGTTGTTGAGGTGGTCCATTTCCCTACAGGGGATGGACTTTACGGTGGAACACCGCCCTTGTACAGAACACGCCAATGCTGATGGTCTGTCGCGATTTTTCCGCCTTAGTGATGAGAACTCCCAAGGGGAAGGGTAGTTCTCCCCACATTTCAGCTGGAGGGGACACGTGTTAGACACGTGTTAGACCTGTTACCATTGGCGTGAGTCTCCCTTCCACTTTTTTCTGATTGCCTCCACTGTTTTTGATCTGTTTGCTGGTTTTAGATGCTTTGGGCACTGTGCCACTGCTATTCAGTGCCACAGTGCAAGTGCTCCCTATGTTAAATTGATGTATTGATTAATGACTTCATGATTGGATCATTTGATTTACTTGTCAGACCCTAGTATAGTGCACCAGGTGTGCCCAGGGCCTGTAAATCAAATGCTGCTGGTGGGCTTGCAGCACTGGTTGTGCCACCTACAGAAGCGGCTTGTAAAGTGTGTCTCAGGCCTGCCATTGCAGAGCCTGTGTGCAGTCTGCGACTGCCATGTCGACTTGGCAAGTGCACCCACTTGCCAGTCCCTAAACCTTCCCTTATCTTCATATGAGACACCCCTAAGGTAGGCCCAAGGGCAGGGTGCATTGTAAGTATAAGGTAGGACATGCCCTGGTGTGTGTGGCATGCCCTAATAGTGAATTACAGCCATTTTCGTTTTTCACTATTGCAAGGCTACCTGTCCCCATAGGCCAGAATGGGCAGTTTGATTATAAAATCTTATAATCCTAACTGACCCAGGGAACATGGTAGAAATTCGAGTTTAGTATGCCTGAACTCAGAATGATAAAATACATCTTTTAGTAAAGTTGGTTTTAACATTCTGTGTTTGAAAATACCACTTTTAGAAAGTAGGTATTTTCTTGCCTAACTGTCCAAGCCTGCCTCTGCTAGGTTGTGTATTATGTGTCTGGTTTTGTGAGTGACTGGGGCTGGGGGATTCCAGGAGACAGGGTGAGTCAGCATAGGGCTGAATAGACCTATCTGCATGTAGAGTGGTGGGAGGAGTTGCACCTGGGTCTGAATAGGGCTGTGCCTGCCTTCCATAATGCTGGCTCCAGCTCCTGTGGTGCGTCTGATGTCCCTGGCCCACCCTGCCAAAGGAAAGAAGGAGTCCTGTAAACAAAGTGCTCCAGGACTGCACAGAACTGGTTTGGGCTAGGTACAGGCCCCTCTGCCTTCAGAGGACAAAGGATTTTGCAGTATAAATATGGGGACCCAGACCCCAAGACTTGAGATCACTTCTGGAACAACAAGACGAACCTCTGCCAAGGAGAAGAACCAAAGGAAGCTGTAGGAGTTGGACTGCCCCCCTGCCAGTGTGCTGTGTTGCTGGGTTGGCCTACAGTGGTGTCTTCAGTGCCAAGGAGAGGAGAAGGAACTTTTAAAGAACTTTCATCATCTTGCAGAATATTACTCCAAGGGCCAGTAGCGGCCTGTGGTGGGAGTGGTGACGTGGGGCGGGGGAGGGGCAGGGTGGGGGTAGTAAACTACGGAATAAGGCCGAATTTCGTAGCGCGTGCTGCATCGCCAAATACGATGCAGCGCGCGCAACTGAATTTGTTTTATTTATTTATATGTTTACTTACCTCTATTCTGCCGTATTCCGTAGTTTACTACCCCCCACCCTGCCCCTCCCCCGCCCCACGTCACCTGACTGGCAGCACTCCCACCACGGGCCGCTACTGCCAAGGGCTTGAACTTGTGGTTGCCTCCTGCTGAAGTCTCAGGGACAAAAGACTTCACCACCAGCTCCCCTCTGAATTCCCTTGCTGAGAATTCTGTCTGCAGAAGCCTGCGTGTCGCTGGGAGCTGGAAGCGCGACTCAACGAGAAGAAGCGTGTCGCAGTTGCAGCTGTTGCCGTCGCATCGCTGGAGAAGCGTGTCGCCGCCGCAGAGGTCGCCGCCGCATCACCAGAGAAGCGAGCCTTCGTCAAGGCTGTTACCCGACGCATCACCGGAGAAGCGTGTCGCCACCGCAGAGGTCGCCGGCGCATCACCGGAGAAGCGTGTCGCAGGGCCTGTTGCGGCTCCAAAGTTACAGAGTCGCCGCACCGCCGCCGGGCGTGCACGCATCGTCTTCACGTCGTCACATTAAGGGCGCCATCTTATCGCATCGCACCTGATCATCGCACCGAGGCACCATCTTGTCGCATCGCAACTGGAACGCAGTACGAGAATCTACGCATCACCTCCTCTCCGGTAAGGACCAAGACGCATCCCCTACTCTGCGCAAGCATTGAGGCGCGACGCATCATCTCCCCCGAAGCAAGGAACCGACTCATCTCCATCCCTGCGAACCTTTTTGTTTGTTTTGCGTTACGCAGCCAGGTACTTTTGTGAGAACTTTGTCGCATTTACCATCAACTTGAACTAAGTTACTTCTACCATCTTTAAGTCTATTTTGAGTACAGTATTGTGGATTTTTGTCGTTTGTGGTCTTGTGTTAAGTCTATATAAAGAATACTTATTTTTATAAAACCTGTGTGGTGTCCATCTGTAGTGTTTTCACTGTATTACTGTATGTGTCCACAAATGCTTAACACACTGCCTCTGAGATAAGCCTGTCTGCTCGTGCCAAGCTACCAAGGGGGTGAGCAGGGGTTATCCAGTAGTGTAACTCCCTTGCCCTGACGTAGAAGCAAGGGTCCCTATTTGTTCAAAGGTACCTACCTCTGCCAACTAGAGACCCCCAGTTCTAACATTCATCCTTTCTGATTTTTAAATCTGAACTGCCAGAAGCAAGACAGAAAAGATAGTTACTCTCAGAATTCAGATGTGAAAGTGGATAGATGTTGGCTATTTCCTGGGAAAATCCAATTATTTATGTAAAGAAATGCGCCAATGAGAAATGTATAATGCACACGGTTCCAGTTCATCTGCATTGGGCCATGAGCTTAGTTATACCCACGATGCCTTTTACAAAGATTTAATAACGTCAGCCACACACTTTTTAGAGACCTCACTCACATTTTTCGTCCAACTAAAAGCTAATCGCTTGAGTCATGGATACGGAGGTATGAGAGAGAACCTCCCTTCAGCACTGTGCTAGACATTGCTGCTGCGTCCTTCTTAACACATCCAGATATGTATGAACTAATATTAAAAGGTTACATATTGTTACATAATTAATTCTATAACATTAGACCATCTTACAGACAAGCAATAACAGATTTGAAATCTAAAAACTGCCAATATATCATTTCATTTCTGAAATAATCATAATGCATTTTCTCGTCAATTAACATTTTAAGTTGATTTTGATGGAGAATTATTTCTCACTATCGGTATTTCTTCTAATCATGTATAGCTGAAACAAGTTAGGATTTCATAATCTTTATATTCTATCTATACATGTACTATATTAATATTCCACTAATACTAGAATACTGCTTATAAATTAAACACGAGGAATATCAGACAAATTGAGAGTTTATTGTAATCTAATCAAGCGCACCAAAATATTAACTAGATTGATATTTGTTGGTTATTTCAAACTGACTCTATTTAGTTTGATTTGAAGAAATTAACTACCCGGATTAAGAATAATAAGTGCGAAACACTTGTTGGCATATTCACATTTTGAAGTAATGAACACTGAATTTTAAACATTGAAAATCATGACATATGGACTAAAAACATAAACTTGGCGTCATTTGCATGAGAAAATCGTCAGGATTTGAAAGTTGGTGCAGACGACCTTTACTGCTGTTGTAATTTATTACTGCTGTTTGGAGTCATGGACTTCACTCCCGTGAAGCACTTAGCACTGTTCAAAAACACAGGTTGCCCTTATTTAAGTTCTGGGCACATCAGTGCCCATTACATAATATGGTTCTTGCTGTGCTGACAGTTGCTGCTGTTTTATTCTTGGTGAAAGAAGTAGTTGCTGCTTTTTCCCCGCCATGGTGGCAGCTGTGGTCTCTGCTATGAGTTTTTTGTTTAAATCTGTTTATTGAAGTTTGTTTTACAAGTTACATACAGGGTTAGTACTTGCAGAGCAACATTGTCCTCAGTATACATGGATAGCAGTGGGACTAAGTACAATATAGTGATTTGCCTTGCTTAACATTCATCTTTTGTCAGAGTCGTCAGTATATTTGCAAGTGATATCACTTATCCCTGTGTTACTGTGAGTTTTACAAGTATGGACAAGCTGTGTGCTGTATCCAATGCTTCACTACAATAGGACCAATCCTGTATCTAGCAATAAACAGGTGAACTGACTAAAAAGAAAAGTTAACATCAACAGATATTCCCGGTAGTCCCCTCGCACGCCCCGACCCTCTCCAAAGCTAAGCGTTTTCACACATATTTAGCACTAAATTGCTAGTCTTGCAGAAGCGCTATGACCAGGCAGTGGCCTGGAACCATGTGTAGGGCATGTGGTGTATAACTGGAGCTTAGTGTGCTATATAGTCTGATAGGTGCAGTGGCAAATTTGCATCCGATACTGGGGCCGACTGAACTGCAGTCTGTAGGTCTACTAATATAGTATCCCAATTGGACACATAGGGTATTTACGGAGCCCTAGGTTGTCTTTAACCCTGGGCGGTAAACTCCACCCCGCATAGCGGAGCGGAGTTTTTTGCCTCGCTCGCGTTCGTCAACGTCAAGTTGGCGACCGCGAGCGAGGAAAATCAACCTCCCGGTGAGATTTTTCCTCGTTTGCGATCGCCAACATCAAGTTGGTGAGCGTGGAAAATCAACCTCCCGGCGAGATTTCTCAACACGGGGGGTGTCAGGTTTCTCATTGCGAGTGGTCGCGTATGCTCGCGACCGCTCGCGTTGAGAAACAGCCCATTCGCGTTGAGAAAGCTGTCGCTCGAGTAAAAATCTACTCGAGCGGCAGAAAAGGAAAGCAGGGACCACTTGCGCTGTGCATGGTGCCGTTTGCGATGATTGCACAGTGCGGACAAGCATCCGGCACTGTGCAATCAGCGCGAACAGCATTTTTCTATCGTACTCTGCCGCTTGCGGAGCTCCGTGTAGTGCGGCGGAGTTGTTTTTGCACTTTGCGGTGATCCGCATAGTGCAACTCCGCGGACTCTGCCCAGGGTTAGTTGTCTTCAATGTGTAGTGCAATACTTCTTGCTTGAGCCCAGGAAAAAAAGCAATGTGTGATGGGGGCTCCTGTGCCTTCCATCTACAAGTGATGAGGGGTTTGGCTGTCATCAGCCCTAGGTCAAGGAAGCGCGACGGGACCCTGTTTTTCTTAGTCCTGCAATTGAGACTAACAATGCACACCTCCCAGTTGTGTAGTCCAACCATCCCGTGCAGGTGGACAACTGTGCAGTGACTCCCTGCCAATAGTGTTGTAGATGCTGACATCCCCAGAGTATGTGTAGAAGGGCAGCATCTACAAGGGAGCAGGGGGGCAGTCGGCATCTGTGTGCCGAAAGTATTGGATTATTTTTGTTGGGGTGAGGTACGTTCTGTGTACTATGTAGTATTGTGTAGGCGAAATCTGGCACTGTGGCGGACATATGTGGGACCCTACAACAGCATCTCCCATTCCCTTTTGGTGCAGGGGAGGGCCAGTGCCTCGTTCCACTTGCAACGAAGAGGGGTGAGTGGGGGACTAGTATGCTAGCTCAGCAAGTTCGCAAACCAGCGAATCTGGTGTCTGTCTGGTTTCATTACATTGCAGGTAATGGATGGTGAGAGGCATTGTGGGCTCCTGCACCATGTTGCCCCATTGATTTCCTAGGGCAATTACTAGAGAGCTATATAAGAGGAAGTGACATGGTGGAAGGCCACCCTCCTCCATTATTGACTCATAGGTTGGGAAGTTATTGTCACAGTAAAGTTATCTGTGTGGATACCTGCTTCATGCCAGGCGGTTAATTCCACTGATGATGCATTGGCATTTTGACTGGGCATTCCAAGCAAGGGAAGTGCTGGAGGGCACAGGGGCACTGAGCATGTTAGGAAGAGGAACTGTGAAAACAATGGTGTGCTAACCCCAGCAGCAGGGATTTAGGTACTAGCACACTTGTGCAGGGGTGGAACATGTTGAGTACATCCTGGAGACCATGGGCCAGAGTTGTTGTCACTGTGTTTGTAAGTTGTATGCTCGACATCCATTTATCAACCCATTGAAGTTGGGATGTGAGGTAGTAATGTTCAGGTAGGGCACTGCAAGTCTTCCACAATCCATGGGCAAGTATAATTTCGACAGGGCTACTCTGCAGCGGGAGTTGTCCCTATGAAATCCTGTGA
Source organism: Calotriton arnoldi (assembly GCA_963921515.1). NCBI lineage: Eukaryota > Metazoa > Chordata > Amphibia > Caudata > Salamandridae > Calotriton > Calotriton arnoldi. Next base: position 757,645 of record CAWUFW010009262.1, on the reverse strand, counting down.
CAGCTTTTCAAGAGATCGGAAAAAGGTAGCAGGGATGTAGAGAGGGAGATTAGTAAAATGATAAAGGAGGTGAGGGAGAGCGACCATCCTAAGGAGCACTTTGTGTCCTGTCCCTGACAATGTATGCCAAAAATCCATCTGCGCTTTCAATGAGGCAACAGCTCATTGCAGATTGCCATCATATAAATATTCTTCTGTGTGGTACATCATAATGCATAGGAAGCGAAACGTGGAGGGTTGCCAGGGTACTCGGGTCTGATTGAAAAAGAGATGTCGGTCTGCCAATGAGCGGGTGAAGGAGAACAAACAAGATTTGGTCCAATTGACCCCAAGGCTGGATAGATGAGCAAAGTGGTCCAATGTGAGGGTGACAGCATCTGGGATAAAGTGAAGGTCGCGAAGATAGATGAGCAAGTCATCAGCTTAGAGTTTTGATTGGGGGTGAGACAGGACAGGGGAATCGCATTTAAGAAGGCACTTCTGTCTGGTGAAACAGCAGAAAGTTCGAATTGGTATAGTAAGGCGTAGTGTTGGATCCGTTCTGGGTGTATGTCTTGTTGCGTGTAGAGTAAGTTATCAGTAGTTGATTTCAGTGCCACAATGGGGTGTCGGGCTGGTCCGACCTTATTAGCCATGCCAATAGTGTGCCAGATTTATCAGCAGTAGCATGTGTGCATGCAGAGTAAACAGCATAGTTCAGAAAACATAGCTGCTTCGGGAGGGAGACATCTTTGCATTGTGTGGCCAGTAGGCGGCGAGAGCTATCTCTGCATCCGTCTCGTGTTGCAAGAGGGTGCGTTCTATGCGAGATCTATCAGCATACAGCTGCTGACAGACATTCTAAGTCACCCCTAAGCAGGTGCCTCTAGCTGCCATTTTAGGGCGTCCCACTCAACTAGTCTAGATGTCACTGACCCATGATTGTGTTTGAAATATTCTTCAATAGTGGCATGTAAGGAAGCGCAAAATGAGGGGTCTTCCAGCACCGTTGGCTTTAAGCGCCATGATGGTATAGGAGGATGGGCATTGCCCCATGCTAGCTGAAGGAACTTTGGGTTGTGGGTTATGTCCCAGGTTGTCAGTGGATGTTATAAACGGCAATAGGGGTTCTGTGCCAACTAATTGGTCAAGCCTGATATGGAGGTGAAATGGTGAGAAATAAAAAGAGTACACTTTTGTGTGAGCATTGTTCTGTCTCCAGATGTCTGACATGCGCCAGTGTTAAAGACAGTCGCGTAATGCATGTGCGTTGGAGGTTATTGGGGTGCTGGGTAACAGAGGGAAGGATCTGTCAAGGTCAGTGTTAAGGACACAGTTAAAATCCCCACCTAATGCCACGGGATTCCGTTCCAGTGAGAGAGAGCCATTGACAGCCATCAGAGGAACGGATGCTTTTCCGTGATAGGAGTATATATGCTACCAATAAGAATGTGTCACCTGTCAAGGCAGCCCTTGACAAGTACATAGCAGCATTAACTATCAGTTACGACCTCTTCAGTGGAAAAGGGGACCCCAGGTCTGATCCATAGCAGGACTCCACATGCATAGGAGGAGAAGTCAGTAGCATATACCTGTCCATGCCAACGGCATTGTTGTTTGTTAGCTTCAGTTAATGTTAAGTGTATTTCTTGGATCATGGCTACTTGTGCAGAGCGGCACTTGAGGTAAGCATAGACGGCGTGTGCATGCCCCACATGTTCCAGGTTATAATAGTGGTGTGTGTCATGTCAGTGGTGTGAGTTCGGGAGGGGGGCTGCTGGCCTGAGTGACATTAGTGACCGAACATTTGGTTGGGGAGATGCATGCAGGAGCACTGCGCAGGCCGGTTTAAAGCCAAGCTTAAACCCCTGTCCTACATTTCTCCACATCATGATGCAAATGAAATGCTTATTTATGTTATAGGCCTAAAGACTGTACCTATAACCACGTTCCGTCTGGAGCAAAATGTGCTCACTGACGAAGACGGGTGAGTGCTTCCACTCACTAATAACACACTATCCAGTAAGCCCTGACAAAGGCCATATAGACCCGTTCCAGGCCAAAACATGTCGACCTAACCACTAGGTGTTGTGGACCAGTGACTCATCCACTAAACACGCTTTGTTTTTAGACTATCCTACTCTTTTCCCCCCAATAAAGATTCACCTAAATGATAGGAGATCATTTTAATTCACTCACCACTGCAAACATCCAGACAGTCTCCCTCCTGTTGGTGGTTTTAATGTCACTTCTAGAACGGGACACTCAAGTGACAATACCTGATGATGACGCTATCCACCGAACCACACTAAGCGGAGATTACTTACACCACAGTCCGGGAGCATGTGGTTGAGGGTCTCTGAGACAAAAAGTTCTGAGACTTTGGTATTGAGACTTATGTGGTTTATTCCCCTCCTTTCTGATAGAAAACCTGTGACTACAAACAGCCCGTCTTCTTTCTTGTATGACCTGCTCCAGGTCTGGGACACCGCAGGTCTGGGAGGTTGTCTTGCTGTTCTGCATCCCCCGCGGCGGCATCCACCAGCAGATCCGACGGTGCCATGTTCTTCTCCCTCAGCCCAGTGGGGTGAAGTGAGCCCCAAAGTTTCCAGCCAACCTAAGCATCTTCTGGCAAATTGAAGAAGTGAGTCTTGACTCTGTCACAACCCACAGTCTCACCAGATTCAGCAGCGAGCATTTCAGGTTTAGATCACGTAGCCGTATGGCTAGGAAAGAGGCTCTGTGATGTTGCACTGTTACTGTGTAGTTCGGGAACAACATGATGCAGGCGTTGTCAACCACAATTTCATTGAGTTTCCTGGCTTCATGTAGGATATAGTCTCTGTCACATTAATGGAGTAGACAGATTGACATCAATCTGGGGCTGGAGCCAGGTTGGGGCCTCAATGTTGGGACGCATTGCGCATGCTCTATCGAAAAGAACTGTGTGAGGGAATCAGGTGGAAGAAGGTTCCACAGCCAGTTGTCCAGATGGTCAACAGGGTTATGTCCATCGATACCTTCTGGGAGGCCCACCACGTGCACGTTGTTTCTGCATGAGCGTCTTCAGCCCTAGTGTCAAGGGTGTGGACTCGGTCATTTACCAGTTGAACTGTTGCCATTTCCATGGATGCCAGTTGGATGCCAGTTGGAGTTCAGCAATTGTACACTCTGCGGTGTGCACTTTGTCTACTAGTTTACGATGATCAGCGTGGAGCAAATTAAGGTCTGTTGCTATGTTGTCAATCTTACTTTCCAGTGAGACACAAGCACTCTCCAGCTTTGTGCAGGTTTTCTCCAACGCATCCAGTACCCTATCCTTCTTGTCTTCCAGAGATGTGGGGCGATCGCAGGTGTCCACAGGTTTGGTATGCAGTCATCTTTGTGGGTGGAACAGTGGCGTCTGAGTAGAGACAGCCCATTATGAGGGGGGTCAACTCCCCCCAGGTCCAATGCAGACTCAAGTGGCTAGAAGTACGTGGGTTGGGCCCACTTGCTAGCACCTGGAAGTCTGTTGAACCATAGCAGAATGAGCAGCCAGGCATTCTACCATGAAGCGGGTGGCGTCCAAATCACAGAGGACCCCCCGGGGGTGCCTCAGGCACCAGCGCAGCTCCGACACCAGCACCGACGTGCACCAGAAAAGAGCGCAACAAGCTGATGGTCAAGCCATGTTAGCTTCAGTTCAACAAACAGTGTGGATTATCCTTGCTACACAGTAAAGTGTTGGTTGACAGCAATTATCCCTTAGCCAAGGCGAGTAGATGAAGCCCCTAGCTGGGGCATTAGAATCCACTAGGCATATTGGGGCCAATTCACAGAACTAATCTGAGATAAAATCCGAAACGTACTACTTTTGGTATTCACAGAAGGCATTTAGTAGTAGTAAAGTTAGGACTTCTAACTTTACTACTACTAAACTGAGATAAAATCTTAAACTTACTACTTTTGGTATTCACAGAAGGCATTTAGTAGTAGTAAAGTCAGGACTCCTAACTTTACTACTACTAAATGCCTTTTGTGAATACCGAAAGTCGTAAAGTTAGGATTTTGTCTCAGTTTAGTAGTAGTAAAGTTAGGAGTCAGGGTCAAGGTTCTGAAAGATATTGTTTTGGATTCTACTGTTACCACTGTTGCAGCAATTGTGGATGATGCTTTTTCTCCTAATGAAGATACAGCAATGGTCACTTCTGCGGTCTATGTCATGGCTGCAGCTGTTGTCACTGCTGTGGTTGATTTTGGGTTTGCAGCGTTGTCACTGCTGTGGTGGCATCTGTCTTCGCTAATGCTTTCTTTAGTAGCTGCAGTTGCTAATATGTTGCACACTGTGGTTACAGGTGTGTTTGCTGATGTTGTACCTGCAACTACCCCTACCATTGTGGCAGCTGTTGTCTTTGCTGTGATTACAGCTGTGGTCACTCCTATCGTCCTGTCATGGTGGCAACTGTGGTTGTGACTTTGGCCCTTGCAGTGGTTACAGCTATGGTGGACGTTGTCCTCACTGCTGTGGCCTCTCCTGTTGCACCTGTTGTTTCTGTGCATACGGCTGTGGTGCAAACGTTAATCAATGCCTTGGTCCCTCCAGCTGCAACTGTTGTTACTGTTGTGGTGTTTCCTGTGGTTACAAATGTTGTAGCTAATGTTGTGGTAGAAGCTATTGATGATGCTGTTGCTGCAGCTGTGGTGGCAGCAATGCTGATGCTGTTGTCCCTAATGCAATTGCAGCTGTTGTCACTGCTGAGGTTGATGTTGTTCCTCATGGTAGAGGTAACTGATGGTGCTGCTCCTGACTCTGTAAAGGTAGCATATGCTGACACTGCTGTTGTTGCAGTTGTGGTCTGTTCTAAATCTTACTGTTTTAACAATAGTGTCCACTGTTCCGGTCTGTCCTGTAGTTGCGACTCCGGTCAGTGCTCTGATCCCTGTTGAAATTACAAGTATGGTCACTGCTCTGGTCTCTTCCATGTGTCAAATGTGGTCGCTGTGGTGGCCCTGCTGTTTTTGCAGCTGTGTGACAGGTGTTATTGCTGCAGTTTGGTGGCAGTCGAGGTAGCTGCTGTGACTTCTGTGTTAATAACACATACAAAGTTAGACTAGGTCTTGATTCCTAATGTTTTCCATTTTGAGCAAATGGATAGTCATAGTAAGAGCAATGGCTCCTAGTTGATGACTGTGAGGTGTCAACATTTGTTGCTACTGCTGATGTTATTGCTATGTTCTGTGCTGTGAGTACATCTGTAGATATTCTGATTGCACCTGCCTTGTTTTAAGCAGTTGTTGATGCTTTGGTCTATGCTGTGGTGACAGAGGTGGCCCATAGTGTCATAAAACCTGTCATTCCTGCTGTGGTCACTATTGTTGTAGCAACTGTGGTCATCAAGCATGCTCTGCTATTATCATAATAATGGACTTCTATTGCGGGGCAAGGATACTCCAGTCATACCTTGCAATCAAAACACTCCGCAGTGCTTAATTTGTAAAATAATATGTGACTGTGCCTAATATTTTGCACAAAAGAACATGTCAGGCAGAGACGAATGCCGGAATTGCTGAATACCAAGGCAGCCTAGTCTTGATTTCCGTTCATGCCTCTTTCATCCACCACCAGATACTCCATGCCCCTTAGCACACTCTTTCAGGATTTTTCCATCATTGCTTTCTTTCTTTGTCACTGTTTGTCCATCTTATTGTTCTTCTTTGCCCCTTTTATGTTTTTCTTTCTTGCTCTGGGTCAAACTCTGATGAGGAAAAATAAGAGCCGGTCGCCAAAAAGGCTAATGGCTTCATGCATATCGCACTCTAAACAAATTTCAGTATTTTAACATGCCTGGGCATCGCATTATATGCACATTCGCCATGCCCAAAGATTGAGTGCATATTGAAGAATGATTCAAATCTCCACAGTAGCTGTCACAGTAAACCAAAAAAGGAGTCGCATCCACAAGCCCAAGGTGCGCAACTGCACAAAGACTGCTTGGGCATGCGGAGACACTGACACCTAAACTCAGCAATCTAATGCAGCCTCAAAATGGCTGCAACTCCTTCGAACAAGGCCTGGAACCACTGCTTAGTTTTTAAGCAAGTAAGTGGCAGGGCCCTTCTCAGGAGGTGTTAGACTTGGCATCTTTTGGCGTGTTTCCCCTGACTTTTTGCTTTCTGACCTGCCGGTTTCTACTCTGTTATTGCTGGCTTAGTGTCTCAGCGCACTTTCCCACTGCTGATCAGTGTTTAAGTGCAAGTGCTCCTGTTGTAAATTGTTATTATGGATTGGTGTTTCCATAATTGGCATATTTGATTAACTTGCCAGTCCCTAGTAAAGTGCACTGAGTGTGCCACGGCCTGTAAATCAAATGCTGCTAGTGGGCTGCAGCACTAGATTGTGCCACCCACACAAGCAGCCTGTAAATGTAACTCTGGCCTGCCATTGCAGATCCTGTGTGCAGTCTGGGACTGCCATGTCGACTTGGCGAGTGCACACACTTGCCAGTACCTAACCTTCCATTTTCTTACATGTTAGTCACCCCTATGGTAGGCCCAAGGTACCCCTGTGGGCAGGGTGCATTGTATGTGAAAGGTAGGACATGCCCTGATGTGTGTGGCATCTCCTGATAATGAAATACTTCTAATTTCGTTTTTCACTATTGCAAGGCTACCTGCTCCCATAGGAAAGAATGGGGAGTTTGTTTATAACATCTTATAACATAACTGGCCCTGAGAACAAGGTAGAGAAATAAAGTTTAGTATGCCTGAACTCAGAATCTAAAGATGCATCTTTTAGTGAAGGGGATTTTTACATTCTGTGTTTGAAAATACCACTTTTAGAAAGTAGGTACTTTCTTGCTCAGCCATCCAGTAGGCCTCTACTAGGTTTGTGAATTGACTGTCTGGGTTTTGGATGACAGGGGCTGGAGAGGAGCAGTGGCTCCAGAGAGTCTAGATGGGTCAGGGAAGGGCTGAATAGACCTGGGCTGCATTTAGAGTAGGGGGGGAAATTTCCTTTCACATGAATGGGCCTGGTCTGCCTCTGACAATGCTGTCTCCACCCCCTGCCAGGAAGCTGCACCAGAGAGGACAGAACTGGTTCTGGCTGGGCACAGACACTCTCTGCCTGAGAGGACAAAGGATTTTGGGCTATAAAAAGTGGGGCCCAAACCCCTAAACTTTAGAACTCGCTGGAATCAAGGAACCTGCCAAGAAGAAAAGCTGAAAGAGCTGCCAGGAGGAGTACTGCCCCTTTGAGGTGTTGTTGCTTTGTTGGGTTGGCCTGCAGTTGCTGCTTCTGCCTTGGGCAGTGAAAGGACTGGACTGAACTTTCTTTACTTGTGCTGAGTATCTCCAAGGGCCTGAAATCGAGCTGGCCTCCTGTTCTGAAGTCTCAGGGACTGCAAAGACTTCATCAGCCTCTAGGTACCGCTTCTGGAACCGCTGTTTCAGTTGCCACAGAGAAGGGAACTGCAACCGACTCCATCGCTGCCTCTGTGTCCTGACGGCACCGCAAACCGCACCGTCTGCATCTCGCACCGCAACCCTGGTCTCACCGGCGACGACGACCGCCGCCGCCGCCACCGAATCGCTGCTTGCAACGTGACCTGTAGACACCGCAGTCCGCACCGCCTCGCTTCACTTCGCCCTCCTGGTCTCACCGACGCTGTCACTGCTGCTGACTCGACACCCGTGACCGCTTCGTGGTTGGGGGCACCGCTCGTAGAGTTTCATGAAGCACCGTCTCGTCCCACAGAGCCGTCTGGGCCGACCTATGCCAGCTCCCGCAAACCGGCTCTGTCGCCAGCACCACAACCTGCCAGCACCGCATCGAGCACCGTCTCGCCATGCACCATAAGCCTTGGTCTCACCGACGCCGTCTGGACGATCGTCACCGATCCACTGCCTGCACCGCATCCAGAGGACACAGCGCCCTGCACCGCTTCCATTTTGCAACGCAACCGCGATGGTTGCCACGGCCGGCTCGCACCTCCGTGTAAGCTGTAACGAGAAGGGTACTGTTACCGAGTCTGTTCACGCTTTTGCTGGCCCGTATCGACGCAGTCAGCTGGAACTGTTAGATTCTGTTGTTTTCAGCATCGCGGTAGCCCTGGATGGAGCTACCGACTCATACAAACTGTGTTTTTGAGGTATTTCTGCAGTTTAGAATACATCTTACAAAGTATCTATTTTTCAAGAACTGTATTGTGCATTCTTTATCGTTTTTGATCTTGTTGTAAGTATATAAAAATATTGGATATTTTTCTAAACTGGTGTGGTGTCCTTTTGTAGTGCTTTCACTGTGTTACTGTTGGTTATGAGCAAATGCTTTACACACTGCCTCTAAGATAAGCCTGACTGCTCGTGCCAAGCTACCAAGGGGGTGAGCAGGGTTTAGTTTAGGAGTGTAACTCCCTTATCCTGACTAGAAGGAAGGGTCCCTACTTGGACAAAGGTGCAAACCCTTGCCAACTAGAGACACCCATTTCTAACATTGATTGTGAGCGGTGAGGATAGGACTTGCATTTGCATTTGACTTACAGTGATTGGTGTGCACTGCTACCATACTGCAGACCATTACGTACCACATACAGTTTTTTTGGTCTATTTTTGACTTTCCATTGGTCTTGAACTTGAACTTTCCAGTACAACATGCCTGAATCAATTGTATCATCTGCTGCATCCTTGGAAGTGGCATTTGAGGAGGAGAGGTTAGAAACCTACAATGTTAAGGAAATGAAGGCGATTTGCAAAAACCTCAAAGTCCAAATCAGGGGCCTCACCAGAAAAGAGGAGCTACAAAAGGCGCTGAGGGCCTGGGAAGCAGCCATACATGCTAGTGAGCTGTCTGGGGATCTTGGCATGGAGGCAGAGGAGCCTATTTCAAGGGTGGATGTGCTTTTGGGAGGGGGGGCACCCTCTAAACCAGGCAGCAGTGGCTTGTCCCCAGAGGAGCTGGAGGACAGGTGGGAAGCAAGGAGTAGAACCAGCTCAGATGGTGGCAGCAACTCATCAGTGCAGTCAGACAGAATTGTGCACATCCCCAAGAATGTAGGCAAGGAATTCAAGAAGGGGGATAACATACAAAGGTGGTTCCAGGGATATGAGGCCTCTATTCATATGAATGGGGTCCCTGAAAGGAATTGGGGGGCAGGGTTGTGGCCTCTCTTTGCAGAAGAAGATAGGGATACTCTGATAGCTTTGGGTAAGGGGCAGAACCTCACCTATGCTGATATGAAGGACGCTCTCCTCACCAGGTATGGTCTCACTCCTGAGAAGTATAGGGATCAGTTTAGGTCTAACAAGAAAACTGATGCCAACACTTGGTTGGAATGTGTAGATTTTTTCTGCAGGTCTCTGGATGGCTGGGTGAAGGGCAGTAATATAACAGATTTTCAGGGGCTCTACAATTTGATTGCATGGGAGCACTTGTCTAGTCTATGTTTTGCAGAGCTGCGCCAGCACTTGGTTGATAGTAAGCTGACTGACCCCAGGAAGCTTGTTATGGATGCGGACCGCTGGGTGAGTACCAGGGTCCACAAGAAAGCATTTGGGGGAGACTCAGCCAAAGGTGGGCAGGGTCCCCAGCAGAAAAGTGGGGGGGACAAGGGTAAAGCACAGGAGTTCTCTAAAGGGCCCCAAACTAACACCCAGGGTAAAGGTTCCCAACCCCCAGGAGGTAGAAAAGAAGGAGTTTCTTCAGGAAAGCCTGCTGAGACCCACCCCGCAAGTGTTTTTCATGTGACCAGGTGGATCACTTGAAGGGGGACCCCAAGTGTCCCAAGAGGGCACAGCCACCCACCGGTGGGCAATACATGGTGTTGGCTAGTGTAGCGCTTGGGTAGGGGGGTACCCACAGGAGGGTGGGGATCCTGTAGAAATGACCCTCGTCTCACTAGGGGACAGAGAGATGGTCCCAGGAAACCAGGTCCCCCCTAACACAAAGAAATACAGCACCTGGGTGACCATCAATGGGAAAAGGGTAGAGGCTCTCAGAGATACTGGAGCCAGTGTGACCTCAGGCCGGTGTCACCTGGTCTCTGAAGAGCAGGTAGTCCCAGGGGCATTCCACCAAGTAGTTGCTGTGGACAACTCAGAGCGCCTGTGTATGGTGGCGCAGGTTCCCTTTGAATGGGGGGGGTCTCAGGTCCCTTGAGGGTGGTTGTGAGCCCTACCATGCCTGCAAATTGTCTGCTAGGTAACGACCTGGAGCAGTCCTTGTGGAAGGATGTTGAGCTCAGGTCTCACTTGGAGATGCTCGGGTTGCCAGAGTGGGCATGCGTGTCCACTCGGTCAATGGTGGCCAGAAAGGGTGATCAAAAGGACCTGGAGCCTGAAACAGTGGCCCAGGTCCCTGCCAAGAGACAGGGAAGGGGGCACGGGAAACCGTCCGCTGATGTTCCCACGGACCGGGAAGAGGCGGACCTTGAGGGCTACGCCCCGGTACTTACAGGGGAACAGGCAGCTGAACTGGGGGGCATCTCTGAGCTGACCCATTGGCAGCAAGAAGGTGGTCCCACCAGGGAAGAATTCTGCAGGGAGCAGAAAGAAGGCTTTTCTCTAGAGGGTCTGTGGTGGCAGGCTGCAGACCAGGCAGCTGGTGATCAGTCTGGATCTACTGGGAGAATGGTCTCCTGTATAGCGAGCATAAGGTCGCTGAGCCTGGGTCAACCTGTGTGCTGGTGGTACCCCAGCGCTTCAGGACCTTCCTACTGGGCCTGGCTCATGACGTGCCTTTGGCAGGACATTTGAGGTGGGTCAAGACCTTCGACAGGCTTGTCACCCACTTCTTCTGGCCCCAAATGTGAAGGCAGTCAGATGGACATTGAAGCTCTTGCCCAACTTGCCAGGCAAGTGGTAAGAGTGGGAGGAAGGTCAAAGCTCCTCTCCAACCTTTTCCAGTTGTTGGAACCCCTTTTGAAAGAGTAGGGATGGACATTGTGGGGCCACTGGATCCCAAGACAGCCATGGGCAACAGGTACATCCTGGTCTTGGTGGACCATGCCACCCGGAGGCAATTCCTCTCAGGACAACGACGGCGCCAGTGGTGGGCCATGCATTAATGGAGATCTTTTCCCACGTGGGTTTCCCCAGAGAGGTGGTTTCTGACTGTTGGACCAATTTCATATCGAAGTATTTGACATCCATGTGGAAGGAGTGTGGTGTAACCTACAAGTTCACCACTCCTTACCACCCACAAGGTAACGGTCTGATGGAAAGATTCAACCAGACCTTGAAGGGCATGATTAAGGGTCTAATAGAACCCATGAGGCGTAAGTGGGACGTCCTCTTGCCATGCCTTCTCTTTGCATACAGGGAGGTACCTCAGAAGTCTCTTGGGTTCAGTCCCTTTGAGCTTCTGTATGGCCACCCTGTGAGAGGACTTCTGAGTTTGGTGAAGGAAGGCTGGGAGGCAGCTCCCAGGAAAACTCCCCAGGATGGGTTTAGTTACATGCTGGCCTTCAGAAACCAAACTGCCCGCTTCAGGAAACTCGCTCAGGCGAACCTGGAAGCAAGCAAGGAAGAAAGGAAAAAGTGGTATGACCAGAATGCCACTCTGGTCAAATTTCAACCTGGGCAAAAAGTGTGGGTCATGGCCCCAGTGGAACCATGTGCCTTGCAGAACAAGTGGACTGGGCCTTTTGAGGTAGTGGAGCGCAAAAGTGATGTCACCTACCTGGCGAATTTGCAGACTCCAAGGAACCCTTTGAGGGTCCTTCACGTGAACCGCCTCAAGCCCCACTTCGAGAGGTCCGAAGTGAGCATGCTCTTGGCGACAGATGATGGGGTGGAAGAGGAGAGTGAACCTCTCCCTGACCTCCTGTCCACCAAGGAGCACGATGGGTTAGTGGAAGGTGTGATCCTCTCCCCTACACTGACCTCAGAGCAGCAGAGTGACTGTCACCAGTTGTTGGGACAGTTTGCCCCACTGTTCTCGCTGACCCCAGGTGTTACTCACTGGTGTACCCATGACGTGGACACTGGTGGCAGCCCTCCTGTAAAACACAAGATTTACAGGTTGACTGACCAGGTCAGGGTCAGCATCAAAGAGGAGGTCTCTAAGATGATGGCGTTAGGGGTGATCGAGCCCTCCAACAGTCCTTGGGTCAGCCCAGTGGTCTTGGTCCCAAAGGCTGCTGCACCCGTTGCTACTCCAGAACTGTGGTTTTGTGTGGAATACCGTGGGCTCAATGCCGTCACCAGTACTGACGCACACCCCATCCCCAGAGCTGATGAGCTCATTGATCAGTTGGAAGCTGCCAAGTTCCTCAGCACGTTTGATTTAATGTCTGGGTACTGGCAGATTGCCTTAACCGATGGGGCCAAGGAGAGGTTAGCATTCTCAACCCCAGGACATTACCAGTTCCGGGTGATGCCCTTTGAGTTGAAGAATGCCCCTGCCACCTTTCAGAGGTTGGTCAACCAGGTGTTGGCTGGACTGGAGGATTTCAGTGCTGCATACCTGGATGACATTGCAGTGTTCAGTTCCAGCTGGGAAGAACACTTGCTGCACCTTGGGGAAGTGTTGAGGGCTCTGCAGAGGGCAGGCATTACGATCAAGGCCAGTAAGTGCCAGATCGGGCACGGTTCTGTGGTGTACTTGGGACACCAGGTGGCGCCCCTACAGCCCAAGATTGACACCATTCTGGCTTGGGAACCCCCAAGACCCAGACAGAGGTGAGAGCCTTTTTAGGTCTCACCGGTTACTACAGGAGGTTTGTTGCCCCATTAACAGATCTGACTTCAAGGAAGCAGCCCAAGAAGGTGATCCGGACTGAATCCTGCCAGAAAGCTTTTGATGCCCTGAAGGCCGCCATGTGCACGGTGCCCGTGCTCAAGGCACTCGACTTCTCCAAGGAATTCGTCTTGCAGACTGATGCTTCAGAGCATGGTGTGGCAGTGGTGCTCTCACAACTAAACGAAGAGGGCCTAGACCAGCCTGTAGTTTTCCTTAGCAGGAGATTGCTCACCAGGGAACAGAGGTGGAGTGCTATAGAAAGGGAAGCTTTTGATGTGGTCTGGGCACTGAAGAAGCTAAGACCCTACCTGTTTGGGACTCACTTCCGGGTTCAGACAGACCACAGGCCCCTCAGATAGTTGATGCAAATGAGGGGTGAGAACCCAAAACTGTTGAGGTGGTCCATCTCCCTACAGGGAATGGACTTTACGGTGGAACACCGCCCTGGCACAGAACACGCCAATGCAGATGGTCTGTCCAGGTTCTTCCTCCTTAGTGAAGAGAACCCCCAGGAGGTTGGGTAGTTCTCCCTACTTTCAGCTGATGGGGACATGTGTTAGACTTGGTATCTTTTGGCGTGTTTCCTCTGACTTTTTGCTTTCTGACCTCCGGTTTTGACTCTGTTTTTGCTGGCTTAGTGTCTCTGTGCACTTTCTCACTGCTGATCAGTGTTCAAGAGCAAGTGCTCCTGTTGTAAATTGTTATTATGGATTGGTGTTTCCATAATTGGCATATTTGATTTACTTGTCAGTCCGTAAAGTGCACTGAATGTGGCAGGGCCTGTAAATCAAATGCTGCTAGTGGGCTGCAGCACTAGATTGTGCCACCCACACAAGCCGCCTGTAAATGTAACTCTGGCCTGCCATTGCAGAGCCTGTGTGCAGTCTGGGACTGCCATGTTGACTTGGCGAGTGCATACACTTGCCAGTCCCTAACCTTCCCTTTTCTTACATGTTAGTCACCCCTATGGTAAGCCCAAGGTACCCCTGTGGGCAGGGTGCATTGTATGTGAAAGGTAGGACATGCCCTGATGTGTGTGGCATGTCCTGATAGTGAAATACTGCCAATTTCGTTTTTCACTATTGCAACGCTACCTAGTCCCATAGGAAAGAATGGGAAGTTTGTTTATAACATCTTATAAACATAACTGGCCCTGAGAAAAAGGTAGAGAAATAATGATTAGTATGCCTGAACTCAGAATCTAAAGATGCATCTTTTAGTGAAGGGGATTTTTACATTCTGTGTTTGAAAATACCACTTTTAGTAAGTAGGTATTTTCTTGCTCAGACATCCAGTAGGCATCCGCTAGGTTTGTGGATTGACTGTCTGGGTTTTGGATGACAGGGCTGGAGAGGAACAGTGGTGCCAGAGAGTCTAGATGGGTCAGGGAAGGGCTGGATAGACCTGGGCTGCATTTAGAGTATGGGGAGGAGATTTCCTTTCACCTGAATGGGCCTGGTCTGCCTCTGACAATGCTGTCTCCACCCGCTGCCAGGAAGCTGCACCACAGAGGACAGAACTGATTCTGGCTGGGCACAGACACTCTCTGCCTGAGAGGGCAAATTATTTTATGCTATAAAAGGTGGGGCTCAAACCCCTAAACTTTAGAACTCCCTGGAATCAAGGAACCTGCCAAGAAGACGAGCTGGAAGAGCTGCCAGGAGGAGTACTGCCCCTTTGCTGTGTTGTTGCTTTGTTGGGTTGGCCTGCAATTGCTGCTTCTGCCCTGGACAGTGAAAGGACTGGACTGAACTTTCTTTACTTGTGCTGAGGGCCTGAAATCGAGCTGGCCTCCTGTTCTGAAGTCTCAGGGACTGCAAAGACTTCATCAGCCTCTGGGTACCGCTTCTGGAACCGCTGTTTCAGTTGCCACAGAGAAGGGAACTGCAACCGACTCCGTCCCTGGCTCTGTGTCCTGTCGGCACCGCAGACTGCACCGTTCGCATCTCGCACTGCAACCCTGGTCTCACCGGCGACGATGACCGCCACCACTGAGTCGCTGCTTGCACCGGAACCGCAGTCCGCACCGCCTCGCTTCACTTCGCCCTCCTGGTCTCACCGACGCTGTCGCTGCTGCTGACTCGACACCCGTGACCACATCGTGGTTGTGGGCACCGCTCGTAGAGTTTCACGACGTCTGGGCCGACCGACACCAGCTCCTGCAAACCAGCTCTGTCGCCTGCACCGCAACCTGCCAGCACTGCATCGTGCACCGTCTCGCCCTGCATCGCAAGCCTTGGTCTCACCGACGCCATCTGGACGATCGTCACCGAGCCGCTGCCTGCACCGCATCGAGAGGACACCGCGCCCTGCACCGCTTCCATTTTGCAACGCAACCGCGACGGTTTCCACGACCGGCTCGTACCTCTGTGTAAGCCGCAACGAGAAACCGAGTCTGTTCACACTTTTGCTGGCCCGTATCGACGCGGTCGGCTGGAACTGTTAGACTCTGTTTTCAGCATCGTGGTAGCCCCGGATGGAGCTACCAACTCGTACAAGCTGTGTTTTTGAGATATGTCTGCAGTTTAGAAGACATCTTGCAAAGTATATATTTTTCAAGTACTATATTGTGGATTCTTTATCGTTTTTGGTCTTGTTGTTAGTATATAAAAATATTGGATATTTTCCTAAACTGGCGTGGTGTCCTTTTGTAGTGCGTTCACTGTGTTACTGTTGGTTGTGAGCAAATGCTTTACACACTGCCTCTAAGATAAACCTGACTGCTCGTGCCAAGCTACCAAGGGGGTGAGCAGGGGTTATTTTAGGAGTGTAACTCCCTTATCCTGAGTAGAAGGAAGGGTCCCTACTTGGACAAAGGTGCAAACCCTTGCCAATTAAAGACCCCCATTTCTAACAGGAGGCCACTACAGCTTGCACCACCCATTGCCCCCATCATCGCTGCCAATGACAGTACCAACATAACTACTAACTATCGCTCTCTAACAAGTGAGATAATTCTGACAATTGCAGGGCACCCAAAACTATAAGAATGGTCTGGGTGGTTAATTATTATTCATTTTTAATGTATATAGAATTTTTAAACACTATTGCTGTACGCATCCCAAAATCAGACAGCAGCGGCCCCATATGGTGGCCTGTCATTAGTGCTGATGTCGAGAATTAAGTGTCGGAGACGAGCACCAGAAACCACCAGCTCAAATTAAACACTGCTCCATTGGCATACTCATTCAAGTAAAAGACAAATCAGATGGTTGCAGGGTAATAATAACCAACTATTCCTTTTAACTGTTCCAGAATTTAAAAGTAATAGGTGAAGGAGGTTGACCAAATCCCTCCTCTCTGTACCTTTTTGGCCCTGAGTTAGAGTTCGGCCAATGGATTACTATGTCACAAAAGTGAAGAATATCCCATCCACCTTTTTACAAGTGAATTATATCCTATGGCAAATGTCATAAGGCGAATGGAATATCTGTCACAATTGTGGCAAAGTAGCCTGTGCACCAAACTCTAAATCACGCCCCTTTGTACCTCACATGAACTCTGGAAAACACCAAACGTTTTCTAAAAAGGAAGAAATGCTCAAAGTAGAAGCATAACTTTATATGTATATAGTATATAATTTGCAAAGAATACAATTTATGAGATGATGCTCACTTAAATCGTAGTATACAAAGCACCATCACGAAATGTAATCTTGGTTTAAGTCCTGCTCACAGCCACCCAGGAAGATGCACAATGAAAATGACACAATATTAAACTAAATGGCTATATTATTGCATACAAAAGGGTGCACAATCCAGCTCAGTAATTTCTCTTTATTTCTGACACAAGGATTTAGAACCGGGCCTAACTGAAACGCATAGCTAGCAGCAAATTGCTTACATCATTTATGTAAGGATCAAGAGGGAAAGGCAAAACTACAAACATATGGATACCGTTCGAAACATTTATTTTGCCTGACATATTGAAGTAAAATGCGGGATACTCTGCAAATGAATTGCTTGTCTTGGAGGCTGGGGCGTTTGTGTTCTCCTAGTCAAAAGAATGTTAAAGGGCCTAGAAGCCAGGCTACCAGATATAACTATAATTATCATTCTTTCATGAATACAAGCTCTCGAAAGACAGATAACACGAATGATAAAATTTGGTTGAATGTGCTATGCAATGCATATGTAAACAACGGCAGTAAACTCACTGGGGCAGATTTACAAGCCCCTTGCGCCTTCTTGCGCCGCCATTGCGTCGCTTTTTTTGATGCAATGGCGGCGCAAAAAATGCGGCCTATTTACAACGTGACGCATCTAGGGAGATGCGTCACGTTGTAAAGCCATGCGTCACATTATACCTGCGTCAGGTATAATGTATGCAGGGTGGGCGTTCCCACGCAGGAAGGCCTCGTAAAAGTGACGCAGTGAAATCTACAAGATTTCACTGCGCCACTTTTAGGACACCACTGCGTCAAAACCTTAAGCCTGCTTGAAGCAGGCGTAAGTAGTGACGCAGTGTAGTGGGGATAGGCCTCAACACGCATTGCTGGAGTTGCGTCGTGCTTGCGACACGACTCCAGCAATGCGTGACTTTTCCGCCAACAGATGCGTCAGAATTTCTGACGCATCTGTCAATCATTGCGCCATAGTGCGCCGTATTGTAAATACGGCGCATCTATGGTGGCGCAAGGGTTTCTAGGGGTGGCGCAAGGAAAGTGACGCATCTATACAGATGCGTCACTTTCTTGTAAATCTGCCCCGTAGTGTGCTGAAAAGTAAACTGTCACCTTCAGTACTTCGCTAACATGATGCAAAGCAACAAAACAACTGGTAATAATGTCACATATAAAGCCTCAGAATCGAAAATACGTCTTGATTGACATGGAGTAACTGTAGTTAACCCAATGTTTTTATCAACCCAGGAAGCATGATTTTAATCAACCTAGGAAGGTTGAAAGTCCGAGGCAGTTCTACAGCCAACACATCTCAGCAGTAGGTGATCGTCCCTCTGAGGTATGCTAAGAATTAAAACCTCAAGTGCATTCTCGCTGTGGGACTCCACGAGCACTTACGGGCATTTTATGATGCTGCTAAATCCTAACCAAAGATTAAGAGACAGGAAATGAGAATCGCTCGTTACCCTTTAATCCTTGGCTGCCCGGGGGCTTCCGACTGCATGGGTCACCCTTCGATGTTCGACGCCGCCAGGTTATTCCTCACATTCTGGCGATTAGTATGTGGAGCAATCCCTGCAGACACTGCGCAGCCATAACTGGGACTCCATACTCAGTGCGCGAGCCTGCTGTCAACACAGTGCAACACTGGCGGGTCGGACTCCGCAGACGCTGCATTCAGTGGGAAAGTTAAAAAATATAAAGAAACCGAGCGCGGTGTCTTTGAAGGGGACGCCGCGCTCAAATTAACATATAAAACGAGTGTGAGGACATGAATAAAAGACACGTACATGAATAAAAGGCACGTGGACGCGGCGCTCAAATTAACATATAAAACAAGTGTGAGGACATGAATAAAAGACACGTACCTCCACCATACCGCCACGGACCAAGCTGTCGCCATTCCGCGAATGAAGAAACAAGACTTCGGAAACATGATCCGTTACTACACACCTCCTAAAGATAAGAAATACCCTCACGACAGCCGTTAAGCAAACGATCCAGTCCGGGTGGGCAGGGCCTAAAGGAGACAGGGCGGTCACCAAAAAGCCTCACTTTCAATCGGAGGCCAGCGTTTACCATTGAGGATGACACGTGCCAATCGAAAGCATGAGCGGAGCTTCCACTCCACTTCCGAAATCGACTCGCCGACAATAGATCTCGCAGAGCGAGCAGCGCATGCGCTGCGATGCTAGGCGAGACCTACAAAATGAGACAAACTATAAGGGGCGACAGTGTGCCTGGAAATCAACAATGATTGTATTTGCTTTATTGTGATGTGAGTTCCTCCCTCTCTGCAGTGGTATTTATCTGTTTTTCCCAATCTTCATCTTTTCTTTTTTTCCAGATTCTCTCGAATAATCTTTTCAGAAGGTTTTCTAAACGTAATGCTTTACAATCAATTACAATTAGAGTCATGGTGAAGGCATATATGATACCTACTGGCAACTTGGAAAAGACCAAATTCGGTCAACTTAAAAAGACCTCCTGAGGCTATTTTAGTGTAAAAGGATTCACAAGGGAATGATTCGATGAGTAAATGTGGAGTGCCATATTTGTTTGTAGTTACGAATAATTATAGTTAAATTTAACATAATTCTCTATTGACATACAGAGTATTTCTCTGACTGGTTATTGCCGTAAACTAATAACAATGTGAAACGCACAAAATGGGTATTTTCCAAGAAGAAAGAAGCAGTGGTAAAGAGGTCAGATGATGCTGTTGGAAAGTACATATTGATATGTAAGTAGAGGTTACAATCTTCCATCTATTTAACTGCAGTACAGTTTCCAGCCATTTCCTTTATTGACAATAGGAGTTTGATGGGCAATCCTGTTAATTGGGCTTGGATAAAATGTAGCTGCTTCTGTCACTTAAAAACCTAGGGATCAGATGTACAAAAATATTTTTTTCCTATCGCAGACCCTGGGATTTGCTAAATCACTGGGTTTGTGACCACAATAAGTCATTTTCAAATGCACATAACCTATTCTATGAGGCAGAAAAAACTGTTTCAAACTCATAACATGGATTTTGTAACCAATATTGAATAGCAATTAGTTAAGGACATAAAATGGCTGCTCCTTAAAATTAGCAATTCCGTGTGCAGTACATCAACGGCTTGCAATCGCAATTCTGGTGGCAAACCATTGGTCAGATACTGGAACCTCAGCTGAGGGGGCAACTGATTTGCATCAGTGAAGGACTCCCAATGGCAGCTGCAGCTTGTCCTAATGGGCGGTGGGGCCACGCCCCCTCCTGTTTTGCCCAAAAAGAAGAGTGTCTGTCCGGCTGAGCAAAGGTCAACCCGACAGACACTCTTTATTTTTAGATCAGTCAGCCAGGAGCTAGACATGACCTAAATGCACAGGCTCCTAGCTGCCTGAGCTGAACTTTGCAGGGCTGAAGATCTCACAGCTCCTGTGGTTGTGATCTCTTCAGCCTGGCAAAGCATCTTGAGGCCCTCCCCTTTGTGATGAGTGGGCGCATCACTGATTGCCTCGGACCTGGGTGCTTCCGTTCTAAGCCTTGAAGTGCTCAGGGCCAAGTGTCAATCACTGACACCTCGTCACAGAGTGGGTGGGGGTCAGCAACTCTCACTAATCCCATCCCACTCTGTGACGAGTAAGGACTGCTGTCTCCAGCCAATGAGGGAAGGTAGCAGTCCCAAACCTCCTGGAACCTCTGAGGCAGAGCTGTGCAGGTAAGTGTTTTTTTTTTAATGTTTCATGCGTGCGTGCGTGCATGTGTGCATGTGTGCATGCATGCATACATTTTGGGGAGTGAGTGCTGTAAATGGATGTGTTTGTGTGCATTTGTGTGTGAATGCATGGGTGTGAATCAGTGTGTGCGTTTGTGTCCCGTCCGCTACCCTCTTTTCTAAAAGTACTAGCCTCCACTGCTCCATGGATTCCATTCCCCTTTAGGAATCGTGTGGGCAGCCTCACGTGGAGTATGCAGTGGTCCAGGGGACCAATGTTTGATACCCCTGTTGTTTTTCCATATGTAATCTTTTTCTTTTCTTCTTTTTTAAAGAAGGACCTGTTGCTGAAAGTAAACGTTTTCGATTTGGGATGCCAACACAGTGGTGGAGGTCTGCTGTTTATTGCAAACAACCGTCACTGTCTTTGATGCCAATCATGGGGTTCGCAAATTGTAACCTGCCTATTTAACATTAATGAGGCAGGCCATTCTGCGACCCCTTGAAAGTTGTGATTTTGCAACAGGACCTTTTAGCACATAGAACACTTATACAAATCAAAGTCAAGGCGCAAAAAGTCGGTGCACTTTTTGCAACCACTTTTTGCAACTAGGTTGTTAGAACATTAGGCCCTAACCTTTTAATCATGAATCATAGCCTTGTAACAGTATCCAAGCAGTATGATTAGTATGTCTAGTCTATCAAATAGTCTAGTTTTGATGCTGTGCTTCTTCTATTGTGGATGACATAAAAACAGGAATGGCAAATGTTCTAGGTGTCCTCAAGAGCATGTTGCCCACCTTAATCCTTTCCTGAATTTATTGAGTGCGTGCACCCCAATGCGCAGAGGAGGGAGAGCAGGAACAGACTCTTTCAAAAGACACTTTGGGAGCCGATTCGCAAAAGCATTAATGAGAATGGAAGTAATACAGAACCACTTTTTTAGGTACTCTAACATGCATTCATACATCGGATCTGAAACATCCATCTCGTTAGTAAATGTGTGAAGAGTGCAAAGTCTTTCTATTTGTACTAAATGAATATTTACATTTTGTCCCCATGTAGGTGTTATGGTTTCAATTCACTAAGGCTTGTCAGAGTAGCAAGAGTATATAACTCAGCATTATATAAGTCCTACTTTGGGTACTCGAAATACCATTGTAAATAAATCCATCCCTCATCTCTGCATCTGCTTTCTCTATTTGCCTCCTTTAAGACATCTTTCCGTTAAAGGATGACAGTGGTAACGTTTGTGGCTCCTCAGTTGTAGCCCTGAAGTTAGTTGTCTCTGTAGCCTCACTGTCCCTTTACGCACGGACAACTTCTTCATATTGTCACGCTCGGTTCTGCCCTCTCGGCGAACCCGCGCTTTAATTGGATTCCTGATATGACAATTCAGTTACTCCTCAGACCGCTTGCCCATGTGCACATCGCATGGTTCTCATCACCATGCTTCTTATAGTTTATTGGTTCTATTCAAGCTATCAGCCCTTCACGGTAAGCTTCCTCATCCAGCACCTCTTCACTCCGCCGCCATTATGCCCAGCCCAATACTCAGCCCTGTTTCGCAATTACCATAGGTGTTCCACAGGCGCCCATTGTAGCCCTTTTGGTGGTATCGCCACCCCGTTGGCCTATTCTTTTTTTTTTTTTTTTACAGAGTTTTCTATAGCGCGAACTTGACCCGAATCGGGTATCAGAGCGCTTTACATAGCACCAGTTGCGTTACGGAAGGACACATTCATTTTTGTTAGGCATGGGGAGATTAAGTGATTTGCCCAGAATCACAGGATGTTCAGCGTCATTGCCGAGACTCGAACCCAGTTCCCCAGATTCGAGGTCGATCGCCCGAGCCATTAGGCCAACTCCTCTCCCATATTGGTGGTCTAACTATCATTTCCTTGGCAATTTTTTCTCAGGCTTAAATACTATGTCCTGATGATGATCCCAGTACTGTTCTTACGGGATCGAAACATCGTTGACTCTCTGTACACCGCAAACACAACTCAATTTGTTATTTGTGTGTAACGGTGTCGCTGTTCATTTTTGCTTGTTTTATCTTTTGTATAGCATACAAGCTTTTGTCCTGCCTGAGCCTTTGTTTTGTTTTTGTGTTTTATGTATTGCGTTGGACGCAGGATTGTGTCAAGCTTTATTTGTGCCTTGAATTGAAATATTATTAAAATAACCCTGTCCGGCTGGACAGCTTTAATACAGTAGTGATTCAGAGTCTATATTCATTCCCTCTCCGATGTATTCTCCTTGTCAGGGACAACTGTGTTTGTAACTTACCAATACCCAAGGTCCCTGACCATAACAATTGGGTTCCCTTGTTCCTAAAAACATCATAGTAAATTGTATCACAAGTAATGATGGTCTGATGCAAGGATATTTTTTATGCCTGCCTCACTGTATTTATTTTGAGCGGTATGACGTCACATAGCCAAATTGTACAATATAATGGAAAGTGTGATTTTTTTTATTCATGTACTAGTCTCATGTACTGTCGTCTGAGCCTGTATCCTGCTTTTGAAGATTATATTGTGGAACACAATAGGCAGTAATTCATAGCACAAGCAGGGTTATGTTTGAGCAAAAGTGTGGCGTTAGCAGGCTTGCGTTAAGAAGCTGGAAACATATCACAATTGTTACAGAAAGAGCTCTAGATTGCTCTCATCTGAAATGTTCGATGTCATAGAAAATGAAACAATTGTGGGGCAGATTTATAAGCCCCTTGAGACACTTTTTCGCTGCCATTGCGACACTTTTTGTGACGCAGCGGCGGCATAATCAATACACCACATTGTGGCCCATTTACAACGTGATGCATCTAGGGAGATGCATCACGTTGTAAAGCCCTTCGCCACATTATACCTGCATTAGGTATAATGTATGCACGGTGGGCGTTCCCACGCAAAAAGCCATGTACAACTGACGCAGGGAAATTTACAACATTTCACTGCGT
The DNA here is from genome assembly GCA_963921515.1 of Calotriton arnoldi. Lineage (NCBI taxonomy): Eukaryota > Metazoa > Chordata > Amphibia > Caudata > Salamandridae > Calotriton > Calotriton arnoldi. The sequence goes on along the minus strand of CAWUFW010009262.1, from coordinate 734,657 downwards.
CACTCTACGCCTTCACTGTGTCAAAATCCCTACGCTTGCTAAGGCCAGGCATAAGGAATGATGCAGGGCTTTTTGAATGGGACTCACGTATCTGTTGTGGCGCAGTGCTTGAGTTCCGTCACTTTCATGAGCAACTCCAACTTTGTGCCAACAGATGCGTCAGAATTTCTGATGCATCTGTTAATCCTTGCGCCATGGAGCACTATTTTGTAAATACAGCGCATCCATGGTGGCGCAAGGACATTTGGCGCTGGCGCAAGGAAACTGACGCATCTATGCAGATGCATCAGTTCCTTGTAAATGAGGCCCTGTATTTTTACAACATCACTTATTTCTTAGTGACTTTATGATGCTAAATTTAAAAAAAGGTGAAGGCATATTTTAAAATCACTTATCTGGCCACTTATGCTCTCCAATTTACAGAATGTTTTTACAAAGTGCTATGCTATATCACAAGAACATACAATTATATTAAATGGCTATTTTTGGTATTGTGTGTCACAATGTGATATCATTTGTACTCTATAATCTTATTACGTAGAACACAACAAATAATTAGAAAGAAGTTCTTACGTTTGCACAAACAGAAAATTAAAATATGTCCCGAACACCAAGTTGATTGTCTTTTCAACAAGTTGGTTTCTGTTTTTTGAGTCAGTGAAATTCATTTTGAATTTTCTGTGCTATGGGGCCTTCCATTTCTTCACGAGAAAAAATGCCAGGCGTCTCCCTCAGCTCATTTAAGTCGAAAAATGCATTTTTATCCATTAAATTCAGACGGCTTGTTACTGAGTTACTGTATGAATCTCTGAAGCATGAAAGCCTGAGCTTTCAAACCTTACAAATGAGTGTTTCTCTGTTAGCTTAGAACGTGGAGTTTTAACCAATTTTGTTTTGGGTGAGAAAATACAATTTGCATTATTTTTTAGCACAAGGGAGCCATTGGAACACATAGCAGGGCAATTTCCTAAGCAGGCTTATCCACTGGGTTGTGGGTAATAAAATATCAGATTTATTAATACTGCCAGAACACTGAGTATAACTTTAGTAATGCAATTCCATTTCTGTGTCTTTTAGTAAGAAATGGTCAGTAAAATTTGAAATAGTATGTTTACCTCAAGCTTAATGTTCAGTGGATCATTTTTGTGCACTAATATTTTGTTCCAACTAGTTTTACATTAGCTCTAAATCGCACAGTGCGCCCAAACTACAATACTGTTATTTCAACGCAAGTAACCTAGGCAAGGTTACTGTGATTTTAAAAATGCATATTTAGATTCTGTTGAGGGAATTGAAGCTAATGGAAAATGTGAAAAATCCTACACCTGAATCATGTACTTTCTCTAAAGAATCACCTGCATTCTACTTTTAACTGCTGTGTATTATAAGAATATTGCAAATCACCCAGGAGTTTAAGGACCATGTAGTGGAGAAAGTTCCTTAACAAGGTCATGGAACTCAGAGGAGACTTGTCTTTTCAGGTACAGGAGAGGGCATTTTATTCCTTATAATACTTGGTCACAACATCACTCATCCCACAAACAGCTTACATCCTTGGTGTCTTGCTCCTTCATATGAAAGAGATAATATGGTTTCACGTATGAAGGATAAAATTGGAATCTTTACTACGATATTAAATACACTAAAAGCAGTTAGCAATCTTTTGAAAAATGACATGTTCATCTTATCCTAAATGTAACCAGAAAAAATACATTCAGCTAGATTGTAGTTTGACAAAACTGTGTCTTTTCATAATATGTAATGCTATATGTTCTTTATATTAAAAAGACCAGCAATATCTTGGAATTCTGAAACTCCTGTGTTGAAGTAGAATGTTATACAGTGGTTGTGGCTTTCGTAAGAGTTCCAAAGCCGATTGGGTCTTAAGACCATAAAAAACCATGAGCGTCTGATGAATGGGACTCATGTTTTAATTATGAAGCAAAGTCAGTGCCCTCATTCAAAAATGCAGACTACTCTCTACTGGTTATGTTTTCCAATACCAGAGCCTTTGTAGGATTTGGGTCTAGTGGATTTTTAATAATCATGCAAGTGTATAGAGTTAGTTCAGTATGTCATTTACAATGCATGGGTCTGACTCTCCCTGTCCTCAATGTGCAGACGACTGTTTGCTGAGTTTTGGTTATCCCCATGCAGATTACATTGGTATTACTTTTTTAAAGTTACGAAGGGAGATCAGTAGCTCTTGGTTATCCATATTCAGACATGGACTGGAGAGCCTTTGTGAGTCTATTTGTTATAACTCATATCATATTGTTTATTGTCCCAGCAACTGCATATTCCTTGTCTTAGTGAATTTACCTGTGTTTTTCTCTTCCATCACAATGTGAGATTGTCCCTATTATAGCATCACATTTTGTTAGAATGGAAAAATTCATGCTTGTGCATTGTTCTATGTAAGTTAGCATCCACTGCGCCATTTTCTATGTGGGCGCTATTTTGAGTTATAATCTAAACTAATCCTTCGTCATTTCTGAGAAGAGGCCTCTGCGGGGTTTCATTTCCCCAAGGCTGGGTTTTGCTTCACTAATGAATACACTGTCCTTATTAGCGCATACTTTTCCCTCTAGATAGAGGCCTTTTCCCACTTGTCTAGTGGTGGGCACGGGCAGAGTGACCTTGAGTTGTAGAATGTGTGTGCCCGGCCTCAGAATCTAAACTTATTCTCTTCATTGTTTAGCTGCATCTGCTTGGAAAATTCCATTGTAGGCATGCCTTCATAGGTTCTGAAATGTACATAATGTATCTCTATGCTTGCTGATGTCAGTCCCTCTGCAGCACTCCTAGCGACTGGGCAGACTGGGCTCCACTCTGAGTGTACCTGAATAAACAGATATTGGTTTGTATTCTCTACTGTCTGACCGACTCTTCATTTGGTATGGAAGGCTGAGAGGTGGTCGTGAGTGACCCGGGTGACCCGAATTGGGCCACTTCCTTCAGTTGGTGCCCGAACAGGGACTCCTTCGTGTGAGTGATCCATTCCCTTTCCGCGGACGGGGGAGGGGGAGGTCGAGGCTATCGTCGGGTCGGACTGACGGTTCAGGGATCCCTGTATGAGGAGCATTGATTGCTCGCAGCTGCCCCTTCCGTCCTGCCAGACGGTGCCTCGCCCAGTGCTCATTCCGACTGAAATCCTAAATGGCGAAACCCTTGGATCTGACCGTTTGGTTTGAAGAGTCGGCAGTGGAGAATTGGTTCGTTCGACTTACTCATATCAGGTGAGTTTGTTTTGGTTTTTTATGGATATGGCACCATTGTAGTTTGAATTTGGTATGGTCTGAGGACCGTTTATGGATAAAAGCATTTGCAATTGCTTTGCAAGGCATAACTAGTGAAATTGTTTTCTTTTAAAAATGCCTGGAATCAGTAAGATTTTCTCTTTGTGTTGTCGCTGTTGTTCTACATATGCTCGACTAGAAGAAGCCCAGCCGGCGCCCCCAGAAGGCACTCCAAATTTTGATATGTATGTGAAGCATGGTCTTGGCCCTATCATGTTAGTACATTATGGCACAAATATACGAGGGGACAACGCTGAGTTACAATGGCCGCTGATGGGCACTTTTGATGAACAAACGATTGTGTTTTTACAGGAACAGTTATTTAAGAGATGAAGTAGACAGTCTATGTTTGATTCTCTCAGAACATAGGAAAAGGCAGCTAGGCGGAGATGGTTGAAAATGGAAAAAGATGCACGGAAAGGGAAGATGCAGACGCTGACTCAGAAAGCTGTAGCATATGATAAAGAAAAGCAAGAAAAAGGAGTTGAATGTGAAGATAGGAGATTTCGGTTGCAAATTGATAAATCGTATTTGGCCCAGGAGGAAAATGACACTTTTGTGGAGGAATTGTTAGACACTCAACCTCTGCCCCATATGCTCCACAGAGGATATATCCCACTGTCCCCTTGCCATCGCAGCAGCCTGCTATTACTGTTTCAACTCTCCCTGTATGTACTGCCATTGTTTCGACGGCTTTGGCACCTCCTCCTCCTTCTTTGTCTTTGCCATCTGTGGGTACTGTTACTGTTAGTACACCCACTGTCTCGTCACCTCTATCTCCTGCTCTCTCTCCTTCGGTGCACCCGCCTGCGACGATTCTACCTGGTACTTCTGTTGTTTCTCCATCTATGGGTTTTCATTCCCCAACATCTCTGAGTGCTGAGACGCCGATAGTGGATTTGAGGATAGAGACTTGACAAAATTTAGGGAACGTATGGGCCCATTGTTCGATCTGAGGTGAGGGATGAGGAGAAGAAGGTAGTAGATAATCAGGCTGCGCAGTGGGGTCGTAATCCCATTTACAGTGTGGAGGATGTTTGGGGAGTAATGAGAGATTATGAGCCTTTTGTACAGCAGCACACCCATAAGCATATATTTGCTACGTTAATTAATCTCTGGCAGCAACATTTTGGGGATGATGCACCACAAATTTTATTCGATATTAGAGATCGCGTGTATGCTAGTGGTATGGAGCCTGGCCAAGTTTTCGGAAACATCATGACGTTAATTGCTTATAGGGGTAGGTTGCATGAGAAGAGTCCTACCCCGGTATCTCAGTTGATATTGAAATGTTTTTTGGTCTTCTTGATTGGGTTGACATTTGGAGACAGGTTCATACTCAAGATCATGTTGCAGAGTTGGGTGGTACATGGGAGCATATTAAGGGATGGGATCAGGAAAGAAAGCCAGGTGATAAGCCCTGAGCCGAGATACTTGCTTTGCCAGGCTGCATAAATACATATATGCATTCTCTTATTTCGCCGAAGAAAGTAAGTTGGGACAAGTTGACGGCTTGTCGACAGAAGAAGGATGAAAGTGTGTCTCATTCTTTTACTCGGTTTGAAGATACGTTTTTGGAGTATAGGGGGCAGGACATGTCTATTGAGGGAGGTGTTTGATTGTTTGTCGACAGGTTTGTTTCTAACTTACTTCCTGAAATTGCAAAACATTTGCAGGCGTCTGAGAGTACCTGGTCCACCTCTTCCCCTTCTGTTATTTTGAACATGGCTCAATACTATGAACATCGTGATCAGGAGGAGAAAGAGAAGACAGATAAGAAGAATAAGGAATTAAAGACGAAGGTGCTGTTACAGCAAGCGTTTAGAGGAAATGGTAGGGGACGTGGCGGTCCCGCCAGACAGCTTCCACGCACTAGCAGGCAGCCGACCATGGCACCTGTGGGGCCGAATCAGTGTGCATATTGTAAGGAGGAGGGCCATTGGCGTAGCGAGTGTCCAGTTCTTTTGCAGAAGGTTGGGGTCTCTAGAGGGAGAGGTCCTCATGAACGAGGTCATGGGACTGATAGAGCTCAGAGTGCTGCGGTCTCACAGGGTCGTTCTGATAACAATTACTTTGATGACCCTCACGATGGACAGTATTACCATGATGATTATGACATGGATGAGGCGACAGGAATGTCTTACAGCTACGACAGCAAGGGACAGAGTGAGGGACCAGTTCCGATACCTGTAGATCAGCCTGGTCCTCATGTCACTGCGGAACTCCAAGGTTCGACTAAGGAATTTTTGGTGGACACAAGTGCGACAAAGAGTTCTGTTTCTCGAAATATGGTCCCTGGGTCGACTCTGTCTGGCTATAATAATGTTTCGGTAGGTTTTTCTGGTGTACCGGTTGTAAGCTCCATTTCACGACCCCTTGCATTGACTATTGGTCCTTTTACTGTGGATTCTCCATTTTTGTTGACATCTAATTGTGGTGAGAATTTGAGGGGTTTGGACTTGTTGAAGAAATTGCATGCTGCTATTTATTGTTCCACCAGCAGGTGTTTATATGACAATGGGCCCAAATGTGAGTACTAAACAGTGTCTGTCTCATCCTCTTCCTGTTGAATTTGCTAATGTACCATCCACTTTATGGGCAACAGGTGATACAGATGTAGGACTATTGCATATACCACCAGTTTCGATCCAAGTTAAAGACAATGCTATTTTGCCTCGTATTCCTCAGTATAAAATACCACAGGTGGGAGAACGAGCCCTATTGCAAATTATTCAGGATTTAATACAAAAAGGAGTGGTTGAAGAGACGTCTGCCAATATTTGTAATAGTCCCATCCTTCTGATTCTTAAACGGGCACCCTTGGGTTCCCCTGATGATCATGAGGATGTTTACCGTTTTGTGATTGATTTGCGCGCAGTTAATTAAATAGTGGTTCCCCAGTTTCCCGTGGATCCAGATATTACCACACTTTTGACAATGATTCCTTCCACTACTAAATTCTTTTCTGTCATTGATTTGAAAAACACGTTCTTCAGTATTCCTATTCATCCAGATAGCAGGTATTTGTTTGGGTTTACACTACCTGGCAGAAGCTTTAGATTCTGTCGCGCTCCTCAGGGCTATACTGAGAGTCTGAGTATTTATAGTCAGGCTTTAAAGAGTCAGTTGGATTCCCTTTCGCTTCCCGCAGGTAATGTATTGGTGCAGTATGTCGATGACCACCTCATTGCTTCTGATACCGAACAAGGTTGTAAAGACAGTACAGTTAAATTATTGCTGCATTTAGCACATCATGGACATAAGGTTTCCCTTTCTAAATTTTAGTATTGTCGACAGGAGGTCACCTACTTAGGTCACCTACTGTCGAAGGAGGGTAGGAGGTTGACCCCTGAGCGCATCAGTACCATTGTTAAAATGCCTATTCCATAAACTCAAAAAGATGTGCACGCTTTTATAGGTATCACTTCCTACTGTCGGCAGTGGATACCTAACTATTCCTTACTAATCAAACCCTTGCTTCCATTAACAACTAAGGAAGTGCATGAACCCTTGCCCTGGACGCCTGAATGTCAGCAGTCTTTTGAGCAATTAAAAACAGTGCTTTGTTCAGCTCCCATGCTTGGCACCCCTAACTACGGTAAGCCATTTGTGTTGTATGTCCATGAGATGGCTGGTTGCGCGCTTTCTGTTTTAACACAAAAATTTGGAGATAAGCAACAGCTGTGTGCTTATTTCTCTGCTGTCCTTGATCCAGTCGCGTGAGCCCTCCCGAGCTGTCTAAGAGCGGTCACGGCCGTGCCCACTTCGATCAGACAATCGGCTGGACTTGTACTGGATACTGATTTCTCAGTCATGGTACCCCATGCTGTGGACACGCTTTTGAATAAGACAAAGACACAGCACCTCACCAGTGCACGTCTTACTGGCTATGAAGAATTGACATTGTTTGCTAAACATATCACAATCAAAAAATGTGCTACTCTGAATCCAGAAACGTTACTACCCCTCCCTTCTGAGAGTGAAGAAGTCGACAAACAAGACTGCATCTTCTGGACGGAAGAAGAGACGAAAGGAAGGGTAGTCCTGACTGATGTTCCCTTATCTGACCCACAGGGGGAACTATATGTCGATGGCTCTTGTTTTAAATTACCAGATGGCACGACCACTGCAGCCTATGCTATCACCACACTGTGTACAGTAGTAGAGACATCATGGGTTCCTTATCAGTCGGCTCAAGCTGCTGAACTCGCTTCTCTTATTCGAGCTTGCGAATTGAGCGAGGGGCTGGTTGTCAACATCTACACTGACAGCCAGTATGCCTTCAGGGTAGCGCATAACTTTGGGTGACTCTGGGCTGAGAGAGGGTTCCTTATTTCCCATGGTACTAGAATCCAGCATGGGCACCTTATATTGAGGCTTTTATCTGCTTTAACACTCCCCAAGAAATTGGCAATAGTAAAGTGTAGCGCACACCGGAAGGTCACTGATGATGTAGGTAGTGGAAATGCCTTTGCAGATCAGACAGCTAAGGAGACGGCCCGGACAAAGGTGAAAAGAATGTTTGTAGGAGGCCCAGCTAGATGGGTGCCTGAGGTTGTCATTTTCGAGGACACTCTTGAGAATGTAAAAGAGTTACAAAGCAAAGCCACAGTTGAAGAATTAGCGGTGTGGCAGGAAAATACAGCACAATTGAATGATGAGGGATGTTGGATCGATAAGTCAGGGAAGCAGAGATCGATGTTGCCAGATGCATATGTTCTTCCTGTAGTCACTATGGCTCATGGCCCAGCTCATATCAGTGCTAAAGGCATTTGCAAATTGTTAGACCCTGTATGGCAGAATGATAACATCTCTAAGACAGCCGCGCACTTAGTGAAGTATTGCATGGTGTGCATGACGCATAATCCTGGAAAAGGTACTCCTACACCGCCTGGTAACTTTGCACCACCCACTTTTCCTTTTGAAGTCCTTCAAATGGACTGCATCGAGCTAGAGAGATGCAATAATTTGATGTATGTTTTAGTGGTTTTATGTGCATTTAGTAAATGGGTTGAGGCTTATCCCACAAAAGATAACACAGCCATTACGACTGCAAAGGCACTCCTGAAGGAGTTCTTTCCTCGTTTTGGCTTGCTCCGAGTGATCGGCGGTTTTCTGATATTGAGTACCCTATGTTACTTGACTATCTTGGCCAGTAAACAGAAAGTTTACGTTCTATTCACCAACAGTGGGCCTGATTCACAGAACTAACTTACGTCAAAAACGTAAAGTTAGTACTTTTTGGTATTCACAGAATACACTTACTCATTTTGGTATTCACAGAATGCACTTACTCATTTTGGTATTCACAGAATGCACTTACTCATTTTGGTATTCACAGAATGCACTTACTCATACTAACTTTATGTCCGCACTCGGGCCGGAGATTCCGGCCCTTTGGTGGAGATTCCGGCCGGTTGTGGAGATTCCGGCCGGTGGCGGACATTCCGCCACCGGCCGGAATCTCCACAACTGGCCGGAATCTCCACCATTGGGCCGGAATCTCTACCTCCGGGCCGGAATCTCCACCTCCGGGCCGGAATCTCCAGCTCCGGGCCGGAATCTCCACCACTGGGCCGGAATCTCCGGCCCGAGTGCGGACATAAAGTTAGTATGAGTAAGTGCATTCTGTGAATACCAAAATGAGTAAGTGCATTCTGTGAATACCAAAATGAGTAAGTGCATTCTGTGAATACCAAAATGAGTAAATGTATTCTGTGAATACCAAAAAGTAATAACTTTACATTTTTGACGTAAGTTAGTTCTGTGAATCAGGCCCAGTTACGGGATTCCCTGCCTCCTACGCCAGAGGGACCCGGCCATGACATTCAGCCTGGAGGTTTTATATTGATTAGGAATTTTCAGCGAAAGAAAGGTTTGGAGCCGGGGTGGAAGGGGCCAGAGCAAATCTTTTTGGTAAGGCGTACCGCAGTGAAAGTTGCTGGTAGTAAGAACTGGATCCATGCGAGCCATTGTCGCAGGGTCCCTCTGCCCCTGCCCTATGACCAGTGGGTAAAAGACGGCTCTGGGGACTACGAGTGCGAGACGGTACCTCGGTTTGTCCCGTTTAGCGATGCCCAACTGACATGGACGCAAACAGATAAGGAAAATGATGACGTGTTGAATGCAGCGGTTCCTCCGGAAATACGAGCTATCCAGGAGCCCTTATTTGTTGATCATTCTGTGCCCGGGGCCACTAGGTACAACTTGCTCCCTCTGCTGAGAGAGGGTGCACCAAAAGAGAAGAAAGTTTAGTTAGGGATGGACTGTGTAAGTTAGGGTGTACTTTGTTATAGTACCAACAGAGTTAGTTCAGGTTGATGGGAGCTTTGTGCACTGTTTGAACATTGGACAGGATAGATCGAAGTATACCTTGGAGGTATACAATAATGATCGACGTGGGATATGAGCTTAGGAGAGAGCAAGCTCCACCACCAGTGCTCAAGAGTGCCAACGTATTGATGGACAATAGGAGCCTGTACCAGTGAGGCTCTGATGGACACTGGGAACTTGTATATACCTTTTACGTTTCGCCCCCTTCTTCTCATCATTTATCCTGCATCCTTTTGGCAGAATGGTTGCTGAGGAGGAGCAGCCAGTGATTCCCCTTGCCCAAACTCATGTAGCATGGTCCCGAAAGAAGAAAGTTGTATGTGCTGCTCTTGTGGTACTGTTGTTAATAATACTGTTTGGGGTGTCATGGGTTTTGGAAAATGGTCAGGATGCATCTTTATGCACCAAGAGTAAGGTTATCCTTCAGACCCGACAGAAGAGGACAACACCAAGTAATGTGTTTTTAGACACACACAGGAAATTCTTTGGAGAGGGAACAGCTTGTTACCCCACTGAATCTGTTACTGTTTTATGGACTGCCTATCCATTGTCACTTGCCAATTATACTTATACCTGCCCGTCACACTTTGTAGAAGTGAAGGGAGCTTTTGGTCTGGGTTACTCAGGCCCCTGCTTGTATTACAGAAATCCACAGGGAAGGGGTTATCCCGGGAGTGATAACAATACATATTGTGATAACTTTTATATGGAAGAACAGAATGTTACATTGGTGGGTTTGCATTATCAAGAATTAACAGTCCCTCAAGAGGCTGGTTATTATCCTGCTTACTGCCCTATCATTAACAGCACAGATACTTCATTGTATATCAATTGTTCTGGAATAGTATTGTAGAAGAATACAATGTCCTTGGTAAACGAAAAATTTCCGAGTACATTTGGAATGAATACTAGATTTGCTGCAGTAGATTATGAGGGACCAATTTACGCACATTCAGGGTTTTATTTTCTGTCTACTGGTACCTATTCTAATGTTCATAATGGTACCAATGATGTTGCTCTTGGGATGGTGTTGCCTTTGGGTGTACCTTGTAAGTACGGCAAGCCTAATATAAGATGGGTGAAAAGAACATTGACAGAGGAGTTCTGTGAAGGAGTAACTGATTTAGAAGTCAACAATAACAGCAATGGGATCACTTTCAGATACATCCTGTCCTCCATTTTCACATTAGGAGGCACCTCCATGGCCAGGGATGAAAAAGCTAGAGAGTACTTTGGGTGTAAGTTACAAATTTTATCCAATACTACAGTGGCAGCCTTACGTGACATTACCACTCAATTGGAAAGTATGCTGATATATTCCGAGCAGACTAGATATGCAGTTGACTTCATCTTGGCAAAGAGTGGTGGTGTGTGTGCTGTAGTTGGGGACTAGTGTGTAGTCGGGATCAAGAATATGGAAAAGAATATCACTAAGCACATATTAGGTATCCTCGAGAATGTCAAGGGAATGGAGAGTGGAAATCGGAGCTGGTCACTGTTTGGTAATTGGGGCTGGATCTTCGAAAAAATAATGTATCTGGTTGTGGTACTGATACTTTGCTGTGTCCTCATTCAGTGCCTCCTATTTTGTTGTTCATATTGCACCACTCTCCTTACTCCAAAATGGAGAATGTCCATTCATGATACTAAGGCTGCAATTATGGTCCAGAAGGAGATAGACGATCTCATGCACATTGACAAGTGCATTTTTGAGACTGCTTCCCTCCTTACAGTCTCCCTTCCTGATGCTGAAAGTATGGAGTGCTCATAAGACGTTTACTTGTGATTTTCTGTTTTATTGATTTGTATGTTCTTTATTATTGCCAGAAAATGTTTAGCTCATGCTAAAAGGAGGGTCTATTAGAATAGAAACATTCATGCTTGCGCATTGTTTTATGTAAGTTAGCATTCGCTGCGCCATTCTCTATGTTGGCGCCATTTTGAGTTATTATCGAAACTAATCCTTTGTCATTTCTGAGAAGAGGCCTGTGCGGGGTTTCATTTCCCCGAGGCTGGGTTTTTCTTCACTAATGAATACACTGTCCTTATTAGCGCTACTTTTCCCTCTAGATAGAGGCCTTCTCCCACTTGTCTAATGGCGGGCACGGGCAGAGTGACCTTGAGTAGTAGAGAGTGTGTGCCCGTCCTCAGAATCTAAACTTATTCTCTGTACTTCATTGTTTAGCTTCATCTGCTTGGAAAATTCCACTGTGGGCGTGCCTTCATAGGTTCTGAAATGTACATAGTGTATCTCTATGCTTGCTGATGTCAGTCCCTCTGCAGCACTCCTAGCGACTGGGCAGACTGGGCTCCATTCTGAGTGTACCTGAATAAACAGATATTGGTTTGTATTCTCTACTGTCTGACCAACTCTTCATTTGGTATGGAAGGCTGAGAGGTGGTCGTGAGTGACCCGGGTGACCCAAATTGGGCCACTTCCTTCAATTTCACCACCCCAATTGAAATCTGTTTAGATTTAAGAGCCCCCTTTAGTCAGTGAAATGCCAGTTCTACTGAAAAACCATATCCGTCTGATGTCTATGGTTCAGCCAATGAGGTTAGTTAGATTGGCCCTAAAACCAGAAACATGGCTCACTTTCCAGAAGGGGGTGACAAAAAATATATTACCTAGTGCACTAGCCATGTATGAGTGTGTCACCTGTAAGAGTGCACTCCTCATCATACTCTCCAGTTCTATTCACTAGTGCTCCTTTCCCAGTGTACAGGCCATCCTGTCACAATATCTATGTCTCGAAGGTTAAGCAGTTACTATGTTTATTCATGTTTCAGAAGAATAACCAATTAGTCCTGCTGCTTTATGTCTAACCCCTAACATGAATATTAATACCCTGTCTTCAAGTGAAAGTATCTCTCACGTCTAGGTGTAAGTGTGATGTCTCATCAAGCATCTGTATCTTCCCCATCCATTTTAATGGTTTTTCTGACATCATTGTGGGATTTCCACTAACATATGGAATTTTCCCTCCATTCAGTTTTTATTTATTCACTGTTTAATTTTTAGTGTGTTTTCAATCACAGACCCTGAGTATAGGTCTCTGATTCCAATTCTAGTTTAGTCAGTCAGAGTAATTTCCTTGCCTCAGTGTTAGTATGTTCCAAGTAAAAGCATATGCCCTTTGTGGCCTAAATTCTTAATGACCTTGAAGTCAGATCCGGATCTATTCTAGAGACACAATCCAATAGTTCTTTTTAGCAAAATGGAAGCGTAGAGGGGAGAAAATCCGTTATTTAGTCAATCAATTAAATAAAAAACTTTTTGGACACATAATAACTACAAACAACTACGTAAGATTAGTTTGATTTATTACAAAGCCAAAAATAACTGAACATGAAAATACCTCAGGATGAAAATACCTCAGGATGAGAGTGTAGAAATACATCGGAATTAGCATAAAGCCAAACCTGCGTATCCAATTAAGACGATGTAGCATAACCAATAGAATTAGTTCGAGAAATAAAATCCAGAGGATCAGAAAGCATGAGTCCAAGTTCACCTGCATCGAGGGTTGGTGAGTAAAAAGCATTAATCTGTCCCTACACTAACACTAAAGTGGCATCCCTACTTAAGCATCTTTAGGAAATGGAATAAAAGGTGTCAGCATGTGGAGTCTTCCTAAGAAGTCTCTCCACCACTGATGGGTCATGTAGCATGAAGCTACCAAGAGAGAGCTTGTTTCCCGATGCTCTCTCTCTGAAGGAAAAAGAAGAAGTGGGAACTTTCTCTACTCCCAACACCACATCATTGCAGGTAACTTTCCCAAGATTCATTGCGGGTCACGCCATCTGCTCTGGGTACAGTCCTAAAGGTAATTTTCATGGGACAACGGTGTTCTTTCCTTGCAACAATTTGTCTTTGGTTCCCAGGCCTTCTCCTGTGTGAAGCAGAACAACCTTTCTTTATCGACTCAAGGGACACAATTGTAACTTCTTCTCTCCTTGCCTGACTAATAAAACAAAGACATTATTCTAGCTAGCAAAACACTTCTTTCACCTGCAACTCAAACGTGAGAAGGAACAAATTCCACAGCACACATGAATTTCGGCTTGTTAATTCTAAAGCGAGAGGTTACAGGGAACTGCATTGCAGGCATACAAATTCAGATAACTTAAGAAACCAGGATGGGAGCCTTTAGGAATTGCATAGAAAATAAAGCACATTCAATTAATGCATTTACCTACATGTAAAATGACACGATTAATAAAGACCTTTAGTACATGAATAATGGGCAGTTTCACAACACGTATTCTTCATGTTAATGTTTTCTGCTAGTTACATTTACCTTCTACGTTAATTCTCCATGTTACTTTTTGATGGTCTAAACACTTCACATTTCAGATGAATATATCTCAATTTCTAACACTTCATGTTAATAAAACAAAGGAGTGTATGAGAGTGCGCTCTACACGTCTAATTATAATGCCCCCCTACAATTAAAATGCGATTTCCGCTATATCAGTTCCCCCTCTGTTGATATTGAGTTATCACAAAACACCATTAAATCCCTGTAGAGTAGACCAATCTATTTTTTTACCATCCTCTAAAGTACTTTGGTTTATTTTTTGTGTGTCGTAATTTGTTATTGAAACAAAAGCATACAACAATTGCAAAGGGTACATAGGCAGGAGAGTACCAAACAATACAATGCAGTGTGAAGGAGCAAGGGGGGGATGGTGGGGTGCAAAGTAGATGCATGTCACACATGAAATCCAAAGGAAACCTACGTTGCTAATGCTGGATACCCCCTTGGGTAGCAAGGGTCAAGAAGTCATCGGTCTGGGGGCTATGCAGGAGGGAAGGGCAGGGGGAGTTGATACGTCCAGTCTGCAGGGGGGAGGAGAGGGGGATTTGCTCCCGATGGCTGGAGGATATAGGAAAGGAGAGTTGGGGAGAGGGAGGAGCATGCATTGGAGAGGGGGAGTGGGAGTCATGCTTCAATAGAGCACTCTCCGGTGGGGGAGAAAGGGAGAATACTCCAAATGTCGACATATAGGGAGACAAGGGGTTACAATGGTGATGCCCCTCTGAGGATGGGTCTGCATGCCTGCATTTCCAGGAGTTTTGGGGGGGAATGTGTTGCAAATGTGAAGCGGGAGAGGCAGGAGAAGGGGAGGGGGTAGGGGAGAGTAGACCAATCTAAACAGATGTTGTAGCTAGTCTCCTCTGTCTGAACTCCTCCAACCGCTTCAAATTCTCATAATGACTGTCCTGCAGTCTTTCTGCCCCTCTCTCCCTTTCCATTAAGGAGTACTCCATTTGCCTCGCCTTGTGCCATTTGTATGCCCTTATTATACCTACGAAGATGATAACAAGCCCACAACAATTATGATTGGCTTCAAGATTTACCCAAGAATTCCATTTCCTAGGTTAGCAAACTAACTTCTAACTGCACCAAATCCCTTTCCAATCTTATCCCAAACTCCCTCAGTAGCCAGATCATGTATCTCATGATGTATCTCAATGATGTTATTTATATTAATCCCGGGCAGAGCAGGCGTAGTGCCTCTATGCGGAGTTCCATGGAGTTGGAGAAAAACTCCATGGAACTCCGCTCCCTCCCCCCTCCCAAGGTAATTATAAAGTAAGAAAAAAGGCATTTACGCACAAGACATACAATGTAGGGATTATCAGAGAAGAAGGACGGTGAGGACGAGGAAGGAGAGCCGCCATGGTGAGGAGGAGGCAACCACGGCAGGTGCCTTTTTTCTTACTTTACAACTACTTTGGGAGGGTGGAAGGGCCAGCTAACTACGCTCCACCACAGAGTCATAGTTTTGCCTAAACTCTGCGTTCGCAATGGAAAGTGGAGTATGCAAAACTACGTAAACTCCGCTGGCAGAGCGTTGTTACCCACCCGGGCTTAATTTATATATCCCTCAGATCTTTACTTTTATTAGGGATATAAGTACAATACTGTTGGGCCTTCAGCACTCCGCCTTCTTTTGCTAGTAACCCGTCTAACGCAAGACGGTTTTGCATCACCATCGCCCTTATTGAAACCACCTCCCCATCTATGAGTAACAATGACTTAGCTGTGTTAATCGACAACTTATACACAGTGGTAGACAACTTCCTGATATTGATGTCATTCACCACTACTCCTAAACTAGGTATCATTGCTCCAAATATGTCTCCCACATCTTCACCAGCACTCAGTCCACGTTTTTCTTTTTGGTTCAATTTTCCTCCAAACCCTCCAAATTTCCACATGGTAAATCTTTGGAAACACAACTGCCACATAATAAGTACCATACCATTTGTTCGGAAGCCGAACATATGCATTCTTTCCACACACAAAATATACTCCTGGCACCACTTGTACAGCTTCTTGCAGAAACGTCTTCCAAGAACCATTGATTAGAAAAATATGGTCTCACACACTCTATCCCACAAATGTAGTCTCATAACGACTCTGAACTTGTCATATGCAAAACTTGCCTCATTGTTTCCAATCTAGAGCTATAGGACCATAGCTTCGCTGAGCCATGTGAGCTAACTCCTCCTTGGGCCATTCAAAGTTTCCATCCCTATTATTAAGCTTAACAGCTAAACCTCTATGTCTATCTTCTACTTGATCTACAAATTTCTTTTCTATGCCTGTTAATATGCAGGTTAGGTTATGTCTATGTGTGTAAGCAATGTCGAGTGTTACTGTGGGTACAAAATACTTTCCCATCCTCTCCTCTTGCTTATAATAATCATATTTGTTCAGGTGTTTATAGACTGGTATTTTTGAGAGTACTGCATCATAATTCGATAAATAGTACTCATAATGACCTTTTCTATAAAACATGCTAAGGAGTAAACTACAACTAATGCCATACATCAAGGATAAGTGATGGTATCTAATCCCTTCCTTAACCGAAGCAGGCAATTGCATGCACACATAACAATCTCTCACATCCATAGTATTTACATATTCATAAAGCAACTTAGCATAAGCATTCAGTGTGTAATCACCTTTAGACAAATCTACATGCAGAAAGCGACTAGTTTGCTCTATTAGGCCTTCATCAGATCCTAGTGTACCCTCTTTTGAGGCAGCAGTGGTAGGTGTGAATGCCCCATGTACCCCCACTCCAGGTTCCTCAACCTTGTGTGCCCTTAATATGTACTCAGTAATGACTACAGCTATTACTATAATTACTCCTATGATACATTTGTGCTTAGGATTCAAATTTCCAGACTCCATTTTCAAAGTGGCTCAGATTGTAGCTGTAAGAGGATCAATGCACAGGGTCTCTTATCTCCACCTGAAATTCACATGCAACAAAGTCTTTGAGCAGCTTCTTTGAATCTTGGAAAATTCTTTTACGTCTTTTTGCACAATATTTACACAGCTTGGAAGACTTCCCTAGCCCTCTTTCTTCTTCTAAATGGAAATCCAAAATTTTATTCTTCTCCCACTCGGGCCTAGGTTATCTTCTTTCAAGCAATTTAGGGGTATATTTACAAGAATTGCCGCTAAGCAAAGTTAGCGTTGCTTAGCGGCAATTTTCTCACTGCAGTGTATCGCCGTAAACTATTGTTATGGTAGCGACGTATTTACAATACGTCGCTAAACGGCAATAGGATCTGCTCGCAGCAGCAATTGTTGCCGCAAACACTAACGTCATGACGATAAAAATCTTGCCGCTAACGTGAAAAAAGTGACGGCCGGCAAGTTAGTCAGCGTCACATCGCTTTTTTCAAGTTTCGTGGGAAGAATAAACCACAAAAACCCGCAAAACACAAAAAAAAAAACTGGAAGCAAAATGGAGCAGACTGGACCCAGTTCAGCAGGAGATAACAACCCTCCCAAACCCCCCTAACAGCCAGGATGACCAGCCAGAGTACCAGGGGAAGCGGAAGAGGAAAATAAGATTCAGTCAGGAGGAAAATGAGATCCTCATTGTGGAGGTGATGGAGAATCAACACCAGCTACAGGGTGTCATTGGGGACAAAAAATGCCATTTGGCAGTACATTGTGACCAAGGTGAATGCAGTAGCAGAAGTCAAAGAGGACAGTGACCGACTGCAAGAAGCGCTGGCAAGATGCCAAGCGCAAGACTAAGCAGAAACTGGACAACAATTGGCAGGCAGCACTGCAGACCGAAGGTGGGAGTCCAGCGCCACAGGAGGAGCTAGATACCTTGGAGGAACAGGTGTCTGCAGTCATCTGTGAGGAGCCAGTGGTTGGAGTCGAGGGACAGGATAGTGCTAAATATGACCAGCTACATCAGCAACCGGGTAAGTAACAAGCCAGGGACATGGGGGTGGGGGAGTAATGTTGCTTCTGTCCATCTAAATATGTCTCTGTGCCCAACCACACTGTGTGCAGACTGATTTCCAGATAAATAGGTACTTGGGGGTACATTCACATGTCACTTGAGCTGTTGAATACATATAAAGACACATAATGGTGGAGTAAGTGAGTTTTAATCCAGCACACATGAACACATAAATATATAAATATATAGACAATTGACCACTCATGTGTCTCTTAACTCT
The DNA here is from genome assembly GCA_963921515.1 of Calotriton arnoldi. NCBI lineage: Eukaryota > Metazoa > Chordata > Amphibia > Caudata > Salamandridae > Calotriton > Calotriton arnoldi. Next base: position 716,516 of record CAWUFW010009262.1, on the reverse strand, counting down.
GGGCTACATCAACAAGCAAAGGGGCATATTGACTAGAGAAGTGGCGGAGTGTTGCATTAGCCTTCTTGGCTCAACACCATGCTCTGCTATTTCTGAAACACAGGGCTGCACTATATTGACAACAATATGATGCAGACCTGCGTTTCACCCTGTGCTGGTGCAAAAGTTAGCAGCCTACCGCCAATGGAGGCACCCTTGCACCTCAGTGCAAGGGTGTCTGCGATGAGGGGAAGATTGTTTATGGCCAGGAAGGTCTCCCTTCCTGCACATAAACAATCATTGGGCTTTTGCTGTTTCTATGTGTGCTGCACAATGCTGCACACATGGAAACAGCAAAAACAGGGAGAAATAACACATTTCCTCTTGTTTCACATGTTTAAGACCAGGTTTTACCTGGTCATAATTTTAGCGCTGCCGTCTATTAACCCTGCCCTCATAAATAGGGGCAGCGTAAAAATCAATGGGTGTTGCGGATGGAACGCCCACCGCAACACTCATTGCCTCCCCCCTTCATGCTAAGTACAGCGTGAAAGTGTACCTTATTTACTGGCTTAACGCTGCCTTGTAAAGAACGCAAAGCCCATATCGCCACAGGAACGTCCCTAAAAGTGACGCTCGTGTTGCGATAGGGGCTTTCAAAGATGCACCCATGTTTTCCCTGGCCTTAATTTTGGCGCTGAGTGCCATTAACGCTGCCCTTGTAAATAGGAGGCGTTGTACAAAAAAACGGTCATTTGGTGGGTCGCCCACCTCAAAACCCATTGTCATCTCCTTCCACGCAAAGTACAGCATGAAAGTGTGACTCATATAGAAGGCAGTGTTAAGCTACGTTCAGTGGATTTATGCTGCATTGTAAAGAAGGTGAAGCACATATTGCAACAGGAAAGTCAATCAAAGTGACGTACCTGTGGTGCTAGGGGATTGTAAATATTCACCGAAGTCACTGAGCATTGGGTCAGCCCACTTGGCTCAATGCAGCCCTCTGCCACTTTTGAAATGCAGCACTGCACTGCATGTACAACAATATGGCTCAGTCCTGTGCCACAATATGCATTGGTGATCAATGTAGTTGACTAGTGCAAAAGCAGGCACTCATACACAATGGGGAAAGAGTGTCTGCGTTGGGGCCAGCCAGCTACATTAAATCCATGTGCATGCCAAAATTCAATGCCTCAAGGTAATGTAGTAAATAAGTCTGAGCCCCGCTTCACAGAAGTTGCTGAGTGCTCTGTCAATCCAAGAAGACTAATGCTGCATTACATTACAGGTTTGTACATATGACCACAGGTACATAATGAAAGTGTGCCTCCTCTACAAGTTATTTCCAAACAACAGCAAGTGGGTCAACACTGCCATGTAAATATTGTGAAGCATGCTTGCCCTCAGTAAACAAAAACTTGATGATGTTGCTGTTGCAATAGTGCCTTGGAAATTTTCAACAAGTAATTGGAAAGGCGTAACTGCTGCTTTTATGTATGCAGATGAATGAGATAACTACATCTAAAACTGATGGAGAGCCCTCTCTTAAAGTAGACTCACCCATGTTGTGCACATCAAAAGCTGCACTGCTATTGCAAGCACCTTGTGTCAATTATGTGCACGTTCCATATTGACATAAAATTAACATACTGGAGGGCCAAGATGCTGTTTACCTTTGAGTAAAATTGATATGCATTTAAAAGTACAGTGTAAGGCCTCAGCATTGGAGGAATGTATTCCCTAAAATCACAACATCTGTTCTGTTTGCTATGCTCCCAGAACCACACATTCCCTGTCCCTTGCATGTTAAGTGAAGTATGACAATGGGCCTCATTCACAATGTGGGACCAAGGCAAGTCCTTTTTTTATTATACTTTGCCTTGACATTATTCACCAAATGCAGTCATCCACATCAAAGTATCTTCTTGTGTTGTCCAAGACACATTGACATGCATGGAAACTGGCCCTTAGGTAAAGTCAACATTGGCAGTGAACAAATGCATAGCTATTGATGTCTGTTAACATCCTTCTAGTAACAAAGGCATCCAATTACCCTGAGCACAACTGCATGTACCATCCAAGTGCCCTCCCTGTGAGGTACAAAAAAGGTCTGCAGTGCAACAATGCACCAATCTCAGAAGCCTGCCTCAAATTCCATTGTCCTCCTGCTTGTATCTATTACCATTGCCAATGCACCAAAGTGCAAGGGTGACTGGATAGAGGGAATGATTGTTAATGAACAAGAAGGTGTTCCTCCCTGCACATCAACATCCATTAATGGGATAGACCTGTGTCAATGTGAGTTACGTACCTTTAAACACATAGATACTTCTCAGAGTATGGGAAATCAAGCACATCTACTTGTCATCTCATCATGTACATCCCTGTATCCCTGATCTCAAGTGCATGATTATCCTCCTCATACCACACTACAAAATAGATGGCATTGCCAACATCAATGGGGAGTGCAGTCTAATCTACACCTCAAAACCTAGTGACTAACACCCATACGCAAACTTGACTGAGTAAGGGTGACTTATCCACAATGCAGTGTAAAGACACATAAATCAGATTAATTCTGCATTGTCAATAGGGTGAATCAACCAGCACCACAGGAAGATTTGAACATATGATGTAACAGGTGCAGCAGGGGCCGAGAAATATGCCCCTCACTGTTGGCATACAGGGAAACTGTCCAAAATTATGATCAACCTAAATGTTACATTAGTGACGTTGTACAATGATTTACAAAGCTGCGTGTAATAGGTGTAGGATGTAAGAATAGAGAATGGAAAGTGTCATGCACTCTGGTTGTCAACTGTTTAAATGCTTGACCAAAGTGGACATACACATATAACAGATTCGGCCCTTTACATTGCAGAGGAAGCAACATCACCTCCTGGTCAGCAGGCTGTCCCACTCTTCAATGAAGAAGATGTAGAAGAGCTCTCAACCATCGACCAGGACACCCTCCAAGAGCTACTCCAATCCATAGGCAGCCCATCTCCGGAAGCAGGGCCATCCAGCAGCGTTGTGGTCTCACTACCTGCAGCACAAAACAGATAGCAGGCACCACCTACCACCACATCTGTCAACCTGGACTCTGAGAACACACTGTTACATTTTCAAAATAGTGCGGTAGAAGTCCATCGTGAAATGGCTGGTTAAGTGCGGATGGGGTTGGAGAGCCTGGCAGCCAAACTGTATGGGATCCGTGGTGCCTCAGTCCCATTAGGGACCATCTAGAAGCTACCAGAGGCACCCACAGTCCGCTCCATGCCCTCTAGCATTCCATGGGTGAGATCGTGGTGTCCTCACTCAGAGACAACAACAACTGTCCTGTAAAAGTGGTGCCAGCTATGTTGCCAAACAGTTGGAGAAATATGGAGAACATGGAGTGGAATCAGGATTCCCACTTGGCTGCTATGACTGCCTACCACCGAAACGTTGCTGGAGTCTTGCAAGCCCTGCTGCTCATCATCACTGCAGTGATGCCTCATCTGTTGGCACAGATGAATGCTGCTGCACCTTCAGCATCCACCTCTTCTGCCCCTGATGTGTCTCTGCCTCCCAGTGCTGCCGCCAATCCACCATCACCCTCACGGGAGGCACATGACACATCAGAGGAGGAAGATGTGGATGAGCAACATTCATATGGAGAAGGCAGCAGCAGCATTATTCTGTGTCAAATGGACAGCTTCTGCTTAGCCTTGTGCTTACCATCATGCCTCGGAACATCATCTGTCACTGTCCTCAGATTGACTCTGCTACACTCACCTTGGAATTTTAATGGACTGCCAATGTAGCCATTGATCCCCAATGGCAATACAATCAGCCTCTTGACTGAGGTTTTCTTCTTCCTCAACTTGTCTCTGGACATGTTCCTCCCCAAGGAATCTGTCTGGCCCGCCACTGGCATGTACACAATGTGGGGGTTGTTGTCTAAATAACTGGGCCAGTTTGTCAACTCCTTGTAAATAAAAGAATTTAAGTTACAAAGATGTGTGTTGACTGTGACCATTCAAGTTTAGACGGGTCAACAATGCCTAAGCAGTATAGCCAGCACAAAAAATCAAGAGTGCCTTTTCATAAATTGGGCCTGCTGAGCCTGTGTCCCTGATAGGCAGTGAGATGACAGATAAATTAGCCAATGCCTCAGATCTCCAAGACAACATTGCTGCTGCAACGTAACTTTTCCCTACATTCAGGATGGGGATAGGTACTTAAAACAATACTCAAGTCAGTGTCAAGCCACATGAAGTGGTTCAACCTTGCCTTGCAAACAAGACAGACTTTGAACCTATACCTATTGTCAATGGTATGGACAATGGTTGTTGTGATGGGTGTCATGCCATGACACATGTAAAGACAGATCCCTCAACATATTTCCTATGATGATGAAGCAATCTTGCTGTAAGAAGAGGAATGGTGTAGGATTGATAATGTTAAAATATGTTTCTGTGTTAAATCCTAGCGCTGTTGTGGTGGAACGCCCATCACAACACACATTGCCTTACACTTGTATGCAAAGTATAGTGTTCTGTTGTCCCTAATGTACAAGGCAGTGTTAATACAGGTAGAGTGGCTTTATGCAGCCTTGTAAATAAGCTAAAGCACATATCCCCAGCACTACTTCATGGAAACTGAAGCTGGGGTGGGGACAGGGGCTAGAAAAGATGTCCCTAAGTACCTAACAATATACACACGTCATGGAACCAATGCTGTGTGAGAGCAATGCCTCCATTGCATCGTGTCTTTTCTAATCTGCAATTTTGTATTAGATGAAAACATATTCTTTAGACCATCCCTATGCAATCTAAAAACTGAACTTTTCTAGCCTACATATCATGCATGTTTGTCACTCACATTCAAACAGCAGTATGACAGTAGCCTGTCCCTTGAAGATGTCGTTATTCCATTCGTAGACATTCTACTGAATTGTGTGGGGAATTAATCTGCTGTAACTAACTACCAGTTCATTGAATCACATTAAACATCAGTGACACCACAAATCACTAGAAATGTATTATTAAAATACGTACTAACTAACCTTATCTAATACTAATTACCTATCATAATCTACACTAATCTAATTTATGCTAATTGAAATGTACATTAAACTATCTACCTTATCTAATAGTATACACATTACAACATATAATAAACATCAACCCACCTCCCCGCTTAAGGCACATCCGGAGACAGGACAAAGACAGCTTAACCTAGAAATGAACTAACTAAACATACATCCTAAACAATATATTACCTACTGGCGATCGCCATTAGGTAGTTATAGTTAGGACTTTATTTCTATTCAAAAAGCGTTTTTTCTTTTGCCAATATCTTTGGCGCCGTTTGACGAATGTTCGTGAAATTTTCAAAACTAATGGCCCGCTCAGGTCAGCTCCTGTCTTGAAACATTTGTCAAGCAAGGACCGAGAAAAAAGGGGGGGTCCCAAAACACGTTTTCTCAATGTTAATTTCCATAGGAAACTTTAGACAAGGCTACTGCCCGAACTGCTGAACGGAATTACACCAAATTTGGCTAAAAAGGTAGCTCTTGGTTCAGAAAGCGACATTTTTTTTAAATGGTGTAAATCCGTTCAGTAGTTCCTGAGAAATTCATAATAAAAATAATATTAGTATCTGGTGACCATGGTGGATCCGCGAACCCTCCTGATCACGAGCTGACTTCTTATTGGCTGCAAAGACTTCAAACTAGGAAATGTTGGCAGCCATCTTGTGACTTGGTTGAACTGAGTCTCAAGAACAAAGGTGAAAAAAGATGAAAAGGGGGCAGGGTAGAAACACCCTGACCCCCTAGGCCTGCTCAGGGGGTCCCACAGGTCCCTCGAGGGCAAAAAAAAAAGCATTTTAAAAAATAATTTCGGTGGGAGTCGCGTAGGGTCCGCAAATCCAGCAGAAAAAAAGTGCTTCATTTGTTTTAAGCCCCCGGGTGGGCCAGGTCCCGGGGGCAATGTTTAATTATGTAGCAGGGGCCCTGTAGGGCCCCCGCTGCCTCGGGGACCGCCACCTCCCCAGAGCTTTTTTAAAAATGAATAAAGTGTTGGGGGGCTCCTACACCCCTACACTGCCCTGGGGACCGCTACCTCCCTGGGGCTTTAATTAATTAGGGGCGGGGCCTCGCGGGCTCCTCCACACCCCGGGGACAGCCACCTCCCCGGGGCTTAATTTGAAGACAAAGTGTGGGGGGCTCGAGCTCCCCGACACTGCCCCGGGGACCACCACCTCCCTGGGGCACTAATTATTCAAATATGGGGTCCATTGCGGACCCCCGACCCCGGGGACCACCACCTCCCCGTAGCTACACACATGTTGGAGGGGGGCTGCGCGGCCCCCCTTCAGGAGCCCTCCATGGCCCTGGGGACCACCAGCCCCTAGGGCCAGCTCCAGCAATGTCCCAGGGTGCCCACCCCCGGGACATTACAATTTGCTATGGCAGGGCGGGAGCCCTGTCATAGCAAACTTCTGCTTCGCTTCATGGAAGCAAGAGCAGAAAAACTGCTCTCGCTTCCATGAAGCGAAACAGATTTGCTTTTGGGCAATGAGAGCTGCATGTTTGCAGCTCCCTTTGCCCAAAAGCAATGCCAGCTCCCGCAGGAGGCAGGGAGCCGGCAGGGACCACGGGGGAATATGGGCTCCCCCGCGGTCCCCAATGTCAAGACCATGCCCCGGCGCATGGGATCCCAGAGGCCAAAAATGGCCGGGGAGGGGGACCACTTGGCCCACCTCCCTTTATTTAAAAATTTAGAAACAAAATTAATTTAAAAATGGCCAAGCCCCGGGGGATGGGGTCCCCGGGGCCGATATCGGGTAATGGAACTGGGGGCATTAATTATTATTTTTCTCTCGTCATAGGAGTCACGACCGTATCGCGGCTCTCAGCGTGGCCCCCAGTGTAACGTTGCAGTAGATTCGTGGATCTACTTTAAATATATAATTTTATAGTATATAATTCAGAAGGTAGTGTTGCATTTATGAACTTTTTTTATAGAGTTAGTGAGATTGAAGTTAATAATCACATTAAATTTGATGGAGTTAGTAATTATATAAAAAAAATAAAAATTAAAAGTTAATCTTGAAGAGTGTATTGTGTTGTAGTACATTGAATTTGTGCTTTTGTGTGAATTCGCGATGGGTTCGCGAATCCATAAAAATTTAAAAAGAGTATGTATGTAAAAAAAATTAAAAATCGCTGTTGGGTTATAAGGTGGCTCTAAAAAGAGCCCTTGTTTTCATTATGACTTTGTTGGAGCTACATGTAAGTGCTGATGCACAGCTTAAGGTTGTTGAGAAACACTCTGTTCCCTTCATCTGTGAAGTGAACTGCATCTCTTCTGTAGATGTCATCCATATCAAAACGTAGATTGTTGTTATAGATGGAGCCCATCCTATGGTCTCTGAGGTAAGCAGAAACAGCTTTATTGACATTCTTCCTAGCCTCCTCAATCTGTGGACAGAAATGATTTGACCACTTTCATTTCTGTCTTTGGCATATATTAGAGTATACAAAGACAGTTTGAGGCAAAAGCAACATCAATTGTGCAAAGGTATCCTTCATTAGCATTTCCAGACCTACCCCAGTCAATGTGCCTAGGTCATTGCCACCACAGTGCACAATCATGAGGTCAGGGGGTTGGAGATGCAAAAAGGTTTTAACCAAAGGCATCAATTGGTGCCACTTTAATCCTCTCTGTGCAATCCATTTAATATCTACATTTTGCAAACCTAGGTCTTTGTCAATACCTCTGTGTTCAGCATACACTTTGCCCAGAAAACATAGCTGTGCCCTACAATCCATACTGTAAGGATCTTGAAGGGATGTCTGCAAGGAATTAAAAGACGTCTGTAGCTGAGGTAGTCAGTTGGTAGAATGAGAGGTATCTAAAATCATGGAGAAGATGCTGTTTTTAAAATGCCAATAAGTGATTGGCTGTTCATCAACATTGTGCACTCAAAAATAGGTTGTATGTTATTTTGCTCAAGAAGCATGTTTCTGATTGGTTATAGAAAAATGTTTAAAAGGTACAGTAGATAGCATTAGCTAATATTTTGCAAAAGTAAACCACACCTGCTATTTGCATTAGTAAGCTAGTGTGCTGAACTTGAAAATATGGTGAACTTGCGACCTACTGTTACAGTTCAATGTTGCAGAAAGTGTTACTATGGAAACTAGGATTAAGCAGAATGGGGGAAGGGTTGAAACTTAACTATGGCTTTAAAACATGAAATGCTAACTTATATATAAGTGATGTGCTACTGCACTAAGTTTTCCCAAATCGATACTATGTTTAGAAGTAGTGTGATGTTAAAAAATAATACCAGTATTATTGGAAATAGGTTTTTGAACTCCTGTAAGGGTTCGCGGCTCCATCGCGACACTACACTGCGGTGGAGTCGTGACTCCAGAAAATTACAGAACCAGTTTGGGCATTTTTAGAGGACAGTTAAAAAGGGTTAATATGTCTAACCAATAGAAATGTGTTTCACAATTTGAAATACTGAAGGAAGCAATTTGATTTGTTAATTACGTTTATGTTTTGTGTAGAATACTGGTTTTACCTTGTGAAGAGTGCTGCATTACATTTATTGTGTGAGAAAAAAATCTTTTATGAGTTTCTGATATTTCATATTCTGCAATACTATTACAGAGGTGAGTTACACATTTCTAAGGTGTGTTATGTATTATGTAGTAGTGCTTCACTGTTTGTAGTGGTATTTTTAGATTTGAAAAGCATTATTTTCAAAGTTTTGAAATTATTAGAGAAGTGTGATGTGTTTGAAACAGGCTACAAAATGTACAGATGTGTATTGTAGTTTATTTTATTGTACTGAAATGATGATTGAAATAGTTTGTGCATACTAATATGTGTACATTGGCAGATGGATTAGTGATTATGGTAGTTTGTATGAGTGTGTGGAAAGGTACAGTTGAAGTGGGCCACATAATTTTAGGTGTCTCTTTGAAATAGGAAGTGCAGTCTGTCAAGTTTTAAGGTCTGTATGGTCTTCTGACTGAGCTATGTCTCTACTTGCACATGTATTCCCATACTTGTTATTTATCTGAAGATGCTAGACATATAAAACACACCTATACGTCTATTTGTATGTTTCTTTTATATATGATGCCACTAGGAAAAGGTGCAGACACATGCATGTATGCTTTCTGGACTATGGTGAGACTTACAACAGACACCTGCAAAGGGTTACTGCTTTATATTTGGCTGGGCCCAACACCCTAAGTAGTTGCAGAATGATGAAGGTGGAGCTCAAAAGTGAAGTTTAAGACATGTTGGTAGAGGAATAACTGATTAAGCTACTTTGTATGACTCTGTAGAAAGGTACACTTGAAATATGCCACAAAAGTTTAGGTGTCTACCTGAAATGGGAAGTGCAATCTGTGAAGTTTTAAGGTCTGCATGGCCTTGTGACTGAGGTATGTGTCTACTTGCACATGTATTGTCATACGTTTTATGCATTTGAAGATGCTAGACATATAAAACACAGGTATACGTCTATTTGTATGTTTCTTTTATATATGATGGCGCTAGAAAAAGGTACAGACAGATGCATGCATGGTTTCAGGAATATGGTGAGACTTAAAACAGATACATGCGAAGGGTTGCTGCTTTATATTTGGCTAGGCTCAACAACCTAATTAGTCACGGAATGGTGAAGCTGCAGCTCAAAAGTGAAGTTTAACACATGTTGGCAGAGAGATTACTGATTGGGCTACTTTGTATGAGTCTGTGGAAAGGTACACTTGAAGTACAGAACATAAATCTAGGTGTGTGTTTCAAATGTGATGTGCAGTCTGTCAAGTTTTAAGGTCTGAATTGTGTTGTGACTGAGGTATTTCACTACTTGCACATGTATTCTCATACATGTTAAGAATCAGATGATGCTAGATGTATAAAACAGAGGTATACTTGTATTTGTATGTTTATTTCACATATAATACCACTAGCAAAATGTACAGACACATGCATGTATGCTTGCAGGAATATGGTGAGACTTACAACAGAGAAATGCGAATGGTTGCTGCTTTATATTTGGCTAGGCCCAACATCCTGAGTAGTAGTAGAATGGTGAAGATGCAGCAGAAAAGTGAGGTTGAAGACATGTTGGTAGAGGGATTACTGATATATGATTCCACTAGCAAAAGGCGCAGACACATGGATACATGGTTACAGGAATATGGTGAGACATGCGAAGGGTTACCGCTGAATAGTGAAGCTGCCGCATAAAAGTGACAGAGGTATTAGTGATTAGACTACTTTGTATGAGTCTGTGGAAAGGTACACTTGAAGTATGCCGCATAAATGTAGGTGTCTCCTTGAAATGGGTAGTGCAGTCTGTCAAGTTTAGGGGACTTCATGGTCTTGTGTCTGAGGTATGTTTCTACTTGCTCATATATTCTCACACGTGTTATTTATCTGAAGATACTAGACATATAAAACATAGGTATACATCTATTTGTATGTTTCTTTTATATATGATGCCACTAGCAAAAGGTACAGACACATGCATGCATGCTTTGAGAAACATGGTGAGACTTATAACAGTGATATGGGAAGGGTTGCTGTTTTAAATTTGGCTAGGCCCAAGATTTTAAGCAGTTGTTGAAAACTGAAGCTGCAAGAGAAAAGTGAGGTTTAAGACATGTTGGCAAAAGGATTAGTGATTAAGCTACTTACTATGAGTCTGTGGAAGGGTACAATTGAAGTACACCGCCTAAAGTTAGGTGTCTCCTTGAAATGGGAAGTGCAGTCTGTCAAGTTTAAGGGACTTCATGGTCTTGTGAATTACGTATGTGTCTACTTCTATATAAGCCTGGGTGTAGCAGGCGTAGTGCCTCTATGTGTATTTCCACAGTGTTTGAAAAAAACTCAGTGGAAATACGCTACGCTCCCTCCCCCCTCCCAACACTACGCTGTGCGTCTTGAGTGTTTTTTCATATGAGAAGGACGGCGAGGAGCAGCAGGAAGGAGAGCGGCCAGGCAGAGGAGTAGGCAGCCACGCAGGTGAGTGCCTTCTTTTTTAATTTTTTATTAATTTGGGAGGGTGGAAGGGCTGGCTATCTCCGCTCCGCCACGGAGGGGAGTTTTTACCTAAACTCCGCATTTGGAACGGAGCGTGGAGTAGGCAAAAATCTGCAAACTCCATTGGCAGAGCGGAGTTACCCGCCCAGGGTTACTTCTATATCTATTGTCTGATGTGTTATGCATCTGAAGATGGTAGTTTGAAAACCTGGTCGGTGTGGCTACTGGTAGACAAATCTCTTAGTTCTGCTCTGTCTTTCAGTTGCAGAGCCTGTGATGTCTTCTGAATGAAGGTATTGTGGAGCCTCCACATAGCGTGTTCAATACGCAGATGCCATGTTTTATGAGCAGAAAGAATACGTACACTTTTTTTACACAAATGTAGGCAGCATGCGCTCTGAAAGAAAGGTATTCAACTATATCATATTATAAGTCTCACCATATTTCTTAAAACATACATACATCAGTCTGTGTGTTTTAGATACCTGCGTTTCACAGCGTATGGTCTCTAAATTTGTGTAAAAAAAGTCTATGTATTCCTCTCAGCTCATAAAACATGGCACCTGAGTATTGAATAGGGTATTTGAGAGGCTCCATAACAGCTATATACAGAAGACATTAGAGGCCGTGCGACTGAATGATAGAGGAAAACTGAGAGATTTGTCCACCGGTATCTAAACCAACCAGGTTTTCAAGCTACCACTTTCAGATGAATAATACATGAGGCAATAGATGTAGAAGTAGACACATACCTTACTCACAAGAGCATGCAGAGTTATAAATTTGACAGACTACATTTCTCATTTCAAGCAGACACATAAACTTATATGGCCTACTTCAAGAGTACCTTTCCACAAACTCATAGCAAGTAGCCTAATCTCTTATTCTTTTGTCAACATGTCTTAAACCTCACTTTTCTGTTGAAGCTTCAGTTTTCACCAACTGCTGAGAATCTTAGGAAAAGCTCAATTTAAAACATCAATCTGAACCATGTTACTGTTTAAAGGTGCGTGTTCTTGTGACAGATTTGCTATTATGTAAAGTACAAAATTCTAAAAATGTACGTGTTATGGAGACATTTGCAATGTAATTGAAAGTATTTGTTAATTTATTGTTATGAATAATAATATATAATTATTTTAAAAGTATTAAATTATTTAACAAACTATTGAAACTTATCTTTGTTTTTCAGATATTTACATTTATTGGTAAAAAGATCAAAAAAGAAGACAAGAAAAAAAACAGTACTATTTAAAGGAAAGAGAGAAGAGGAAATTAGATGAAGTGCAACATGTTACACTGAAGAAAAAGAGTTATGGTAAGAGAACTAAGGAGTTTGTTACAAGACTTTTACAAAATGTGAAGCAATTTGAAAATATTGAAAAGAAAAAGAAAAGTTCAACAAGAAATTAGAAGGAAATGAAAAAAGGAGATGATAAATGAAAATCATGTTATGGGAAAAGAATGCATGTTGAAAGAAGGCTGAAAGAACATAAAGATATAAGGAAGATAATGTATAGAAGTAGAGTACTACAAAAGTTATTGGAAGATTGTAAAAAATATAAAAGAAGCTCAGCAGCTTATGTTAAAAAGCAACAGTTTGAAAGTGTAGTCGATAAAACTTTTGAAATAAAAAGAACATTATTTATAATAATATTGAAGAGAATGAAAACATTGAATAAAACAATGCTGTTTATGAAGGAGAAAAGCAAAAGAGAAAGACTCGTTAATAGAAGTAACTTTTGTAACATTTTCACTGGCGAATGGAAGCACACTTCTAGTACGAAGGCTTTCTTTAATGAAGAAAGCTATTTTCAACAGAACACATTAGTTCATGCAGTTGATACTACTGGTCTATGCTATGAGATGAAAGATGGTTCTCTGATTCCAAGAGAAAAAATTGTTCTTAGGAATGTAGAAGAAGTAATAGCTGAAGAAGTTCAAGGGAGATGTACACAAGCTCCTGTATTTAAGTGGGATTGTAGCAGTGTTTGCAGTATTCGACAGGAGTCTATTGACATATTATGATTTTTTTTACGACAATATGCAAAAGAAGTATTAAACAGAAGATTAAGGTGTTACAAGGACTAGATCCATGTAAAATAAGAAAATATACTAATTTGCAAGGTCATTCTCTAGCTTGTCTTTCCCAAAAAATTCTGCCAAAGTACTTTTCATCAATAAGAATGTTAGCTGTACACCACTCTGAAATGCTGAAGTTGGTAAGGAGACTCTACTATGTAAAAACTCCTGTATTATATTTAAGTGAAATGAACACAACTCTTTTGTATGGTTCTGTATCAGTTTTAGAGAAAGTTTGTGATGATATAAAGTTTGTTTTTTTTGGATCAGAAGACGAATGTAGAGAAACTGAGAGTTTGATAAGTGCAGGCGTTGAAGAACAGGAGAAAGAGATTAGTATTGATGAGTTTGAGGAAGAAATTACAAAGTTTAAGACAGTTTTGTCTGAAAAACCAAACTTTGGGCATCATTACGACCGCAGCGGAATACGGGACCGTCCGCAAGGGGTGTGGCGGTCCCGCACCTGATATTAGGAAACCACCACCACCGTGGCGGTGGCAAGCCCTATTCCCAGCATTGTGGCAGGCGGTGCTCACAGCACCGCCCGCCACAATGCTGGGAATAGACTCGTGTATTGGCAAGCACAAGGTGACAGGCACCGCGCGGTGCCTGCCACTCTGTCCATGCCAATGCAGGGGGTACCATAGGTACCCCCATGTGCACCCCCACCCCCAACTATATGGGGGCCCGCTACGGGCCCCAAAGGCAAGACCACATGCCTTTCCATGGCGGCAACACCGCCATGGAAAGGCTGCTCCGCCAGCATCCTAATATGGATGGCGGTGTCTTGCAGACACCGCCACCATGTTAAAGCCCTTTTCCGCCCGGTCGACCGTCCGCCTGGGTCCCCACCGCCATCGTAACATGGCGGGGGGAAATGTTGTGCGGGCGGATGGGAATGGCGGGCGTATCGCCAGACATCATAATGACCCTCATAGTTTGTATTTGTTGTTGTCGTACTCACTATAGAAGTCAAACTAGGAATGTTGATGTATATTTAAAAAGTGAAAAAGAAAATAATGATAAATGGCAGCAATTTGCTGTTTATTTGTTGGTAGAAGGTCAGTTTGAATTGGGTGTTGATCAAGTTATTTGTAAATATTGTTACAACAAATTAGAAGAAAACAAAATGCCAGCTAGAGCAGTACATAACAACTTAGAGTTGGTACCTATTCCTCAAGAACTGAGTGATTTAAATATATATGCGTCTATTCTTATTCAATCTGTACACCCATTTCAGGTCATAGTTCGTATGGAGCCTAAAACAGGTAAGCTGCCACCAACAGATTTACAAAAAGGTCTGAAAGGAAGAGTTGCCTACTTACCTTAAGATTTTAAGAAAAACATTGAAACTGTTGGTGTAGACATAGAAGAAAATGAGCCTGTATTTATTCTAGTAAATGGTGTACCAACAAAGAGTCGAAAAATCTGACAAGAGCTTGTAGATGTTAGTAAACTTCAAAAGGCTACAGTATACCTGAGACACAATAACATTTATTATAAGAGTGTGAATGTTGATGAAGACGTAATATGCTTAGGAGATGAAACAGTAATTTCAGCTGAACAAGTTGAAAAAGTGGACTAGTGTAGAACTGAACAGATTTATGAACATTGTACAATACATCCTCTGCATTCAAAAGAAATAATTGGAAACAGTATTGAGTTATTTCAAATGAAAAAGCAAAGGAAAGTTCCATGAGTGTCTGGGAAAAAAGTTTAGAAGCTCATTGTTTTCCCCAGCTATTTCCCACTGGAAAGGGGTGGACGATTTGATGAACGAGATGTACAGATTCCTGCTTCAGAATACCGATCAACAAGAATATTTGGTGAAGATGCTAGGTTTCGGCAGTGCATTCAATATATATTTCATCTACTGTTTGAAAGTGATTTGTCTGCACTTTCGTATGCAGTGAATCACATATTAAAAACAGGACTTCATTTTCAACATGTTTCTGCAAAAGAGTTCATGGACAAAGTTGAACAAAGAGATGAGAATTTAGAATCTCAGATAATTAATTTGATGGCGTTGTACCAATGAGTATTGGTATCGTCATCATGGAGAACTTAAATGCGAGCGCCATGAGACTTTAGGGTGATGTGTGCGCTGTATAAATGCCCTCTGATTTGATTTGATTTGAATGCACATTTAGAAACTTAGGTACTCCTACATGGTTTGTAACACTTAGGGCCCGATTATGATTAGGTTAGGAAGGCCTCCTAATGGCATTTGCTCCATCCAAATCAGATCGGGAACATGTCTTTCCGACCGATTACAATGCGAGTTAGGCGTTAGGAATATCCCAATCCGAACCCGACGGCATTTGGAATGACCGAGCCGTACGGAGCCGAATCGTACGTCTCTACGGGCCACGTTTCCGAATGACCGATTACGATGCTGGATTCAGACAGCTTTTCCAAATCGTGCCATCTGACTAAAATCGGCAGTCGGAATCAGACTTTGGGTGCCTGTAGCGGTCCCCCTGCATCGGGAGCCTTCCCAATGGGACCCGTTCGGGTACCCATGGGTCCCCCATTACCAGCCATGCACAATGTGGCAGGCACCAGGGGTGCCGGCCCCAGGGTGCCCGATTTTCCCCAGCCACCCCTTTCTTCAATGGAAGCCTATGCACTCAGTCTGAACTTAGGCTCTAATTGAAGTCAATGGGAGTCCGACCCAATTGTATCTGGAAGCATCCGGATGCATCGTAATCGGTTGGTCGGATTCTCCCAATCCAAGTTGGTCAGAAACCATTCCCAAACCGATTCAGTGGGAATGCTTTCCTAACCGCATCGTAATCGGGCCCCAAGCTGTGCTGAATATGCGTGGGAAGATTTACTTGAATTTTTACGAGTAGCAAATTCAAATATTAAAAACATTGAATTGAAGACAGCTGGAGAACTGTGTTACTTGGATCCTGTAAATGTGTGCAGATACTTTAATCATAGGTTTCAAGCTATGATGTAATTTATCTGCAATAAAAATAATCCACCTCTTGGAGAGGTAACAGATTTTTTGGGGAGAAAGGAGTACCAAGCCAGAGGTGCTCCTCATATACACATGCTATTATGGATAAAAAATGCACCAACATTTGGAACTGATACTGATGAAACTGTTTTGTCTTTCATCGAACAATACGTTACATGTGCCATTCCAAGAGATGGAGGAGAAAAGAGCTTGAGACAACAAGTTGTTACGGTTTCAAAGTCATCGATGTGGGAAATACTGCAGACAAAAATACAAGTGTAAAGGAAAATTTTATACAAAATGTTGGTTTGGATTCCCACGTCCTATAATTTCTAAAGGAAGAGTAAATAGTTTTTTGTCAGAAGTAAGGCATACACTAACTCGGAAATCTCCCAAGAATACATACAACTTAAAAAGAACAGAAACTTCAAAGTACTTTAATGACTACAATCCAGTTGTTTTGAAAATGTGGAAAGCAAACATGGATATCCAGTATGTTGCAGATAATTCAATTGCTGTTGCTCGCTATGATACCTCATATATTACCAAATCTGAAACAACAGAGATGAAAGAAATGTGGGAAGAAATTTCACAAGAGAAAAGTCTTAGCAAGAAATTGTACAGCTTCAGCTTTAAAATGCTTTCCCATCGAGAGATTTGATCCTTTGAATGTTCGGATCGCTTGAGTTCAGCCAGTTTATATTCAAAGTCAAGATGAATCATTTGGATAAGTCTAGGTCTTGCTGCCACACGAAACAGAGTATTGAAATCTCTAGAAGAAATCAAATACTTAGCAGAGAATGAACCAGAAAGTACAGATATTGTTAAAACTAATATGTTGGATACTACAATCCCAAAAGGAGTCCCCAACTTGAAAACCTATCTCGCTATGAAATATTTCAACATTACAGCTTTAAAAGAAAGGTTACAGAAAATATAAAAGAAAATAAATATGCAGTAATTGGATGTGACGGATGTTTGGTAAAACATGCCAAAGGAAATCTTGTTAACCACAGAAAACTCAGTTGCAAAAGTCCAGATAAGAGGGAATTTTTCTATTTAGCACTTCAGCAACTCTTCAAGCCTTGGCGTAGTGAAACAGAATTACTTGGAGATTTTGACTGCTATGAAGATTCTTTTAATGCAAGTAAAGATAGTATTCAGTGCACAATTTTCCCTACATATCTACAAATATTAAATGATGAGATTGAACAAGAAAGTACTATTGCAGCGGAAATAGCTAGAAAAAGTTCTCAAGATAGTCAAAGTTCTGGTCGACTCAATCAAGATCCACTGGGATAGCCAATTATTGAAAAATGAAGCAGCAATAGCCATGAATGAGGCAGAAACTGCAATGGAACAAGCACAACAGGATATTATTCAGTTGGAAAAGTTAGAAGAACTACTAAATACAGAACAGAAAAAAATATATCTACAGGCCAAACAACAGATACAATATGGTTTGCTGCATGAAAAAAAAGAATGCCAATGTTCTTCATTTAAACCTATACTAATGTACATCATCGGTCAAGCTGGAACAGGAAAACGTTTCTTAATTAAAGTTTTGACCAGTTATGTACACAAAACTACAGAATCACATTTATCTTGTGTTGTAACAGCTCCAACTGGATTAGCAGCACACAACATTAAAGGGCTTACTTTACATTGATTACTTATGCTTCCAGTTGAGCATGATAACAAATTGGAATATCAGAAGCTATCTGGAGAAGCTTGTTATGAAGTCTCAAGAGTTCTGAAGAAAATGAAACTTTTAATCATTGAAGAGGTGAGCATGGTCTCAAATGTAATGCTTGCCTTTGTACATTTGAGAATGCAACAGATTTTAAAAACAGATTATGATGTTCTGTTTGGAGGAAAACATTTAATTGTATTCGGAGATCTACCACAACTAACTCCTGTAAAGGGACAACTTGTTCTTAAAACACTTGTCCAAGAAGACACTAGGAAATCTTTGGGAAGTATTGGAAATGTGAACATTTGGTTACATTATGAATATAAAGGACTTATTAAAAATATGCAACAAGCAAGTGATGAAGATTATGGAAAAATTCTTCAAGACATAAGAATTGGTGTCTTGACAAAGCATGGTAAAGGAGCTTTAGAAAGTCGGCTATTAATGAACTTGTTTACAACTGGAAACACAGCACCTGAAGTAATGTACAACATACTTGGAGAAAAGCAGTCTATAGTTTGCCTTATGCCTACACTGCAAGAGTGTTCTACATTTAAACAAGAAGTTTTGAAACTGGAAAAACAACAAATAGTGGAAATTGAAGCTATTGATAAAATTGAACACCAGGGAGAGACTATTCATCTCACAGATAAACAACAGGCTAAATTGCATTCTTTGGAAAAGTCTGTATCTAAAACTGTAGGCTTAGAAAAGACTTTACATGTATGTATAAACTGTCGGGTAATTTTACGGCGTAATTTAAATGTAGGAGAAGGTTTAGTAAATAGAGCAATGGGAAAAGTTGTTGATTTTGTAACATTTCAGAACAGAGATGGAATAGAATTTTTTATTATAAAATTTGATCAGATTAAAGAGGTAAGACAGATTGGGCGTTCTGTTGTACGTTTTTTGCTTGTGAAAGATTTGTACATTTGGAGAAAACAGTTTCCTCTGTCTTTAGCATATGCAGTAACTATTCATAAATCTCAAGGTTTAAGTATAGACAATGCTTTTGTAAATATCGGAAGTACAGTGTTCAAAGAGGGAATGTCATAAGTTGCATTATCTCGAGTAAGAACTTTGTCTGGTTTGAATTTGATAGATTTCCATGAGAAAAAGGTTAGTGCTGATGGAAATTGTGTAAGAGAGTATAATCGTTTAAGAAGACTTTATAGTCACACCTGATTTAGGTGAATATCCCATATAAGAGATACGTGTAGTGTGTCCAAAATGGAAATATGTTAAACATTCAACTGCGGTTGAAAAAAAGAAAATAATTGAAGAGAAACTTGAAGGTATAAAGAAAAAGAAAATGGAAACTGTGGATGACATTTTAGGATACCAGTTGGAAAATAGTTCAGGTATCAACTGTTATGCTAATGTGATTCTGAATGTTGTGTTTTATCTACAAGATCTTCATCATGAAATCATGGGAAATTGTGAAAAAAAATTCTGTTCTTTACTACATCATGTATTTCAACAGTTGGTAACTGACAGAAGTAAAATCCATACTGCTTCTGGCATTCGGCATCTTTTGGATATATACTCCCCAACTTGAAACAGTAAGCCAAGACAAGCCCTCCACTGTGTACTTGTGACGCACCTCACCACACATCAATCCCCCCAAAAAGTCCCAAATTGTGAGCCTTTTTGCTCAAATGATGTGCATATCCACTGCTCCTGCTGCCTCCAAGGAGCAATCTCCAATACCAAGGTCCAAATTCACACAAATGTGGAATGCACCACCAACACCAAGAAAGAATATGTCCATCCACTGTTGATAGTATATATTCAGTTTCTTTATTCTTCCAGTTCAACAAAATAACAGCCAAACAGCCGACGCGTTTCGTCCAACTGGTGTGGACTTCATCTGGGCTTTGCAAATAAGTCTGATCATCTACAGCCGAAAATAGTAGGAGACTGTAATGGTCCTATATGGAAACTGTACCCTCCTGGATCCAGAGACAGCTGAAAAAGTAAAAGCTACTGTGCCACATCAAAACGTAAACAGGACCGTTCGTGTTCGCGTCCTCTTCACTACTGAAGAGGACACGAACACGAACGGTCCTGTTTTCGTTTCGATGCGGCACAGTAGCTTTTACTTTTTCAGCTGTCCCTGGATCCAGGACGGTACAGGAGGGTACAGTTTCCATATAGGACCATTGCAGTCTCCTACTATTTTCGGCTGTAAATGATCAGACTTATTTGCGAAGCCCTGATCAAGTCCACACCAGTTGGACGAAATGCGTCGGCTGTTTGGCTGTTATTTTATTGAACTGGAAGAATAAAGAAACTGTTTATATACTATCAACAGTGGATGGACATATTCTTTCTTGGTGTCGGTGGTGCATTCCACATTTGTGTGAATCTATTGGATATATGTACTGGTTCATTGACATTTACTCTCAATATACAACAAGATGCACAAGAATTTCTAATGCTTATACTTGGAGTATTAGAACATGAAGCAATACAGATTGAAAACTTATTTGGACTAAGTTACTAATGGGATCATAAATGTGAAGAGTGTTCATTTACTTCCAGCACTGAAATACAAACAGAACGATTCATATTCTTGACGATACCAGACTGCAAATCAGTACCTTTTAACAAATTGATAAAAACAGCCCATAAGGACATGAATGGTTTGCACGGTAGATCAGAGATGTTGTCTACATTACATATAGAAAGATTTGGAAAATATCTCATTTTAATGCTACAACGTTGTAGAGCAAATGGAAGAAAATTGGAAACCAAACTTTTAATGGAAGTCAAAATCTATTTCAGGAAGAACTTATATAGCAGTGGCTATTATTTTCCATGATGGACCTACTACAACATCTGGACACTATACTGTGTATTTAAAGTGTAATACATGATGGACACATTGCAATGATGCCCACTTGGAATTCAAACCTAGATTGCCTTATGAATTACCAAATTAATATTTGATATTTTTGAAGCCAAAGTTTTGAATACATCATTCGGCCTATTGGGAAGATGTGAAGAGAAAGTAGACAGCCCTACAAACAATTAGTATTTATAAATAGTGTTTGGAATATTATTTGCACTAATTGATATTGCATTTGGAAAATTGTGTTTAAAAGGAAATAGATTATATATTTGTTGTGTATATTGTACCAGATGTAAATGAGATTCTACATTTTGGCAAATGTATTTGACATAAATAATAGAGTTAATGTAGATGAAGGAAGTAATTAACAAAGTGTACATAGAAAAACACATAGCTACACATATTGAAAATGATGCTAAACACTGATTTTTTTTTTCTACAATCAATTTGATTGTTTTTTTCCCCGCTGTTCAATGATGATACTATATTGAAATCACTGTGTATGGTGAAGTTAAGTGGAATCTGAGAATAGCAAAAAAGGGAAACTGAAAATGTTATGTAATTCTAAATTTCGGTTGTGTTGTTAAAAATATAATATTATAATTTCTGTAATATATTATCATTAAATAACAGTTTTTCTTCTTCTTTATAGTAGGTAGTGTGGGAGTTTGAAAAGAGTTTCAATGCTGTTTAGGAAAATACTACTGTAAAATACTTCTACTGAGTAGTGTATCTAAATTACTTAAAAGGTAAGAATACATAATATCACATGCATGATATCGTGAAAAAAATGTTTAAAGTTCACTTATATGTTATTTGTTTCTAATATAAATAATGTTGAGCCTTTACACTATTTGTAAACTATCATCATGTTGCTGATGTAATCAGCCAGACAGTCATCCTTTCATGCAAACACTACCTGTGCTCTCATCTATTATCTCTAGCATAACTCTTGCACTAATAGGATAACCCAGGCATTATCCTTGCATTCTTCCTTTCACACAGGCACAACCCATGCACTTATCCAATTACCCAGGCACTACCCATGTGCTCATACAATCACTCAGGCACTACTCTTGCACTCAACCATTCACTCAGGTACTACCCATGCACTCATCCATTCTCTCAGGTACTACACATGCACTCATGTAATGACCCAGGCATTACCCTTACACTCATACTTTCACTCAGGTACTTCTCATACACACATCCAATCACTCAGGAACAACCCCTGCACTCATAGAATCACCCAGGCACTACCCAGGCACTACCCATGCACTCATGGAATCACACAGAAAACTACTCTTGCACTCAACCATTCACTCAGGCACTACTCATGCACTCATCCATTCTCTCAGACAGTACCCATGCACTCATCCAATCATGCAGGCACTAGAGTTGGACTAATCCCTTTACTCAGGCACTACCCATGCACTCATCCATTCTCTCAAGCACTACCCATACACTCATGCAATGACCCAGGGATTAGCCTTGTAGTCATACTTTCTCTCACGTATTTCCCATACACTCATACAATCACCCAGGCACTACCCGTGTACTCATGTTATCACCCAGGCACTATACTTGTACTGAACTATTCTCTCAGGCACTACTCATGCACTCATCCATTCTCTCAGGCACTACCCATGCACTCATCCTATCACCCAGCCATTACTCTTACAGTCATCCTTTTACTCAGGCACTAACCATGCACTCATGCAGTTAAGGAGGAACTACCTATACACACATCCAATCAATCAGCCATTACCTACGCAATCGTACAATCACCCAGGCACTAGTTTTGCACTCAACGATTCACTCAGGCAATACCCATGCACTCATCCATTCCCTCAGGTACTACCGAAGCACTCATACAATGACCCCTGTATCACTCTTGCAGTCATCCTTCTACTCAAGCACTAGCCATGTACTGATCTAAGCAGGCAGATATTACTCTTGCACTCATGAATTCACTCAGGCACTACCAATGCACTTATCCAATCAGCCAGGCAATACTCCTGCACTTATGCAACCACCCAGGCACTGCCCATGCACTCATGCAATTAAGGAGGCACTACCTATACACACATCCAATTAATCAGACATTACCTACGGAGTCATGCAATCACCCAGGCACTACTCTTGCTCTCAACCATTCACTCAAGCACTATCTATGCACTCATCCATTCACTCAGGCACTAAGTATGCACTCATCCAATCACGCAGGCACTAGAGTTGGACTAATAGATTCACTCAAGTACTACCCATGCACTCATCTATTCCCTCAAGCACTACCTATGCACTCATGCAATGACACATGCAGTAGCCTTGCACTAATACTTTCACTCAGGTATTTCCCATGTACTCATACAATCACCCAGGCACTACCACTGCACTCATGCAATCACCCAGGCACTACCCCTGTACTCATGCAATCACTGATATACTGCCCATATACTCATACATCACTCAGGCACTACTCTTGCACACAACCTTTCTCTCAGGCAGTACCCATGCACACATCCAATGACCCAGGCATTACTCTTACAGTCATCCTTTTACTCAGGCACTACCCATGCACTCATACAGTTAAGGAGTAACTACCTATACACACATCCAATCAGTCAGGCATTACCTTCGCTATCGTACAATCACCCAGGCACTAGTTTTGCACTCAACGAATCACTCAGGCAATACCCATACACTCATCCATTCCCTCAGGCACTACATATGCACTCATCCAGTCACGCAGGAACTAGAGTTGGACTAATCCATTCTCTCAAGTACTACCCATGCACTCATCTATTCCACCTACTCTTACAGTCATCCTTTTGCTCAGGCACTACCCATGCACTGATGTAATCACCCAAACATTACACTTCAAGTCTTAAACTCACTCAGGCAGTACTTATGTACTCATCCAATCACCCAGACAGTACTTCTCCACTTATACATTCACCCAGGCACTATCCATGTATTCATGTAATCACTCAGGCACTACTCTTAAACTCAACCATTCACTCAGACACTACCTATGCACTCTTTCAATGACCCAGGCATTAGCCTTGCACTCATGCAATCATTCAAATGCTACTCTTACACTAAACCGTTCACACAGGTCTTATGCATACAGTCATCCATTCACTCTGCCACTAACTATGCCCATATCAAATCACCCAAGCACTATTCTTTTACTTCTTCATTCACTTATGTATTATGCATGTGCTCATTCACTCACTGAGACACTACTTATACACAACTCTAACATTGATCATACACACATTCATACAAGCAATCACTTTTACTACATACAATTTTTCTATTTTTAACCAGTTTAGGTGGTTCCATTAGAACCTTTTTTTAAACAATTTTATATATTTTTTGTATTTTTTTTATTTTTTTGCGTGTTTTTCATTTTTTTTAAAACAAAAAATAAAAAGTAAAGAGTATAACTCTGCTGTTTCTTTTGAACGAAGAAACACAAGGAACAAAACCAAACAAAAAAATTAACATTTGTGAGCTCTGAGGAGTGTTTTGATGGCATCTATGGAGAGCTCTCCAACACACAGAGTTGTCAAACATTTTCAGCAGTTAATGCTAGCATCCGTCAACTCCGGAATAATGAGAGGTTGTGGAGTATTCAAGACAACACCTGCAGATGTTGATGGGTGTGTTCCATCATCAGTGGCTGCTTCTTCCCTTCTTCGGCGCTCCACCTCTTGTGCAAGACGAACAGGGTGTATTGTGTCAAGATGCTTCTTCATGGAAGAAGTACCACATGAGTACTTCTTTTCTGATCCTCTTGCGAGGACTTTGTGGCAAATTGAACAGGTGACCTTGCGTGCGTTCACCTTTTTTTCCCCTTCAGGCACAGTGAAGAAAGCCCACACAATGCTTTCCCTCCTCTTCTTCACTGGCTCCTCCACCTCTTCCATCTCCTCCTCGTGCTCTTCAGGGAACGCTGATGCCATTTTTTGGGGAAAAAATGAAAAACACCCCAAAAAATATAAAAGTAACAGAGCCTACAAAACAGGTAGTCTTCAAGCCAGACACACCCAAAATGAAAGGACTATAAGAGGTCTTGGTTCCACCCACCAACAAAATGAAAACCTCTTTAACCAATAAGAAGCTTTCTTTCTATGTGACATGGAGTCGCGTAGGGGTCGCGCACCCGTCTAGCATACGTCGTGCACCCGTAAAGTGTACTAAATGTAATATAAAACTGTAAATTATTATTAGAATATTGTGTTTCAAAGTATTTCAATGAAAAGTCTTTATGCAAAACAGATATTTAAACTTGAAACATTCCTATTTCATACTTTTGAAATTACGCCAGAGTCACGTCCCCTTCGCGAACCCAGAAATACGTGACGGCAGGATTCGCGACCCCTACGCGTCCAGTGCGCAATGGTGCAGCGTGCACAAAAATATGTTTTAAACATCTTAAAAATATTGCACAAGAAAACTGACACTAATTTTTAGGATTGATTAATAAACCTCTTTGTTAAAAAAAGATATTATTTCAGTGTAAGTATGTATTTTAGGGCTACATTCGTGTAACGGATTCGCGCACCCAGCGCGTATATCCGCGTCTGGTACGCAATACCTTTGCATCCAGAAAAATCTGTTAAAAACATTTTAAAACAAATTTATAACTTCTTTATTATTATTTTTATGTACTCAGTAATAAATCTCTACGTCAAAAAAATATATTAATTCATTCTAAATATGTTTTTTAGAGTGATATTCGTATAACGGATCCGCTCACCCACTGCGTAGGGTTGCATACAGTACGCGACCCTTTTTTAAAAAAAATATATATATATAAAGAAGATAGTTATCATAAGAAAAGAACAAAATAACTTTCATACTATTAAAAGCAATCATACAAAACTTAATTTAGCAAAAAATACTTTAGAAAATATGCTAAACATTTTTTTTATTTCATTTTGAATTGAAAATTCTTTAATATAATATCACACTGTACAAAATTACAGAAAAAAACAATGTTAATTCAAATAAACAACACTATAAATGTTTGATCAGCTATGTTATATATATTTTTAAAAACTGATTATAATTATTTTTAAACTTTATAAAAATACTTAAAAAATCATAGACAAAAAATAAAAAAAAGTTACAAACATCTTTTCCTAAATAAAATGGTCTAAAAAACCTTGGAAATTCATTGAAAACCCCATAGGTTTCAGGGACGTTATAGTTAGGAATTAGCATTTAAAAAACCTTAGAAATTCATTGAAAAAACAGTAGGTTTCGGGGATGTTATAGTTAGGAATTAGCATTTAAAAACCTTAGAAATTCATTGAAAAACACAGAGATTTCAAGGACGTTATAGTTAGGAATTAGCATTTAAAAAACCTTAGATATTCACTGAAAAAACGTACGTTTAAAGGACGTTATAGTTAGGAATTAGCATTTTAAAAAACTTAGAAATTCACTGAAAAAAACAGAGGTTTCAGTTAGGTTATAGTTAGGCTGACATTTTACTCATACAAAAGCAGAGAAATTCAGCCGTTAAGCTAACTATAACTCATGCCCCCGCAATGCACTGCTGATGACGTCACATATTACATCACCCATGACATGGTCAGTGACATCATTGATGACATCACTGATGACATCTCAAGTGACATCACTGATGACATCATTGATGACATCATCCACTTAATATCTGATGCACCTCCTCACACCCTATTATAATCTTTGATACACCCACTCTAAAATATAGACTACCATTCTTGAAACTATAAACACACCAATACCAGTTAGCACATACCCACTCACTGATTCATATGTCTACTCACTCATCCACTCACTCACCCATACAGTCACTCATTCACGCAGTCACTCATCAATACAGCCACCAATATATGCACTCAAATACCCATACAGACACTCACACACCACCACTCACCCATAGAGTTACTCACACACCTAGTCAGTTACCCAAATAATCAATCACACTGCTATTTACTCACCTATACAATTATTCACACACCACCTCACTTATTCATACACATAGTAACACATACTTTCTCCCTTATACAAACACTGACACATGTACACACTCATCCATACAGCCACTCTCACAATCACTTACTCTCACATATAGTCATTTATATAGTCCAACAATCACATATACTGTCTTTCACATATGTAGTTACTCACGCATGTACCACTGAGATATCCATTCACTCACTAACACACCCATACACACAGCCACCCATACAGCTCTTCACATATGTACTCTTGAACCCATACACCCAGTGAATCACCCACTCACACATCTATGCACAGAGTCATCCAACCCCCACCCACCCACACAGACACTCAGGCACCCATACAGATTCTCAGGCAACCAATCAATAACCCATATAGACACTCATGTAGGTACTCACCAACCCATGCAGCTGCTTACACACCAAGTGACAGCCTGATACAGATATTCTCACAGTTTAGTCATTAACCCATGCATTCAGTAAGACACGTGTAATCACTCACTTATACAGTCAGTCACGCACATACTAAATCATCCATTCAGACACTCATACATCCACTCATTCTTCAGTGCACCTTGGCATATATATATATAACATTTTTAAACTTTTAAAAATCACCCAGTCTCTGGATGATGTCATCAGTGATGTCATTTGAGATGCCATCAGTGATGTCACTGACCATGCCATGAGTAATGTAATATGTGACGTCATCAGCAGTGCATTGCGGGGGCATGAGTTATAGTTAGCTCAACTAACTATAACGGCCGGATTTCTCTGGTTTTGTACGAGTGAAATGTCCAACTAACAATAACATCTTAGAAACCTGTGGTTTTTTCAGTGAATTTCTAATAAAGGATTTTTAAATGCTAATTTCTAACTATAACGTCCCTGAAACCTATGTTTTTTTCAGTGAAAAAAAAAAATATATATATATATATATATATATTCACTGAAAAAACCATAGGTTTCAGGGACGTTATAGTTACAAATTAGCATTTAAAAACCTTTGAAATTCACTGAAAAAACCATAGGTTTTAGGGACAGTTATAGTTAGTTGGACATTGCACTCGTACAAAACCCGTGAAATTCCCCCGTTATAGTTAGTCCAGCTAACTATAACTCGCGCCCCGCAATGCACTGCTGATGACGTCACATATTACATCACTCATGACATGGTCAGTGACATCACTGATGACATCACTGATGACATCTCAAATGACATCACTGATGACATCACTGATGACATCATCCAGTGACTGTGTGTTTCTGTAAAGTTTAAATATTTTTAATATATATAGGAAAAGACGTATTGAAGAATGAGTGGGTGTGTAAGTGTCTGTATGGATGATTTAGTAGGTGCGTGACTGACTGTATAAGTGAGTGATTTAACGTATCTTACTGAATGCATGGGTTAGTGACTAAACTGGGTGAATGTCTGTATCCGTCTGTCTGTTGCTGTGTAAGTGGCTGCATGTGTTTGAGAATAGCTACATGAGTGTCTATATGAGTTATTGAATGCTTGTGTGAGTATCTGTATGGGTGCCTGAGTGTTTGTGTGGGAGGGGTGTGTGCGACTCTGTGCATAGATGTGTGAGTGGGTGATTCACTGGGTGGATGGTTTCAAGAGTGCATCTGTGATAGACTGTATGGGTGGGTAAGTGTGTGTAAGAGTGTGTTAGTGAGTGAATGTATGTCCCAGTGGTACATGTGTGAGTAACTACATATGTGAAAGGCAGTATATATGTGTGTTGGAGTATATAAATAGCTATAAGCAAGAGTGACTGATTGTGATAGTGGCTGTATGGATGAGTGTGTGCTTGTATCAGTGATTGTATAAGAGCGTAAGAATGTGCTAGTATTTGTATGAGTAAGTGAGCTGGTGTGTGTATAACTGTATAGGTGAGTAAATGGTAGTGTGTTTAATTATTTGCATGACTGACTAGGTGTGTGAGTACCTCTATGGATGAGTGGCGGTGTTTGAGTGTCTATATAGGAG
The DNA here is from genome assembly GCA_963921515.1 of Calotriton arnoldi. NCBI lineage: Eukaryota > Metazoa > Chordata > Amphibia > Caudata > Salamandridae > Calotriton > Calotriton arnoldi. The sequence goes on along the minus strand of CAWUFW010009262.1, from coordinate 687,864 downwards.
TATGAGTGCATATGATAGTCCTGTACTGAGTGACCGTAAATATGAGTGACTGTTCGGGTGAGTGAGTGGATGTGTGCGTAGACCTAAGAATCAGTGAGTGGGTATGTAGTTATTGGTGTTGGAGTGTCTATGGTTTTGCGAATGGCAGTCTGTACTTTAGAGTGGGTGTATCAAAGGTTATATTAGGGTGTGAGAAGATGCATGAAATTATCACATGGATGATGTCATCAGTGATGTCATCAGTGATGTCATTTGAGATGTCATCAGTTATGTCATCAGTGATGTCACTGACCATGTCATGAGTGATGTAATATGTGACGTCATCAGCAGTGCATTGCGGGCGTGAGTTATAGTTAGCTGGACTAACTATAACGGGGGAATTTCACGGGTTTTGTATGAGTGCAATGTCCAACTAACTATAACTGTCCCTAAAACCTATGGTTTTTTCAGTGAATTTCAAAGGTTTTTTAAATGCTAATTTGTAACTATAACGTCCCTGAAACCTATGGTTTTTTCAGTGAATTTCAAAGGTTTTTTTAAATGCTAATTTGTAACTATAACATGTCTGAAACCTACGGTTTTTTCAGTGAATTTCAAAGGTTTTGTAAATGACAATTTTTAAATGTATTAATTGTTATATAAATTTTTTAAATACTGATTTACTACATTTTTAGAAACAATTTTTTTACATATTTTATTATTTAAATTACATTGTAATTACATTATACATTACATTACAAAAAATACTTTCTCTTAATGAATTACTTTAGTTTAAATACTTTGCAGATAGGCAATAGACTTTTAAGTACAGTAGTTACAGTTGTTTCAATGGGCAACACATTTTCAAACACAATGCAACATTCAGCTCAATGTGAATTTCTAGTTAAATGCAATTAGTTACTTTATGGATTACTTTTCTAACCACAGGACTGGATCCTAGATTCAGTCCTGGGACATCTCCTGTAAACAGTTGAGTAAAAGCGTTTTGGTTACAGTCGTGATTTTTAAGGAATATTATTGTATTTTAAAAGTTGACACTTTGAAACTTTTTCTCATAGAATCACCAATGTTATCCTATGGAAGGAAATTCACTTAGCAGGTAAAAACTGTTATCGTTACTTTTTCTTACTCAGTGTTGGATCCTGGATCCAGCACTGGTGCATCTCCTGTAAACAGTTGAAAGAATGCGTTTAAGTCATACTGTCGATTTTTAAGGAATATTTGTAGTTTGTGAAAATCAACACTTTGAAACTTTTTTGCTGAAAACCAGTCAATGTTAGCCTATGAAGGAGATTCAAGTTACCGGTAAGTACGGTTAAAAATACTTTTGAGGATCAGTACTGGGCTGAAACATGCAGCACTGAGGTCTCTCCTGATAACAGGTGAGTAAATCGGAATTCGTATTTCGGCTGATTTTAGAGGAATATTTTAAAGTTCCAAAACTCCACACTTAGAAGAATTTCCAAGTGAAACCAGTCAATGTTAGCCTATGGAAGGAAATTCAAGTTACTGGTAAGTACGGTTAAAATTACTTTTCAGGACCAGTACTGGGCTGAAAGATGCAGCACTGAGGTCTCTCCTGATAACAGGTGAGTAAATCAGAATTCGGATTTCGGCTGATTTTAGAGGAATATTTGTATGTTTCAAAAATCAACACTTAGAAGAATTTCCAAGTGAAACCAGTCAATGTTAGCCTATGAAGGAAATTCAAGTTACCGGTAAGTACGGTTAAAATTACTTTTCAGGATCAGTACTGGGCTGAAAGATGCAGCACTGAGGTCTCTCCTGATAACAGGTGAGTAAATCGGAATTCGTATTTCGGCTGATTTTAGAGGAATATTTTAAAGTTCCAAAACTCCACACTTCGAAGAATTTCCAAGTGAAACCAGTCAATGTTAGCCTATGAAGGAAATTCAAGTTACCGGTAAGTACGGTTAAAATTACTTTTCAGGACCAGTACTGGGCTGAAAGATGCAGCACTGAGGTCTCTCCTGATAACAGGTGAGTAAATCGGAATTCGTATTTCGGCTGATTTTAGAGGAATATTTTAAAGTTCCAAAACTCCACACTTAGAAGAATTTCCAAGTGAAACCAGTCAATGTTAGCCTATGGAAGGAAATTCAAGTTACTGGTAAGTACGGTTAAAATTACTTTTCAGGACCAGTACTGGGCTGAAAGATACAGCACTGAGGTCTCTCCTTATAACAGGTGAGTAAATCGGAATTCCTATTTCGGCTGATTTTAGAGGAATATTTGCACAATGGTGAAGGGAGGGGCGGGGCCTGAGGTGACATCTTTGCAAACGCGCCCCGTGGCGCGTTTTAAGTTGGGGGATTAAGTCCCCTTGAATCCTGAGGGTCCCTAGGGGCCAACTAGACCACCAGGAACCTCCAATATGCGCCAGGGGCTGCGTTGCAGAGACGTGTAGAGAGGCCACACCCCTTTTTACACCTCTCTGCAACGCAGCTCTGTGGCGCATTCTGGATGTACCTGTTGGGCTAGTTGGCCCCAGGGACCCTCAGGATTGAAGGGATTTAATTCCCCATCTTAAAACGCGCCACGGGGCCTGTTTGCACACATGTCACCTGAAGCCCCGCCCCCTCCCTTCACCACTGTGCAAACGCGCCCCGTGGCGCGTTTTAAGTTGGGGGATTAAGTCCCCTTGAATCCTGAGGGTCCCCGGAGTCCAACTAGCCCACCATATACCTCCAAAAGCGCCACAGAGCTGCGTTGCAGAGAGGTGTAAAAGGGGCGTGGCCTCTGTACACCTCTCTGCAAGGCAGCCCTGGCAGCATACTGGCGGTACCTGGTGGGCTAGTTGGCCTCAGGGACCCCCAGTATTCAAGGGGAATTCGTTCCCCTCTGCAAACGCGCCAGGGGCGCGTTTGCAGAGTGGTGAAGGAAGGGGCGGGGCCTGCGGGCCCGATCGTTTTTTTTTTCTCCCCTGAAGGGGGGCTGTGTGGCCCCCCTTCCTTTTTTCTTTTTTTGGGCCCTGGGGACCCCATCCCCCAGGGCCTTACCCCTTTTTTTAAATTACCTTAAAAAAAAAAAACGGGAAGGGGGCCGCGTGGCCCCCTTCCCTGGGCCTGTATTGGCCCCGGGGACCCCATCCCCCGGGGCATGGCCTCTATATTTATTTTTTTGAGGGGGGCAGCGTGGCCCCCCTCCTCTGGCCATTTTAAGGCCCCGGGGACCCCATCTCCCGGGGCCGGCCTTTCCATTTTTTTTTTTTTTTAATTTTTCTCTTTTTTGGGGAGGGGGGCCGCGTGGCCCCCCTCCCGGGCCACTACTTGCCCCGGGGACCCCATCCCCGGGGTTGGCCCTCTCCGTTGGGGACTGTGGGGGGTCCCCAATCCCCCACAGTCCCGCCGGCTCCCCACGTCCCTTGGGAGCCGGCATTGCTGTTCCACATGGGGAGCAGCTGACATGCTGCTCCCCATGTGGAAAAGCAATCGCTTTGGATATTGGAAGAGAGAGCAGGTTTCCCTGCTCTCTCTTCCAATATCCAAAGCAGTTTGCTATGGAAGGACGGGAGCCGCGAGGCTCCCGTCCTGCCATAGCAAACTACAGTGTCCCGGGGTAGGCACCCCGGGACACTGCAGGAGCCGGCCCTGGGGGTGGTGGTCCCCAGGGCCATCAAGGGCTCCAGGAGGGGGGCCGCGCGGCCCCCTCCCATTCAGTACACAGCCCCGGGGAGGTGGTGGTCCCCGGGGCTCTGGGGGTCCGTAACGGACCCCTATATTAAAATGTTTAGTGCCCCGGGGAGGTGGTGGTCCCCGGGGCGTGTGGGGGCTGGAGCCCCCACACAGGTTTAATAATTATTAAAAAAAAGCCCCGGGGAGGTGGTGGTCCCCGGGGCTGCGGGAGGGCTCAGAGCCCTCCCGCACCATTTTACAAAAAGCCCCGGGGGTGGCGGTCCCCGGGGCTTGGGTGGCCCTTTGAGGCCCCCACACATTAAATTATCCCCCACCATGCCCCCGGGACTTGGGCCACCCGAGGGCCAGTTAACATCGAAGCGCGGGAGAACGCGCTTCGATTTTTCGGCAGGATTCGCGCACCCTGAGCGCATCCTGCCGATTATTTAAAAATTTTTTTTTTTTTTTGCCCAGGGGGTCCTTGTGGGACCCCCTGAGCAAACCTAGGGGTCAGGGTGTTTCTACCCTGCCCCCTTTGTGCGCTTTGCGCACTTGTTTCTGTCCCTCGGTTCTACCGAGGGACAAAATGGCTGCCAACATTTCCTGAATCGGAATGTTGACAGCCAGCTGACAACCAATTAACATGCAGCTCGTGATCGGGAGGGTACGCGGACCCTACTCGGCCATAGATATCACTAACTTTTTACTTTTCATTTTCTCAGCAACTACTGAACGGATTTACACCATTTAACAAAAGGGTTCTTTCTGAACCAAGAACTACCTCTTTGCCAAATTTGGTGTAATTCCGTTCAGCAGTTCGGGCTGTAGCCGTGTCTAAAGTTTCCTATGGGAAAATGCATGGGGAAAACACGTTTTGGGACCCCCCTTTTTCTCGGCCCCCGCTTGACGAATCCCCCGAGACTTTCAGGGTAGGAGCGGACCGGAGCGGGCCACAAAGTTTGAAAATTTCGCGAAGATACGTCAACCGGCAAGAGAGTTATTTCAAATAGAATGTCGCGGATTTCCTATGGATAATAGGTTGTAACTATAACTATCTACTGGCGACCGCCAGTAGATAATATATATATATATATCCAACACACAGTTTCGCGAACCGATCCGAGCCTCTTTCGTGACAGCGGGCCGTGGCGGGATTCGCGAACCCCTGATAATCCAACGGAATGTCGTAAACTCTTTGAAAAAACAACACCACAGCCCTTCGCTTAAATCCAACGTGGTTTATTTCATGGCACCACCACCCAATGCGTTTCGGAGCCTTAACTCCTTGTTCACGAGTAATTGGGCGTGAACAACACCGTGTTTTTAAACAAACATGTGATCATGGTATACAACATAGAAAACAGACTTGAAGGTCTACAAAAACGCCACTCGTTTGTTGTTCGTATTTTACAAAGGGAAAAAGCCAAACCATATAACACATAGCTCTATACAAATAAATCACAATTATTTGTAATTCCACTATTATGGCAACAATATTACTTTACATATCTGATGCATTCCCGAATTTATCTGATGTTGCTATATCAACAAAACTTTATTGCTCATACACACCAAAGGTAAAGAGCATCCTCATTCATTGCCCTTGCTGTCACTTCAGTTCAAATCTTCAATGTAGCATTGTTAATGCCTCTTTTCATTGCAAACAGTAATGTAGTACTATATCTTTTATATCAAATGCCATGGAAATATTTTTACACTTTAGCAAATATTTGTAATGTACCTCATCATAAAGTGATCAAAATCTCAAACCAAAAATCCATCAAGCCCAAGTGGGCAAAAACAATTAACACCCAACAAATCACGCCACCGTGGGCTCTTACAAGATGAAGATATTTTAAAGCTGGCTTTTGCGTTCCTCTTGCGTGGAATTTTTAATTCAAAGTCTGTAAAAACATAAAAACATAATTACCATCAAATAAGATCAAAAACACCATTTCACGTATTGTGTCACATCCCAAAATATCCCTTATACTAAAAACTGTGAAAAAAATTACATAAAACATGTATTTACTCATTCTTAAAAATCAACAACTTAATCATTACTTGTACTCTTGTTCAGTCAATCAAAAACATTAAAAAAAATTGCAGTTGTTCATCCTAGGTGTACAGACAGGGCTTCATCACTATTGTGTCCTTCTGGGTACATGGTTCGATATTCAATAATTATCCTAGACTCCCGCCTTCTTAATTCCAGAACCCTGTCCCCTCCTCTTTCTCTTACTGGTATTTGATCAAGGACACAAAGGACAAGAGATCACTATTTTGATTATGTTCACTTTTAAAATGTCGTGCAATCGGGTACTGTCTATCATTGTTCTTTATCGCCCTCAGATGTTCAAGCACTCTCTTTTTAGCTTTATGTATGGTGCTTCCCACATAATATTTATTGCATGGGCACCTGAGGGCATACACAACATGGTCAGAGTTGCAGGACAAATGTTTTTTGATTATAAATGGTTTCATGACACTGGACAGACCAACAGATTTACAATTAAAACTATATTTACAGGCTTTACAGTTGCCGCAGGTATAGAAACCCTGTATTGAACTTTGCCTGTTTTTCTTAGTAGTCACGGTGCGGCAAATGCTGTCCCTAATCGATCTTGCCTTTCGATAAGTAATCGAAGGGAACTCACCAATGTATTTCACCACATCAACATCTGTTTTTAAAACATTCCAAAACTTGCCAAGAGCCCTACGCACTTCATGTGACTGTTTGTTAAACGTGGTGATGAATTTAACTTTGGGATCTTCTGCACATTTTTTATCAGTATTTTGCCAAAGTAAGCTATTTCTGTCCCGTTCTTCCACTTTTGTACAAGCTTCTTGATATAGACGACATTTTTTGTGTATGGGATGGTGGCATAAATGAGGCCATTGTCTTTGTTAATGAATTGAATGAAAATACATTGAATCTCCAATTCAGTTGTGAGATGCATCATGATGAGATTGAATTCCTCGACCTGAACATTAAGGTTATTAATAATCAATTGGAAACCTTTCTGTTCAGAAAGGCTACAACAGGAAATAGCCTTCTCCACGCTGAAAGTGGTCATCCCACAAGCTTGATCAGAAGTATCCCTTATGGGGAACTTCTGCGAGCCAAACGTAATTGTAGTACTAGTGAAGGATTTGAGCGAGAAAAGATAAACATGCTACAAAGATTTAAAGCGAGAGGGTACTCTAGTCAAAACATTCAAGAAGCTTGTACAAAAGTAAATATAGTTTTAATTGTAAATCTGTTGGTCTGTCCAGTGTCATGAAACCATTTATAATCAAAAAACATTTGTCCTGCAACTCTGACCATGTTGTGCATGCCCTCAGGTGCCCATGCAATAAATATTATGTGGGAAGCACCATACATAAAGCTAAAAAGAGAGTGCTTGAACATCTGAGGGCGATAAAGAACAATGATAGACAGTACCCGATTGCACGACATTTTAAAAGTGAACATAATCAAAATAGTGATCTCTTGTCTTTTTGTGTCCTTGATCAAATACCAGTAAGAGAAAGAGGAGGGGACAGGGTTCTGGAATTAAGAAGGCGTGAGTCTAGGATAATTATTGAATATCGAACCATGTACCCAGAAGGACACAATAGTGATGAAGCCCTGTCTGTACACCTAGGATGAACAACTGCAATTTTTTTTAATGTTTTTGATTGACTGAACAAGAGTACAAGTAATGATTAAGTTGTTGATTTTTATGAATGAGTAAATACATGTTTTATGTAATTTTTTTCACAGTTTTTAGTATAAGGGATATTTTGGGATGTGACACAATACGTGAAATGGTGTTTTTGATCTTATTTGATGGTAATTATGTTTTTATGTTTTTACAGACTTTGAATTAAAAATTCCACGCAAGAGGAACGCAAAAGCCAGCTTTAAAATATCTTCATCTTGTAAGAGCCCACTGTGGCGTGATTTGTTGGGTGTTATTTGTTTTTGCCCACTTGGGCTTGACGGATTTTTGGTTTGAGATTTTGATCACTTTATGATGAGGTACATTACAAATATTTGCTAAAGTGTAAAAATATTTCCATGGCATTTGATATAAAAGATATAGTACTACATTACTGTTTGCAATGAAAAGAGGCATTAACAATCCTACATTGAAGATTTGAACTGAAGTGACAGCAAGGGCAATGAATGAGGATGCTCTTTACCTTTGGTGTGTATGAGCAATAAAGTTTGTTGATATAGCAACATCAGATACATTCGGGAATGCATTAGATATGTAAAGTAATATTGTTGCCATAATAGTGAAATTACAAATAATTGTGATTTATTTGTATAGAGCTATGTGTTATATGGTTTGGCTTTTTCCCTTTGTAAAATACGAACAACAAACGAGTGGCGTTTTTGTAGACCTTCAAGTCTGTTTTCTATGTTGTATACCATGATCACATGTTTGTTTAAAAACACGGTGTTGTTCATGCCCAATTACTCGTGAACAAGGAGTTAAGGCTCCGAAACGCGTTGGGTGGTGGTGCCATGAAATAAACCACGTTGGATTTAAGCGAAGGGCTGTGGTGTTGTTTTTTCAAAGAGTTTACGACATTCCGTTGGATATATATATATATATATATATATATATATATATATATATATATATATATATATATGGTTACAGGCTTGCCCACCACTTCATCCACTTCATCCACACGAAGAAAGGCAAGAGCAGACCCATGAATTCGCTGCAATAGTTTATTCAGCAATCACCATGTCGCCATGACGCGTTTCGGCCGGTAAGCCGGCCTTGATCACATGTCAGCGCCTTGGGCGGGATTTACTTCTTTTAAAGTGCAAGTGTAAAGTGATAGCAGCTATAGACATAGTAAACATACTACTCAAAGGAGTAAGTCATGGCATAAATGCTTTGATAATATACAACATTTTATAAAATGATTCCAGGATAAATCCATATCTTGATGAGGCACATTATATCTAAAACAGATATTCTATATACTAACAAGTTAATAGTATAAATACTATGTAATGTATTACCCTAATTTCCGAATATACATATCCTGGTTTTAAAATTTATGCCTGAATATTCTGCTAATAAATAGAAAAAAGTGACTAAGTGCAAGATGTGAACACCCCATAAAATTGATACTAAAGTGCGAGTCGTGCCAAGTTCCTTATATGTGCAAAGTAATGCAATAATAGTGCAAAAACAGCATATGTGCAAACAATTGCTAGCAGCCAAAATGGAAAAACTAATTTCATATATAACTCTACGGGATCTATAACCAAGAGACGGAGACGAAATAAGTACCAGAAATACAAGTAAAGTTGCATTGTGTGTGGAGTTTAAAGATATAATGCTAGAGGTACTAAAAGGTTGATTCCCACAAATGAGTTTATAAAATTCATAAAATTCACATAAAGTCATTTCAACCTAAAACCCCAATAAGTTATCTAAAAACTCCTAAAAGATTCTAAAAAATACTTGATAAGTGTTGGCTAAAAGATTGTAAGGATGTCATAGCTACTGAGACAAAAATTATTGTATTAAAAATGGTAATCCTTATAAGGTGTTAAAATACAAAGGATTCTGTTGTAGCTAATCCAGTATGACAGAAATCCAGTATTACATTATATTACAACCCTAATACAAGAGAGTAGCCCAAAGAAATCTCCTAAATATACATGACCAGAAATGCAGAATCATAAATAGGTATACATATCTTCACTGGAATTCAGGCCCCCTGGGTGCTTGGTATCGAGTTCTATAATATATCTAGTTTCCAAGCGCCTGAGTTTAGCCTCCCGGTTTCCCCCTCTTTTTGCCAACGGTACTGAGTCCAAACACAAGGGAGCACCCAGTATAAGTCAAAACAAAACCCTTTCAGGCATAGAGTGACTATCACTGAAAGGGTTTTGTTTTGACTTATACTGGGTGCTCCCTTGTGTCTGGACAAAGCTATACCTCTCTGAAGAGCTCTAACGAGAGCGAAACACGTGTCAGGGGTTGCTTTTATTCATTTCAGGTTGGCTTGGATGGTATTTTACCAATCCAAAGCTGTAATACTGTGCCTGGAGTGGTAAAAGGCTTTGGCCATTTTACAGCTCGGCAGGGATAGCACTGTGCTAATCCTATGCTTAAAGACTTTGCTGTAAAAATGGCAAAAGACTTTGTCCCTTTCTATCTCGGCGTGGATAGCACTGCGCTAATCCTATGCTTAAAAACTTTGATAAAAAAGCAGACATTTGAGGTGAGCAAATTTAGAGTGTCGCTGGTGTTGAGAGTGCTCTTACTGGAGCTGCTTTCCACCTAAACTTGAGAACTACCCAGAGTTCTCTGCTTCTGTTTTTGCATAATTTATTCGTCACTCTATGCCTGAAAGGGTTTTGTTTTGATATATATATATATATATGTATATATATATATTCTTTATTAAACAAGTCAAAAAGACATCAACCCCCCACCCAAAGGAACAGGAAACTTAATCCAAAACACTATGTAAAATGCAAGAAAATACTAAACCCTGTCTACACCTGACACTAATCTATACCTACTCTAAAACTACATTTACCAATACCTAATAAGCTACAGTACCAACAATTATAAAAAATAGGCTTAAAGGAATAAGGGGACTGTACAAGGGGGACGGGTGACATATTTAGTGATTCAGGAGGGGAACTCCAGGGCCCCCTTAATGTCATGGAGGTGTGTCTTTATTTCGTCAATGTCCCGTTCAATATGAACCACACGTGCATTTAGGTTTAAAAGCAACCTATGGTCCCTGTGTGTGAAGCTGGGATTCAGTCTCTGTTGTGCCGTTCTCAGGAATGATATGCCTTGTTGAGCAGGTTGTGAGGGTGCACCTGGGTGTCGAGATGAGGTGGTTGCACTAGGTTGGGCTGGTGTGGATGTTGTTGGAGCAGCAGATGGCTGACCTGAAGGCCCTGTCAAAGGATCAATGTTGATGTGGCAGGCAGGCCACCACGTTTCTGTCCACTTGTCTTGCTGAAGTCTGTAATGAACTTCCTTCGTCCTGATGCCCTCTCTTCCCGGTACCTCCTTGCTGTAGCATTATAGCCCTTTGCCACACGACGTATATGCATATAACGTTCCTTCTGCAGAAGGAACTTCCTCACATCATCAGGTGACATGTTGTCTGTAAAAAAAGGAAAGCATGACAAGATCTGATATTCAAGACAAATACCAGCTTTCAGCATGTATCTCCCAAACACAAGTGTACAAAAACATGAAGTAAACACTCATATCAAATGTTAGGTTCGTTGGACATGACCTGACAAGTTCAATGTTATTTAAAATCCATATCACAACCTGATAGTGATACGGACATGTTGATTTATAGTATGGAACATAGCAAGGGCAGCGTGGACTGACAACAGTGGTAGTTTAGCTCATTTCAATGAGGCTGCAGGCACAGACTCTGAATGAGTCCAACAGGGGAATGTCCTCAGATGAAAGCTTTACAGGCCCATTGCAGAGCCTGGCCATGAGACTTACACAAAGACAGTAGGGCGCACTGTTTGCAATAATAGCAGACAACTAAGCACCACAGTGGTACTCATGTAGAACAGTATGACAAATCAAATTTCATCAATTCAACACAAAGTTGGAGGTGTCAACACAGCTACACATCCATGAGTCATTATGTATATATCTACTAGAAACATCTGAGTAAACATAGGTCACAAATCTGATGATTGGAAGGCAACAGGGCATATGTTCCTTGACGTCTCGGAGTGCGTTGTTAGCCTGCTGAGCACCACACTGTGCTATACCACGGTGGAAACGCAGGGCTGCAGCATCACGACATCCTATTTTTGCAGCACTGCATTTCCACTTGTGCCAGTGTAAACCTCTTCATGCTAGCGTCAAGGCAGGCACCCTTGCACAATAGTGCAAGGGTGTCTGAATTGAGCAGGTGATAGTTCATGTGATGGAAGGCTCACCTTCACGCACATGAATAATCAATGGCCTTTGGCTTTTTCCATGTGTGCTGTACAATGCTGCACACATCGGAACATGTAATATGATGAGAAAATGATCACTTCACAGTCCAGAGCATGTTTGAGAACATGTTTTTCATGGTCCCTTGTGGAAATGGTTCTGTGTACAAAAGAATGTGCTTAGTGGTGTAACATTGCCCACCCGTTTCACTCTAAAGGTAATGTGAAAAGGTGTCTAACGCATGAGTTGTTGTTAAGCAACGTTGAGTGGATTAATGCTGGCTTGTGACTAAACCTAAGCCAGTCTTGCCAACATAATGTTGTGCAAGGTAAAGTTATGGATGCGATAGAGGCCTTGAAATTTGCATCAACATGGAAAAGATTCAGAAGTTCTGAAGCAAGATGGTAACTCAGTTCCGGAACATATTTTGGTGACCTAACTATGTTTTACGGTTGTATTGATCCATTCAGACAAGTTGTTATTGTGGCTCATGACACTCATCCATTTTTGTCACGTACCCCAGCTCTCAGCTTGTGTATGAGACTGCCTCTTTGGAGTATTACCTCTCAATGACAACTGTTACTCAAATTAACTGTCCATCAGTGACAGCCATCTCAGGGCATTGTGTGCATGGATTCCATGTCTGGTCATACCCATCAACAACATAAATCAAATGTTTCCTATTCAGTATGTACACTGTAAAACCCACCTTCATTGGCTGGAGTGACATACACATTTTGCATTCATGGCCTTAGTAAAACTGTTACTGTTACTGTAACTTCACAAGATTCATGGTCTACATTAGACAATACAGCAGACTAAAGCATTCAAATTTCATGCTGCTGTGGCCATGCAATAGGAACCATAGCTGACATGTGCACATGATAATATACCAAGAAGGCATATTCACTTTGTGAACTGAATGAGAATACACACATGGTATAACGATACAGCGGAAATTAATGGCCCATTGTGTGACAGTTTCATTAAGCATTCATCTTGGCATGAGTACCCACAGCCACAGCTTCCAACGAAATATGAGAAGTAGTGACACAGTGGATACCATGGGAGCAAACATTATATGAAAAGGATTGTACATGGGCACCCTTTGTAAAGAATGCTGTGTGGTATTTTCTATAATTTTTATTTCAAATATGCTACAACATGTGCCATGATCAGGGGTAAACACTTAATATAATTTACAACAGTGTCCACCTGCAATGGCTGGCACCAAATCTGGTCCCCTTGCATAATTGTGTCAGAGTTCAGAAATGTTTGGGATGCTGCCTAATATGCTCCATGACAGGGAAAAACTATGAAATAAGTGGTATAGTTGCTAGTACGGTGCAGGGATGGAATGAAGGAACTGAGGGTGTTCAACCTAAATTCAAGAAGGCTAATGCTGTTCTCTATTAGTAGCTGATGAATATGTGCATAACTCTCAACTTGATGCTGCCTCATCACACTAGAGGTGAGGTCTATGTGATGCACAGCCAGACTGTGTTCAACAACATGACACGACCATTGACATGAAATATTGCTGTCATCACAAACAATCAAAATGTATGAGCAAGGCACTCACCAGTGGCATGTGGGTCCATGAAGGCATCCACATCTCCCTAAGTGATCAACGGTCTTCCAGCTGTGACAAAAGGATATTAACAACATTTTATATATTACACATTACATTTCACACGGCTCGTGTACATAATTGAAGTTATATACATTCAAATTTATGAACTGTAAGAGCAATGTCTGTGTTCACATTGCATACATGAAGGGATGTGCTTTGCCTGTCTGACACCCAACACATGACCATTGCAGCCTTTTGGACTACAGGTCAATCCTGCCAGTATACGTGATCATATTGTGACTACAACTTGATGGACGCATTCAGAAGTCACTATTTGCCTCCACAACGTCAATATATTTGACGTTGTGTAGTCAAATGGGCCTAGATTTTTTAACACAGGTGTATCAGGACACTTCACATGTTAATATCACATTGTGTATAAGACAGCTTCTCACCCAGAAATTTGTGTGAAGTGTTCCTATGGGAATGTACGTTGCGATGGGCAATACACCATGACACCCATTTCATCTTGCAATGGAGCGTTTTTAAAAGGGGGGCGTAGATATGGTCCTGCGCCTACATTGGGAACAGTTGATTAATACTCTGAGCCTTCCACTACGGGGATAGACAAGTGATTCCATCAGCTTGTGTGTTTTTACATGTGTGCTGTGTTGTGAAGCTCATATAGGCCCTTTAGGCACAATGTGAGTCCTCACAGACAAATATCTTTGGCCACAGTCTATGTTTGCTGCATTGCCCAGTACACATGGAAACGTGATACAGCACTTACTGATTGTGCATGTACAGGAGGATACGCATTCATTCACATGGTCAGTCATTGACATCAACGCTGGCACACTTGCACAATGCTGCAAGTGTGGCTGTTTTTGAGCTATGCATCTTAGGTATTGCAAAAGGGGATGGTATCATTCTGTTACGGATATGACATTGTGTTACTGACGACAGTTGTTGAACTATACAACACACTTTGATCTCAAACAACGTTTAGCAACACAAAAAGGCCGCCCTGGGTCAAAACAAATAAAAGCGGAGTGTGGGGGAATCCCTTTTATAGGACGAATTCCCTCACCCACCCGTGGGTGGCATGCTTCATCATTGGGAACCTCCTCACACTGTGAACCTGGTCGCAGTGTGGGCTACAACCCCCTCACTGTGAGGGAGGAGCTCAGGGATGTTTTAATTGTGATTTCAGTGAGGTATACTAAAACCTTCAGATGATCCGGGCATGGAGGGAGTGTGTAAAGATAGTGAGGGTGAGGTTGAAACTAACTCCCTGATATGTTAAAAATTAATTTTACTGGAACATCCAGTGGTCAGGATTAAAAGAAGTGTGCGAGCCATGACATGAAAATTCAACCTAGCATGGTTCCAACGTGGTCAAAAGATCGACATGTTTCAGCCTAAGTGCCCTCCATAGAGGTGACGTGGCTTTCTTCAGGACCGAATGAATATAGTGAGGGGATGTGAGTGAATCTAGCCACCGTACCAAATCTGGTAGGTGGAAAAAGGATACAACCAACTGATGAGTTAATGCATCAGTTGTAGTAGACTGATGATCAGCATCGCCCCTATAAACAAAAAAACGTGTTAATGAAAGGGATATTGTTAACATTTCCATAAACACTCCTTTAATGCTGTGCCACAAACATATAATTAAAAAATGTATATAAGTGGCTACGGAAATAGTGAGAGAAATCTCCTTCAGTGATTACCGGTCTAGTTAGGGAAGCTAGTGGCAACTCGTCCTCGGGGAATGCACTTGAGGTAACCTCAAAAACCTAAAATAGGAAAGAGGCAAGGAAAAGGGGGCAGGTATGACTGTAACGTACAGTCATGGGTGCATAGATCATGCAGTTGACTCCAAGTGCTAAGTGAGAAAAAACCAATGTACATGACATATACAATGAAACAACCAGGTCCTCACAATTGGGCATGTAGAGGGGTAGCAATGTTATAGTGCTTGGGGGCTAGTCGCAGAAAAGCCACGCGTACGTATAGTAGGGTATGTGAAAGCAAAAACCCCAAGTCAGCATTAAACAGCAAGCCCTACTCACAAGATGTCATGAGTATTGGGCGCAAGTAAAGTGGACTAACAGATTTCACACACACAATATTATCCCTGGTTACAAAAAGAGCAGTATAATAAACGTCTTATGAAATGGAAACCACCAAGTTGATGGATCAAGACGCAGGGTATGTCTCCACCCATGATGGGAGAATGGAGCTGCTGGGTGAAGCCATGCGCTAAATGGCACGTAGTCCTGGTGAAGACAGACCAATTAAACAAAAAAAAGTTTTTTTTTAAAACAGAGCGAACCGAGGGGGACGTCCTGGTAATGAAGCCAGTGAAAGGCTGGTAACCCCATAACAATGAGCGAGGGAAATAGCCCTCGCCATTTCAGTGCCAGGTGTGCACATGCTGGGGCGTGTTGCGGACCTAAGGAAAGCCCAAGGCGTGACAAGGCACTTAAATACAGCTTGACAAGTCTGCAACTGAAAAAGTCGGTGCAGACCGCCAAGCTGGAACCTCGTGTCACTCTGGGGAAGAGCGCAGGTGAATAGAGCTTACCTCAGGTCGAGGTCCTCCTTGACATCTGGTGCAGCCGGGATGGGGAAGGGAATATTGGCAGGGACAGAGAAGATGTAGTGTCTGAAGGATCAATGGCTCCGCCTACCCTGCAGTGAAGGTGAAGATAGATGGTGGACTCAAAAAAAATCCTGAGAGTGAGCTTGGCGGCCATCTTAGACTGATCAAGATGGACCGGAGATCAATGAAAAAACTAAAGGAGTGGCCGGCGGGGAGCCACCTCTGAGAAATGATGTCTCAGGACTGAGGCTGCGAATGAAAAGAACCACTGAGTCCGGTTGAGAATTATAATGTATATAGAATGTGATGTACATAAAAGAAATGCGTGTACAAAGTGGAAGCGCAACCGGCCAAAAGGGCTAGGCTATGAAAAAGGAAGAGATGCCGGAGAGGCATGGGCAAAATGAGTGACACCCTGAGTCCTGTCAGCCAAAGGGTTATGAATGGTCCCGGCAGCCGCCCTTGGACAACTTTTGTCATGTACTTACCACCTTGCCTGCCAACGATGATTCCCAGGTGATCCAGTAGGTCTCCCTCACTCTGGACACAATCCTGCCATTGGTGCTTCCACTGGTGGACAGTCCTGTCCACACCGAAGATTCGCATCATGTGGTTGCGGATGTGCTCCCGCTTGACCTTCATGATCTTCACATCATATCCCTGGAGGACCCGTCCCCCACTCGCCGCCATCTGTGACAAAAAGAACTTTACGAGCCAGGCAAAGCCCCCCAATGCCCCCTCAGACATCCTGCCCTCCCTACCCTGACCCAACATCTCCAAAACACTACTAACCCCACTAATATGAAATAAAACCCAAATTAATACCCCAAACAACATTGAAAACTACAAATATACTCCTAAGACAAACGACCAACAAGATAATCACGAAGACGCAAAAAACACAGGGACAGTAGGGACAGTAGACTAGGCACAGACCACTCTCCAACACACCAACACGAGCAGACACCTCTCAACACCTCCACAACTCTCAACAGACACTAACAGTGTGGTTGAAAGAGAAAGTGAAAGTGTACAGTACTCCTCCATGGAACAGGATGCAGACTGACATCACTTCCTGGGCGTTTGTGGCCCGTTTTTGGGCATACGACAAAATATAAGCCGCAAAGGGGTAAGCAAGAATCTTTCCTTGTAGATACATGTATTCCATGGCGGTTATGAAAACTATTATCGCTTACGTGGAAAAGCGGCCAAATATTTCCCGCAAAGTGCTAGTTGATCAGCAACTGTACCATGTTGCAGGATTTAGCATGCCTAACAACACCATATGGCTATGGGATGTGATTGTGCTGTGACTCTAGGCAATCTGATATATCTTGATATCAGTAATCCAGAGCTGTCAATATGCACTTGTTCCTCACAATGATGCCTATCCATACCTAGTCATCTGTGCTAAAAAATGCATGCATAATGGTTAGCATTGGTGGTATGTGTGACTACATATGAGACTGTTACACCACACGTTGCTGTGATGTTTGTACCAGTTTGATGGGTTTGCAACACACATGAACAGGCAGTCACTACTTATATAGAAGATTTATGATACAGCATACAATGCGAAGGCCTGACTACAGATTCACATATGAGTATTTGATTAGCTGAAGGTAGAGATGTGCACATTTATGATGGGTAGTGCAAAGGCACTCATGGCCATGATTTCAGGAGGTTGTGCTATGCATTTTAAAGGCTGCAGATCAGGAAATATTTTTGTACGGTGTCTATTGACCATATCCATTGTCATCTTTGCAACGTATGCACAATAGATCGTTACATGGCATAAGGATCATCTTGTGCCAGGCACAATTGCCCATCAGTGTAGTGATACACATCTTGAACATAGTAGAGAAAATGCTATGATGGCTGGACAGATAGCAGTCAACATAATTGATGTTAGTATGCCCTCTGTCACTTTTCAGTTTCCAAAGGCTACAAGAGCTTACATGGACACATCTGATGAGGTATTAAGAAATGTGTGCACCAGAATGGAGAATGGAGCAGCCACGACCAAATTATGCAGAGGTCAACATGCCCCACAAAGCCATGTACAAACATGTTGTAGACCCAGATTCACAGGTGAACATGCCATTGTTGGCTGAAAACAACAATGTAGCACTTTACACTGTGCACTCCTTGCAACAGCACAGCCTCTAATGCCTGTAAGCACAGACATTCCACATAGACTTGAGACCACTCTGTGCTTTTGTATGAGACCCACAGTGGTAGACACAGGTACTGCAGAGTTACTGCAGACTGATGGTGAAGGTGTTGCCTGCGTCATGCACGATCCTGTGAGCCCTGGCTGTAGACATTGATGCATCAGCAATGACCATTACCTGGTGGCAAAGTCTGGCATGTCAGATAGTTGAAACATTGGTGCACCTTGTAGTGCCGATCATTCAAGAAGCTCAGGAACAAAGGGTAGTCTGCATTACATGGCATGCACCAACAATACACTGTGGTGACAGGGGAGACATCCTATTTTGTGCTGTGCCTTTTAACATCGTCATGCCGGAGGAGGTTGTGGTGCCTGTTTGCTGTGAACGATGAGGCCCCTGACCTGGACAAATCTTGTGTGGCAGGGGACGAGTGACTAGGCAACTAGAGGGATCAGTAGAATCTCCTGCATCTGTAGGTTCCCCTGCATACTCGGAGTACACTGTAGTGCCCATTCTTGTGTAATCTGGATTGACAGAGCATTCAGGTGGATGAATCACTGATTTGGAGAGGGCAGCGTGGTTTGAGGCATGGTGTCATTGTCCAGGTTGAGAGATGGTCGGGTGTGAAGTGGAGGAGACCAAGGGGTGGTATCTGCCGGAAAGCCATGGGCACACTGCTTGTTCATACCCAGATTTACGGGGGGAATGTGGAACATGCAATCTGCTTGCCAAAGTTGGCTTCCAGGAGGCAACCGGGTGGTGCTGTTTTTCCACAGCACATGTTATTGAGCAGTGTACGGTGTACGGTGGATTTCCCTTTGTGCTATTCGGACAGAGATTTCTGTCTAGCATACACCTGACTGGAGTTGAGGGTCCGGTTGGCCACATTGGCCTGCAACACATGCCATACATGGTGCCTGGCCATCTAGTGGAACAATGTGTTTTCAAGAGTATTTTGTACATTCCTTGAGAGATACAACCATATGAGAAATTGATATTTCATTTTAGCTGCATGGTCGTATTTGTGTTCAACTGTGCCTGCAGATGTGTGGCTATTTTGCATGGTGTAGTTGTGATTAATCCTTAGATTACACACATCATGCAATTGGCATTCATAAACTTGTAGTGGCCATCCAGAGGAAGGTGGTGCAACTTCATGGTGCTACCATGTTTTTTCTGGTTTGTCTTACCCAATACAATGTCAATTCCTATTGAAATTGGTTGTATGTTACTTGCATGTTTTGGCTGTACTAATGGTTTCCCTGTTGCACTTTACTCGTGTGTATGTCTGTTCTCTGTCTTGGGGGTGTCAACACAGAGTAAGTATTATTTGATGAGGGTACAGCCAATTCTCCAGTTTCATTGCCATGCCACACTCAGTTGGAGTTGAGGGTCTGGTTGGCCACATTGGCCTGCAACACATGCCATACATGGTGCCTGGCCATCTAGTGGAACAATGTGTTTTCAAGAGTATTTTGTACATTCCTTGAGAGATACAACCATATGAGAAATTGATATTTCATTTTAGATGCATGGTCATATTTGGTTTCAACTGTGCCTGCAGATGTGTGGCTATTTTGCATGGTGTAGTTGTGATTAATCCTCAGATTACACACATCATGCAATTGGCATTCATAAACTTGTAGTGGCCATCCAGAGGAAGGTGGTGCAACTTCAAGGTGCTACCATGTTTTTTCTGGTTTGTCTTACCCAATACAATGTCAATTCCCATTGAAATTGGTTGTATGCTACTTGCATGTTTTGGCTGTACCTAATGGTTTCCCTGTTGCACTTTACTCGTGTGTATGTCTGTTCTCTGTCTTGGGGGTGTCAACACAGAGTAAGTGTTATTTGATGAGCGTACAGCCAATTCTCCGGCTTCATTACCATGCCACACTCATGTTGTTGTGCCTGTTACTTCAACACTTTCTTGCCATTGCATTGCCATGTCTATAGTCCTACATACACGTTGTTGATTGCTGATGCCTTGCCAGTTGTCCCATGGCTGGACTATGTGTCATTGTTTGTGCGTATGAATCTATAGCATTATTAGATCAGTGCACTGTTGATGGATGAACCATGCAGTGTTAACTTTGACATGTGCTTATTTGTCATTACAATGACACATGTGTCAGCCAGGGAGGTAGTGTCACTTGCTAATGTTGAATGGTATGTTTGGTGTTAGAAGCATTTCCTGCACTGCATTGATACATCCACTAGTCTGGCTCTGCTATCCTTTGAATCTTCCTCCTCCACACTCGCAAGTTGATCCAGTCCACAATTGTCATGTATCTTTGTGACTTTTTTCCTGTGGCACAGAATACACAGAGATGTTGTGTTTCAATTTTTATAATGGTTTAGAGCTGTGTGGCCCCAGATACAATGTTGCATCAGACACACATTGTATGTTGTGCTATGCTCTTGTGTGAAAACGGACCTGTTTGTGCTCCTGAGAACACACAACATGCCCTTTCTATTTCTCATTGAGAAACCATATACAGTCATAAGTTCAGATGCCCAATACATTGTCACATTCCCAGTCTTCCTTTAATTGGTGTCATATCCCCTGTTAGGTGAGTGATCTGTGTGACACTGTTGTTTTGGTAACATGACTTTACATGATTGTTCTTCTTCTGAAGTCACAAATCAAGCATACAAGAATTTTTGTAGTGATATTTTATTTTGCGAAATCATAAGGTGGAACGTTGTGTTGAAAGAAATGTTTGTAACAATACATTTGTTAATAGGGATTAGGAAAAAAGTTCCGGATGATGGCATCCCTCCTTGCTGTTGCAGATGCAGAAACTGTGGTGTGTCTTGCATCACCTTCTTCATCCTGCCCATCCTCCGGATTGTCCAGCTCCCCCTGGTCTTCTGGGAGAGGTGTGTTGGTCCACACACAGATATTGTTCAAAATGCAACACACCAGTATTATTTTGCAGGCCAGTTCCAGCCTGTACAGGAGATTTCCCCCCGAAATGTCAAGGCACCAGAACCTGGATTTAAGGACTCCGAAGGTCCGTTCCACGACGGCTCTTGTGCACCCCAGTGCCACATTGTAGTCTCCCTGGGACTGTGTGTGGGGCACTTTGATGGGGGTCATCACCCATGACGACAGTGCATATCCTTGTTCGGCTGAAACAGAACATGGAGAAAATTGTCCATTAGTATTTTGGCCTGATGTGCTTGCAGAGTAGGCTTTTTTTATTTTGTGTCCATTGTGCAGCTTTGTACTTTCTACTTCATCATGTTGTGGTACATACAATTGACCTGCATCGCTGACATTGAATTGCCTATACTTTACAGCCTACACATCACCATGATGCCATTGGCCAGGTCCTGTGTATTACCTCCATGTAGTAACTGTCAGGGTGTGTGTGTACCTCAGAACACCTTCGGGGTTATTTACAAGCCCCTTGCGCCACCGGTACGTCACTTTTGACCATAATGAAAATGATGCACTGGTGGCGCAAGAAGCTTGTAAAGAAGCCCCCTTGACTTTTTGCACATTACTATGTATGTGCATCAGCCTTATCCACCATTGTGAGTTATTGTACTAAGGGTATTTGGCACCGGAAGTACTTGAATTCTAAATGTTGTACTCATTATGGGTTAGTTACAACCCCCTTGCGTCCCAGGTGGGTCACTGTTTGAGATGCAGAAGCACTGCTACCGGGTGCACTCTACTTACTGGGACATGTCAAACCAACGCACGTCTATTGATGTCCTTGGGCATATGGTAACTTGGTATCCACTTGAATGAGTGTTGGGGGCAGGCCATGGATTGTGCTGTGTGTGGTAACACACAACACACATAAATTTGGCTACATTTGTGCATCTGGTATTAATTTTATACCTGGAAATGCATCGGATTGATACGCCTCAACACAGGAGGTGTAGAAATGCGCAACATGGAGTGAGATTTACATTTCTCTTATTTGTATGCTCTTTCTATGCATGCTACATTCTGACACAACCCAGAGTAAGGGTAATTCCACTTTTGTGATTGTTTGTGTGCAATTAGGTGTCCCTTCATGCAGAAATACTTTCCTCCCCAAGATGCAGGCAGACTTGCACCATGGTGTATGGGTGCCTTTGTTGGTGCATGTCAGCTAATTGTGCACCAGCGCAGGGGATAGCAGAGTGATCTGTCATCTTGTTGTACATATGACACATGGCTTTGTTTCAGAATTAATGCAGCACAGCGCAAGCATATGTCTTGCGGCACATGCTGTATTTATTCCTTGCAATTTTTGTCTGATGAGCTCTGCAAGATCTGTATTCCTAGAGTGACTTAGTGGTTTGTGAGAGTATTTCTAGCCTACTCCCTTGTTCGGACTTCTTACATATATGTTGTTCTTTGGCATTGGGTGTTTGTGTATAGTAGTTGGCCCAGTTTCGATGTTTGCAGATTTTTTTTTGCTACAAGTGCATTCTCATATAGTTGAGCTACATGATTGGTGACTTGAAGTGTGTGGTGTGTTCATTTTGTACTTACCAACAAGCAGTCATTATATAGATGCCATTCTGGAATCGCTGGTTGATGACAGATTGGCGGAAGATGTAGGAGTCATGCACCCTGCCTGGATACTTGGCGACGACATTGATGAACACTTCAAGTTGGTCAACAATTGCCTGCATATTCATCGAGTATGTGTGCTTACTGTTGCGGTATATGTGTGCCGTGTCCGCAGGAGGCACAAGTTGCACATGGGTGTAGTTGATTGCCCCCAGCACATGCGGAAAACCAGCAATGGCATAGAAGCCTAGCTTGTTGGCAAGGAGTTCTTGCGCAGTGCTGGGAAAGCATAGGTGCTGCTGCATCAGGCTGATGATGGCATCCAAGACAGTGGGGAGGAACCTTGAGAAGAATGCCTGGGAGACTCTGGCCACTCTGGCAGTGGTGGGTTGGAAGGTACCTGAGGCCAACATGTGCAGCACAGCAAGTAGCTTGGGCTGCGGAGGGATGTTAGTTCTGTGCTGGGATTTGGCCTGCAGCCTTGGCACTATCTGGTTGAGTAGGCGTAGGATGAAGGACCTTTTTAGCCTGTAACGGGCTATCACCTCCTCTGGCTGGAGGTGTATGAGGGTGATCCTTTTGCAGTAGACCCGCTCTCTTCTGCGGTGTTGCCTCTGTGATGGTGTTCTTCTTGGAGGTCCAAGTTGCAAGAGCAGTACCTCCATGGCGTTGTTGAGATTGCCAATGAGGGTCTGGGATTTTCTTCCATATATAGAGGTGAGTTTGCATAATTTTTAATACCAGGTAAGTCTTGACGTTAGAAAACTGCAGCTAACTGGACTTAGCGGCAGTTTTGGGGGTTATCAAAGTATGGGAATTTCATGGTAAATATTGTGAAGTGTTTTTAGCGGCAGTTTTTTCATGGTAGCGCCTACCTTGCATCTCATTTTTGTTATGTCCCGCTAACAGAAGTGGCGATCTTGAAATTCACTTTTATGCTAAAAAAGTGCCGCTAACTGCAGTTAAAAAAAACAAAAAAAAACACACCACAATTGATGGACGGAATGCAGAACAAATCAAAACATTCACCCCCAGTCAAGAGATCTGGGTTAAATCCATCATTCTTTTGCTCACCATGCCACCCCAGTTTAGACCTGGCCATATGCAAATCAGTCTTGACCCTGTGCCTCATGGGAACAGTCCAGCCCGAACTGCTAAGCCAGGTCCTCCCTGGACCAGAAACAAGCATCCTATGACCGGTTTCGGGGTTTCACCCCTCTTCAGCCAGGATAGCTTGAATCCAGTGGTACAGTGAGCCCGGGACCCATGTCTGGGCATACCCGGCGCACTTAGGCCGAGGAAGCAAAACACACACAATTGATGGACGGAATGCAGAACAAATCAACACATTCACCCCCAGTCAAGAGATCTGGGTTAAATCCATAATTCTTTTGCTCACCATGCCACCCCAGTTTAGACCTGGCCATATGCAAATCAGTCTTGACCCTGTGCCACTGGATTCAAGCTAGCCTGGCTGATGATGGCTGTTAGCCCGAAACCGGTGCCAGGATGCTTGATTCCGGTCCAGGGAAGACATGGCTTGGCAGTTCGGTCTGGACTGTTCCCATGAGGCACAGGGTCAAGAATGATTTGCATATAGCTGTGTCTGAACTGGGGTGGCAAAGTGAGCTAAAGAATGATGATAGATTCAACCCAGAACTGTGACTGGGGGTGAGTGTTTGAAAAGTTTCAGCACTCCGTCCATCATCTCCTTGTGTTTGCTTTGTTCGCTGTAAGTTGGCAGGGTATGCCCAGACGTGGGTCCCTTGCTCACTTTGCCACTGGATTCAAGCTAACCTGACTGATGAGGGCTGTTAGCCCGAAACCGGTCCCAGGATGCTGGGTTTCGGTCCAGGGAAGACATGGCTTGGCAGTTCGGTCTGGACTGTTCCCATGAGGCACAGGGTCAAGACTGAATTGCATATAGCTGTGTCTGAACTGGGGTGGCAAAGTGAGCTAAAGAATGATGATGGATTCAACCCAGATCTGTGACTGGGGGTGAGTGTTTGAAAAGTTTCAGCACTCCGTCCATCATCTCCTTGTGTTTGCTTTGTTCACCCTAAGTTGGCAGGGTATGCCCAGACGTGGGTCCCTTGCTCACTTTGCCACTTGATTCAAGCTAGCCTGGCTGATGAGGGCTGTTAGCCCGAAACCGGTCCCAGGATGCTGGGTTTCGGTCCAGGGAAGACATGGCTTGGCAGTTCGGTCTGGACTGTTCCCATGAGGCACAGGGTCAAGACTGATTTGCATATAGCTGTGTCTGAACTGGGGTGGCAAAGTGAGCTAAAGAATGATGATGGATTCAACCCAGATCTGTGACTGGGGGTGAGTGTTTGAAAAGTTTCAGCACTCTGTCCATCATCACCTTGTGTTTGCTTTGTTCGCCCTAAGTTGGCAGGGTATGCCCAGACGTGGGTCCCTTGCTCACTTTGCCACTGGATTCAAGCTAGCCTGGCTGATGAGGGCTGTTAGCCCGAAACCGGTCCAGGGAAGACATGGCTTGGCAGTTCGGTCTGGACTGTTCCCATGAGGCACAGGGTCAAGACTGATTTGCATATAGCTGTGTCTGAACTGGGGTGGCAAAGTGAGCTAAAGATTGATGATGGATTCAACCCAGATCTGTGACTGGGGGTGAGTGTTTGAAAAGTTTCAGCACTCCGTCCATCATCTCCTTGTGTTTGCTTTGTTTGCCCTAAGTTGGCAGGGTATGCCCAGACGTGGGTCCCTTGCTCACTATGCCACTGGATTCAAGCTAGCCTGGCTGATGAGGGCTGTTAGCCCGAAACCGGTCCCAGGATGCCTGATTCCGGTCCAGGGAAGATATGGCTTGGCAGTTCGGTCTGGACTGTTCCCATGAGGCACAGGGTGAAGACTGATTTGCATATAGCTGTGTCTGAACTGGGGTGGCAAAGTGAGCTAAAGATTGATGATGGATTCAACCCAGATTTGTGACTGGGGGTGAGTGTTTGAAAAGTTTCAGCACTCCGTCCATCATCTCCTTGTGTTTGCTTTGTTCGCCCAAAGTTGGCAGGGTATGCCCAGACGTGGGTCCCTTGCTCACTTTGCCACTGGATTCAAGCTAGCCTGGCTGATGAGGGCTGTTAGCCCGAAACCGGTCCCAAGATGCTTGATTCCGGTCCAGGGAAGATATGGCTTGGCAGTTCGGTCTGGACTGTTCCCATGAGGCACAGGGTGAAGACTGATTTGCATATAGCTGTGTCTGAACTGGGGTGGCAAAGTGAGCTAAAGAATGATGATGGATTCAACCCAGATCTGTGACTGGGGGTGAGTGTTTGAAAAGTTTCAGCACTCCATCCATCATCTCCTTGTGTTTGCTTTGTTCGCCCTAAGTTGGCAGGGTATGCCCAGACGTGGGTCCCTTGCTCACTTTGCCACTGGATTCAAGCTAGCCTGGCTGATGAGGGCTGTTAGCCCGAAACCGGTCCCAGGATGCTTGATTCGGGTCCAGGGAAGACATGGCTTGGCAGTTCGGTCTGGACTGTTCCCATGAAGCACAGGGTCAAGACTGATTTGCATATAGCTGTGTCTGAACTGGGGTGGCAAAGTGAACTAAAGAATGATGATGGATTCAACCAAGATCTGTGACTGGGGGTGAGCGTTTGAAAAGTTTCAGCACTCCGTCCATCATCTCCTTGTGTTTGCTAACTGCAGTTAGCGGCAACTTGTAAATAAGGCGATTAAAAAAAAATGTTGTAACGTCAAAATATTGATGCTATGGTGGCGTTAAGTTCTTGTAAATATACTCTTTAGTTACAGTTCAAAAGTTCAATTTCCATCCCTTATGAGATCAGAGCCAATCTCCTCAATGACTCATTGTAACAGTTAAGCTCTCAGTGCTCCAACCTCTTAAGGAGACTGTGGAGCTTCGAAGCTTGGGAGTTCAATGTCTTCCAGAATCAGAGTCCGTAAACCACTCAACCTTGATGGAAAAGGCACAGTCAATAACAGAATTGCATTAGCCTCTATTCCATGAGCTCTCAGCAAGATCTCGACTATCAATATCAAAAACTCAGACCTCACTCTACCTTGCATCTGTAACCAGATAAGTTCACTCAGGAGAGAAATATCTCCGACATGGCACTCTTGCCCTCCTTGACCTCCTTACACTTCCTGTGGCTTGCTCGGACCCACTCAGATCAGACTCAGAAGATTCACTTATTGGTGCAAATTCTTTTTCAGATGCAAGCCTCAGGTTCCTTCTTTTATTACTCACAGGCCACGTTTCATCCGGAGCATCTTTCTTCCTTCACTACAAATGACCAATTTCCATACCAGTCTCTTCTGCTGAGTCAGACTGTATACCACTCGCAACATTACTGTCTCCCTCAGAGTCTATACCAGGATCTTGTGTAGCTTGATCCCCCCCAGCATGATCTGGTGGGTATCTAGCCTCTTCAGGAACCTCCAAAGCTTGGCTTGCCCTCTCAAATGACCCCTCAGTCACGGCAGGAAGTAATTCTGGGAGAGGAGCTGATTCATTGGTGGGACCTGCCACTTGTGGGGTATGGGAAGCATTGATCCAGTTTGGTACTCCTGCACATGTCACAGCAGTATTTGTCTCCAGTATCACTTGAGATAGTCCATGCCACTGAGAGTCAAGACAGTTGTTCCTCACATGCTTTCGGACAAGCACTCAATCACATGGGCTCAGGCTGTGGCAGAGGTCTTTCAAAGTCTTTGCAGTTGTCGCTTCAACCTGATGAGACACAGAATGAACCAACTCAGCCAATCTTTTACAGTAGTCAAGGATCAAGCCATCTGTGATATTAACTAATGCAGTTGCAGGCACAGCAGGCAAGCGCATTGTCCTTCCGATCAAGATTTCATGCAGCGATAACCCAGTTCTCCTGTCAGGAGTGCTGCGAAAGCTCATTAGAACCAAGGGCAACACATCGGGCCATTTCAAAGATGTTGAAGCACACCCTTTAGCCAGTCTTGCCTTTAGGGTCCAGTTAACTTGTTCAACTATGCCAGAGGCCTCCAGCCTGTAACTACAATGCAGTCTTTGATTCACACTCAAGGCGGTACACAGCAGTTTCATGACTTCCCTAGGAAAGTGTGTTCCTCTATCCGACTCCAATGTAGTGGGAAATCTGAATCTAGGAATGAGTTCCCTCAACAATAACTTTGCTACTGTGAGACTATCACACCTTCTAGTTAGATAAGCTTTCACCCATCGAGAAGAGATGCACGCAACAACCAAGATGTATCTCAAACCATTACACACAGGCATCTCAACAAAGTCCAATTGGATCTGATTGCAAGGACCCCCTGACCTGCCAATGTGACTCAAGGCAACAACAGTCTTTTTCACAGCATTCATTTGTTGGCATGTGACACACTGCTTTACAATCATGTGAAACCTCGGATTGAAACAAGTCCACCTGAACAAACTCTACAATGCATCCCTTCCTATGTGAGCTGTTCCATGAATTTGCTGTGCTATTGGGTTTAACAGACAATCTGGTAACACTGCCCTACCATCAGCTGAAACCCATATGTCACTTTCTCCTTTCTCACAACCTGCTCTGATCCAAACCGGTTGTTCTTGATTTGTTGCTTCCATTTGCAAACCCCTGACTTCATCCCATGTGTTTGCAACAGCTAGCATCATGCTGGGTTTGGTCTTCTCTGTCCTCTTGCCAATGTATTCCCCATTGAAAATACATGCATGTGTTGCACAAAAACGAGCAACTTCATCTGCATATCGGTTCCCCATGGTAACAAAGTTGTCTCCTCTTCCATGGGCTGCGAACTTAACAACAGCCACTTCTCTTGGTAATTGAAATGCTTCCAGCAGTTGTCTCACATGTTCCCCATCCTAATGGGAGAACCTGATGACGTTAGGAACCATTTCAGCAACCATAGCTGTCCGAAGTCATGAACCACACTGAAACCGCACTGGCTATTGGTTTATATGGTGACTCGGATCTGCTCAGAGACAAGATATGCAAGGGTCAATGCAATTATTTTGGCTACTTGTGCAGAGTGTACTCCCTGTAAGCAAGCAGCTTACACCACTAAAGAGATGGTGCAGACAGCAAATGCAGCTCTCAGATTACCTTCATTGTCTCTTAGGCATGAACCATCAACAAAAAGGACTTGATCGGGATCAGGAAATGGCTCATCGACAATGTCAGGTCTCGACTTGGTGCAAAGCTCAGTAGCATCCAGACAGTCATGGTCTTCACAATCTTCCCCATCAGCATTTGGAACAGGTAACAAGGTAGCAGGATTTACCACAGAACAGCGCTTCAGAGTCATGTTCTCCGCAGCGAGCAACACCTGCTTATATCTTGTCAACCTGTTATTAGTCAAATGCTGTGTTTTGGTCCTCATCATCCACCGCAAAGGAACTGGAGAAAGGTCACAGAGGAACACCTCAACTCCGCCCTCATCCACAACCCCCCTCCTCGACCGACGCCAACTCTGCAGCCAAGGAACTACACCGCTGGATCACCAACTGCGCAGACAAGCTTGCACCCCTCCGCAACCCCGACAGACAACGCCCCTTGAAGGCCTCCTGGTTCACCACCGACCTCCAAGAGGCCGACGTCTTGAAAAATGATGGAGGAACAGCAAAACCACTGAAGACCAGGCCACCTACATGAACATCATGACAGAATACTACCAACTCATCAGATCCACCAAAAGGACCTTCATACGGAACAAAATCCTCTCCAACTCCAGCAACTCGAAGGAACTCTTCTGCATAATCCAGCAATTCACCAAAACCCCCAGCAAAGCCATGGACGTCACACCCTCCCAGGACCTCTGCAACAAGCTTGGCTCCTACTTCCACTTGAAAATCAATGCCCTCTACGACAACCTCAGCGAACAGACTCCAGAAATCACCCTTCCCTCCAGCGATGACAGACAGCCCACCCTCACCGCCTGGACCCCGGTCACCACTGAAGATACCACCACGACCATGAAGAGCACTCACTCAGGAGCCCCCACGGGTGGAGAGGTGTGGTGCAGTGGCCAGGGCAGCTGACTTCGGAGCACAGGGTTCACGGTTCGATCCCCAGCTCCGGCGGCAGCTCAGCACCATGTGACTCTGGGCAATAGCTCACTTAATTTCCACTACGGCCCCCAGCGCCTTGAGACCCGTAAGGGTGAGTAGCTGCGCTATATAAAAACGGACTTACATTTTTACGGACCCCTGCCTGCCGCACATCTTCCACAGAGCCACCACCGCCATAGCGCCCAAGCTACGACATACCATCAACACCACCTTTGAATCCGGCACTTTCCCCAACGACTGGAAAAGTGCAGAAGTCAAGCCCCTCCTCAAGAAACCCTCTGCAGCCCCGACGGACCTGAAAAACTACCGACCCATCTCTCTCCTTCCCTGCATAGCCAAGGTCACCGAGAAGATCATCAACGCCCAGCTGACCAACTTCATCGAAGAGAGTGCCATCCTTGACTCTTCCCAATCCGGATTCTGCAGTTACCACAGCACCGAGACCGCCCTCCTCACCGCCACAGACAACTTCTGCACGGTCCTCAACCACATTGTGACCCTCATCCTGCTAGACCTCTCAGAAGCCTTCGACACCCTCTCCCACCACACTCTCGCAGCCAGACTCCATGATGCCGGCATACAGGGAACTGCTCTATATTGGCTCTGCTCCTTCCTTGCTGGCAGAACCCAAAGGATCATACTCCCGCCTTTCCTCTCCGAACCCACCGAGATCAACTGTGGAGTACCCCAAGGATCGATCATCACTCAGCCCCACACTCTTCAACATCTACATGGCCCCCCTCGCCGCCATCGTCAGACAGCATGGACTCAGCATAGTATCCTACGCAGATGACACCCAGCTCATCCTCTTCCTCACAAAGGACCCCGAAACCACCAGACTCAGCTTCCAGGAGGGAATTAAAGACGTCGCAACCTGGATGAGCAGCAGCTGCCTGAAGCTCAAATAGGAGAAGACAGAACTCTTCGTCCTTGGACCCACCCCCTCAGCTTGTGACAACACCTGGTACTGCCCTTGGCAACCCCCCACCCCCACATACCATGCCCAGAACCTCGACATCATACTCGACTCCTTCCTCACCATGACTCGCCAGGTCAACGCCGTCGCCTCCACCTGCTTCAACTTCCTCCGCAAGACCTTCAAGTGGATCCCTCCCGAAGCCAGAAAGACTGTCACTCACGCACTCATAACAAGCAGACTGGACTACGGTAATGCCCTCTACACTGGAATCAACAAATCCCTCCTACGCAAACTCCAGACCATCCAGAACACCGCGGCCAGACTCGTCCTCGGCATCCCATGACATGAGCACATCACCCAACACCTGCGAGACCTCCACTGACTCCCCGTCGAGAAGAGAGTAACCTTCAAGCTACTCACCCATGCCTACAAATCCCTCCACAACATCAGACCCAAATACCTCAATGAAAGAGTCTCCTTCCACATACCCATAAGAAACCTCAGCACTGCCGACCTCGCCCTAGCAGAAACCCCGCACATCCGCAGAACCACAGCGGGTGGAAGAGCCTTCTCCTACATCGCGGCCAAGGCCTGGAACAAGCTCCCAGTCAACATC
Source organism: Calotriton arnoldi (assembly GCA_963921515.1). Lineage (NCBI taxonomy): Eukaryota > Metazoa > Chordata > Amphibia > Caudata > Salamandridae > Calotriton > Calotriton arnoldi. The sequence goes on along the minus strand of CAWUFW010009262.1, from coordinate 656,817 downwards.
AGACGCTCCCCTACTCTGCACCCCTTCAGTAAGAGCCTCAAGACCTGGTTTTTCGGCTGACTCGGAGCTGCACCCCCCCCACCCCAGCGCCTTGCGACCCTCTCGGTTGAGTAGCGCACTTTAAAATTCCCTGATTGATTGATTGATTGATTGATCATCAGGAGCTCAACAGAATGCGGTACATAAACACTATGTGGATGGCCCATCACAATGCTCTCACAGCAGAGAATGCTTTGTTGTAATATGGCATTCCTAAAACAGGAGCACGACATAGGCACTCTCTCAACTCCAGGAAATCAAGCAAGCAGTCATTATCCCAAGGTACAGGATCACACACATCCTTGTGGGTCAGCATCTGCAAAGGAGAAATTAGGAATCCATTGTCGGCGGAAGCCAACCATTTGCAAGAACATCCTGACCTCTTTCTGTTTGCTAGGCGGATTCATTTTCATGATCGCCTTCACTCATTCTGGTGACACCTTCCTCTTGCCTATTTCAATTCTATGACCCAAATACTGTACTTCGTTCAGACAGTACTGAAGTTTACTCAGAGACACGTTTGCCCATTGACAGCCAGATGGTTCAGTAAGGCGATAGTACCTTCCTTACAAGCCTCCTATGTTACAGATGCAATGAGGGGCCGTCTATGTACTGGACTAGCACTGAGTTTCGGGGCCGAATCAAGCACTCAAGGTTCTTTTTTAAGACCTGATTGAATATGGATGGACTTTCAGCATACCCTTGAGGGATATAACACCACGTTAAGACACAATTCTTCATACGGGCAGCATTTAAAAATTGGTTTTCCTCGTGCAATGGAATGGAGAAAAATGCCTGACAGAGGTCAATCACTGGGACCTACTCAGCCTCGTAAGGAATTTAAACAGGATAGAAGATGGATTTGGTACCATAGGACAACATGAAATCATGATGTTTTTTACTTTTCTAAGGTGTTGAACAATGCGATATTTCACGCTAGGCTTCTGCAATCCCATGCTGGGCAAATTGCATGCACTTCCCATGATCTCCTTTAGAACGCCCCATGCAATCATGGACTCAATATTAGGTGTAATCCCTGCCACTGTTTCTGGCATCAGGTTGTACTGAGCTGTTCTTGGAAATTCTGCATTAGGCTTGATCTGTATGTGGACTGGCTCGACTCCTTGAATCAGCCCGATTTCCTCTCCTGAGAAATCCCATACCACTGGCGAGACGGTGTCTCTCTAATCCAGCAGTATGTCTTCCAGTGTCAGTAAGGGAAACATGGCTGATTAATGGTTCTGATCTGCCAACTTGAAAGCAATGTCCACATCATTAGTCTGCAATTCAATTGCCTTAGGCATACAATAGATGGTACAATTCAATGTACCCAAAAGGTCACATCCTAGCAAACAGACTGGACTCGAATCACACACCACAAACTGATGGTGATCCTGAAAGTTTTTGATTTTCACCAATACCTCTTCTGTCTGAGGGTTTGTCATTCTTTTGCTAGAGACTCCTACATATTGTATTGATTTTCCAGAGAGGAGCAGGTTTGGGACTACTACAGATCTCACAATAGAATGGGTAGCACCAGTATGAATCAAGAATGTAATGGGATGACCATTCACATCTGCTTCTATGTATGGTCCACTCTGGTCTACCTCTAAGACTGTGCCAAGTGGACAGTATTCCTCCCCCTCAGGCACCGTCATAAGGATGGGTCCTGATCAAATCCATCCAGCGCTTCCATTAACATAACATAACGTGTATTTGTAAAGCGCACGTATCACCAAAGGATCTCAAGGCGCTGAATAACAGATGTATATTGTTACCCAACTCAATGGTACTCATTTTATCGACCTCAGATGGATAAAAGGCTGAGTGGACCCGCCGGGATTAGAACCTGTGACCATGAGGTCGAACACAGGCCCCTACAGTGGATGCATTAGTCCACTGCGCCACCACACCAGGTATCTGATGGTACGTTCAATTTTCCTGAGATATTCTCGGAGGTTGGGGCACTTGCACTAGCTGGTTCTGATTCCCTCCCGCATTTAGAGATCTTGGCCTTGTCATTGTCAGAAACTGATTTGCCACATCTGTCACTTCCTGCAGTTGATTTAAATAATTTAAACAACACTTGTGCTTCCAATGGCCAATCTTTTTACAAAAATGACACGCAGTGGTCTTTTTCAGGGTCACACTTCTTCCTCTTCCCTGCCCCATCGGTCTTGCAACTGATTTAACTTGGACACCTCCGGAACATTTCCCTGAACGTGAACTATTGTTCCCCTTGTTGCCTGTAACTGTTCTCCCTTCTGTGCATTTCGCATTTGAACCAGCATAAACTTCTCCTTTATCCTCCTTTGTTTAGAATCCACCTCATCACTGCAATACTTGTGTACCGTAGAATTTTGTCCCCTGATTTATTTTGCAAGCATATTAAGTGTTGCTGGCTCATGAGGCTAACTTCCAGCCTCAGCCCTTTCACAAATTTTGACACGAATTGTCCCATATACTTAGGGTTGAGTGTGTCCAATCCTCTGTACTGCTTAAAAACTTGCAATAGCCTCTCGTAATAAGCATGCACTGTCTCTTTAGGCTCCTGGGTAATTCGGTCAATCTTAAGCCAATCGATGTCCTGAGGGTTTTTTTTGGACTGCAACCATGTGATTACCTGATCGTACTTTTTCATAACAAATGGTGAAGGACCATAAGTCACTGAATATCTCTCTCGCTCAGCAGCAGGCCAGTCAATGGCTATCTTACAAGCAGACCACAGATCACTAGGAAGCACAATTTCGAACAAGGTATTTAAGTCAATCCACAGTACTTTCGAGATCTTAAAGTGATCAACTTGCTTATACCACTCAGCAGGCTTCTCTCTCAACCTGGGAAAATAATTCTAAAATGAAGCAAAGTCACCTCTACTCCACAGAACATGCACATACCCTCCGCTAGGCAGCTCCCATAATGGATATGCCTAGACCCCCTGTTTTCCCCCTCCCGGAGGTGGTGTTTCCCCCGTCATCTTCCTCAAACTCTTCTTCTTTGACCATCTTTCCATCCATTTATCCAGCATACTCCAAGCCCTTGTTCGTACAACCAACTCTCAGATTTGTGTCTTCAATCCTGTCACTCTCTTTTCCTCCAACTCCTGGTCACTGTAGTTAAGCCTATGATTTCCCTGTAATATTTTCATTTGAGACAGGTCTACTCCATACCTCTGAGCTAACTCTGATAAGTTCTCATGCAAATTCCCACTGATGATCTCATCTACCTCGGACTTCAACCTAACCACATCCAATAGCTTTGCTTTCACTGCAGCCTTGATGGATCCCTGGCTTGATGCGCTACTCTAACCATCCTTGCTGTTATTGTGGTCTCTCAACCAGGATTCTAAGTCTGCAACATCTAAGACATGCTGACTTCCAGCTGCTCCCTGACTCATACTTGCTTCCGAGGACGCACCCATTGGTCTTCTCACTTGTGTTTCCCACATCTGTAGGTCTAAACTAGTGTTTGGAATAGGAATAGACCGTATTGTACTGGAACCAATGCATACTCCTGAAGGATCGGCGTAGCTGCTAACGGGCTACTAGATTACCTATGCACCAAAGCTGAACAATTCCCATTCGTGCTCCCTGTTCTTTCCAATCCAGTTCCTTCAACCTGTACGGACTGTCTCTGGCTAAGGTTTCCCACTAAGCTAAGGTCATACACAGGAACAACAGGACCAATAGTATCCGGTACTGTAAAGGCTTCCTGCAACTGTGAAGCATTGTTAGCTCCGTTCTGTTCCAAACCTCCAAATGTGGATGCTCCTGTCCCCCCTACTCTTGCAGATTTCCTTCCCACAAGTCCTGTACCAGGAATCACTTGAGCTGGTGCGTGTCCCACGATTTCTATACTTCCTAAGTCTTGTTCCTGTCCCCTGATTGAGGACTGTAAGGTGAAGAAAGCTCAGATAACACCCCACCCAACAATCTGTCTTCATTGTCACTACTGTCACTCCCATTTGCCTTTTTTCTCCTGTTCTGGGAATCTCCCTCTTCTACCAGCACTGGGTATAACCTTGCTCCTTCTATACTATGCACTCTCCATTTCTTGAGCTGTGCATCCCACTGTGCATTCTGGTATGACCTTACAGTTTTCTTCATTCTCCATTTGTATTTCTCCCTCTGTTTAGCATGTACTGCACGCATTCAGGCATCTACTGCTTCAAACTGTGTTGGTCTAGGCAAAAGTCGCAGCACAAGCATTGTTCTTCTAGTCTTAAGTGATGCAATACATCTAGCCAAAATTAACAAAAACGTGGAAATGACAATTCACCCTCCTTTTCAGTGATCTTATGCCAATTTTGAAGCTAAATTATCATGTGGAGCCCATTTTTTATCGCCATATAATGTTCTGGAGTATCCTCAGGTGGCGCCTCATTGCACACTCGATTAACAACCCATTTATCACCCCATAACAGATCCCAAAACACCCTAAAACATCTCATGATTTCAATTGCAATTTGTTCAAAATATTACAATGGAACAAATCTTTTCCAACCACAACTTCCCAATGACTACCAACCAATCCCAGCGTGATGTTACACCAACTGACCTATCACAGCGCAACACTCTCTGATGTCACCCTCACTCCTCACAGCGGCTCACCCTCCTTCACAATATCTCTGTATGCATTCACTCACACAATCATCTTACAGTCCATAATTGTCCTCCATCTGAAAGATTGATAGAAATCAGTCATCCAAGAACATTTCACACACAGTGTCCCTTGACCTGTGCTGGTCACCCGAATCGGTGTAGCTCACCCCTTTACACAAGGTTTACCTAATTATTCCCAAATGTCGCATTCACACAAAGGACCCTGTCTTAGGTGGAACTGCCGTTGACGTCTCACGACAATTCCTCAATTCTTCGGTCAGACAATCACAACCTCAATCTCGGTGTCTTCTACACCTTTAATATATCCCGGGATCTTAGGCCACTTCGGGATCTTAAACTCAAATCTCAATCCTTGACCACACCCTGTCTGAAACCACATTCACTCGACTCTCACACCAACTCCGCAAGACATCCAGCAATCTATCACACAACATACGCCCTATTAAAACTCACTCCTCCGCTTGCAGCTGATCTCGCTGCACCATCAAACTCTGTTAGTCTCCGCCAGATTCTGTTGCCTTCCATTCTCAGTCATTGGGCTCTATTTTGGGACTCTGGGGTTCTAGGCTCCGCTTTCTAGACTAATTCTGGATTCTCCCCTTGCTTCATGTGCTAACCATCCTACTCTGCTACAAACTGAAAGGCCTGGCCCATACATTCTGGACCTAATCTCGAGACAAAATCCGATGGTTCTCTTTAGCAGCATGGAAGAGTAGAGGGGAGAAAATCTGTTATTTAGCCAATCAATTAAACAAAAATCTTTTAGGACACATAATAGCTACAAACAACTACGTAAGATTAGTTTGATTTATTACAAAGCCAAAATAACCTGAACATAAAGACACCTCAGGACGAGAGTGTAGAAATACATTAGAATTAGCACTAAGCCAAATCTGCGTATCCAATTAAGATCATGTAGCATAACCAATACAATTAATTCGAGAAACAAAATGCAGAGGATCAGAAAGCATACGTCTAAGTTCCCCTGCATCAAGGGTTGGTGAGTAAAAAAGCATTAATCTATCCCTACACTAACACTAAAGTGGCATACCTACTTAAGCATCTTCAGGAAATGGAATAAAATGTGTCAGCATGTGGAGTCTTCCTAAGAAGTCTCTACAGCATTGACGGGTCATGTAGCATGAAGCCACTAAGACAGAGCTTGTTCTCCGATCTCTCTCTCTGAAGACAGAAGAAGAAGTGGGCACTTTGCCTACTCCAAAATCACATTATTGCAGGTAGCTTTCCCAAGATTCACTGCGGGTCACCCCATCTACAGTCCTAAAGATAGTTTTCCATTGGACAACAGTATTCTTTCCTTGCAACAATTTATCCTTGGTTCCCCGGCCTTCTCCTATGTGAAGCACAATGACCTTCCTTTATTGACTCAAGCGACAGCATTGTAACATTTTCTCTCCTTGCCTGACTTATAAAACTAAGACATTATTCTAGCTAACAAAACGCTTATTTCACCTGCTACACAAACGTGAGAAAGAACAAATTCCACAGCAAACATGAAATTCGGCTTGTTAATCCTAAAGCAAGAGGTTGCAGGGAACTGCATTTCAGGCCTACAAATTTAGCTAACCAGCATGTAAGCCTTCACGAATTGCATAGAAAATAAGGCACATTCAATTAATGCATTTAACTACATGTGAAATGACACGATTAATAAACACCTTAAGTAGATGAATAATGGTCAGTTTCACAACACATGGTCTTCACGTTAATGTTTTCTGCTAGTTACATTTACCTTCTACGTTAATTCTCCATGTTAATTTTCAATGGTCTAAACACATATTGGATTAATACATCTCAGTTTCTAACACTTCATGTTAATACAACAAAGGATTATATGCGGGTGTGCTCTACCTGTGTGATTATAATGCACCCCTACAATTAAAATGCGATTTCCGCTACATCAACTGCATTTCAGTGTCTTTCTACGCGAAGAACCATTCCAGTGTTTCCTTAAAGTTGACATTAAGGAAGAGAACAAGATATGGGCTAATGGCCAGAGCTGTTCACTTTGGATTTGGGGAATCAGGTTTGAGTCCTGGTGTTAGCTCAATATGCTGCGATTCTGGGTAGATCCCTTCATCTACCCATGCCTGACCTTGTGTAATCTGGTGTATTTGTAAAGTGCTCTAATGTTCTTGGTCTAAGTTCTCCCTATATAAAACTGAACAAAAAGGTGATTTATATCAATTATACCTCATGAACTAACATTAACAACAATACAAATCTGCAAATAAGCATTTATCTACCCTGAGAAAAGAAGCAACAACATCACATGTAGTGTGTATGATACAGTCAAACTATCTATCAAGAATGGGGTGATTCATTTTGAGTGAGGTTACTCTTACCAACTTTAATGCTCAGAGAAGGGCAAAACACACAGGGGCATATTATCAAGAACGGCGTTAAAAATTATCGCCGCTTTAGCGGCAGAAAACTGCCGCTAAAGCGGCGATAATGGGCTTGATAATATGCCCTTGAGAATTCCAATAGAAGTCCATGTTCTGGTGTGAACATGGGCTTCTATTGGAATTCTCCAGGGCATATTATCAAGCCCATTATCGCCGCTTGGGCGGCAGTTTTCTGCCGCTAAAGCGGCGATAATTTTATCGCCGTTCTTGATAATATGCCCCACAGTTCTTGAACTATCTCTGCTCAACCATTGGTGCTATGGCATAAGAAGAGGCAGAAAATCCCCGGAGAAGTGTGTTTTAAGTTCAACAGTGCACGCAATTTCAAAATAAAGAACAGAACACAAAATGATTCCCTAACTTATACAGACAATGGAGAAACATTTAATGAGCAAAAAGACAACAATGTCATTAAAATAGGATAAGGGGAACAAGAGCTATTATTTAAAGTTTTAAAGTAAAAAGCCTCACAAACAATGAGGCACCAATTAAAAATCACTGTTTCCCACTGATCTGGACCTACGTGTAATTTCAGGTCAACATGATGGTTACACCAGTTCCTTTCAATGTACAATTGTATGGTGGACAGTCGCTGTCGGTTTTGATGTCTGTTCACCAAAATTTTAATATTTTTCTTGTTTTCCAGAAAACCAAAAAGACTAATGACCCCTACACTCTGTGAGTTTTCTTCTTGAGTGTAGGGTTTATTCTTATGTTTTTTTCCGGTCCCTCATTACCAGGTTTTTCCTGACAGTGACAGACAGGATAAAAATGCATAACATTTTCAGCCCTAATTGAGGAGAGCGGTGTAGGGACCTTCTCCCTACAGCTCCTCCTCGATTGGTCTGTCAAAGGATGTTTTTCGTAACACCAATATACCTTGTGGAAACTTACATTAAAAGACATTGAAAATGTACACCTAATTTCATATGTGTGGTAATAGAGAAATATATGAGACATATCCGTAGAATTCTTGCTTACAAGGTTATTGAAAGACAATAAATGGCAAATGTATGGGGCATATTTACAAAAAAAGTGACGGAGCGTGGCATTAGCCTTATTGGCTTAACGCCGCACTCCACCACTTTTGAAACGCAGAGCTGCACCGTATTTACAACAATAAGGTGCAGCCCTGCATTTTCACCTGCGCTGGTGGTAATTGGAGCTGCCTAGTGCCAACGCAGACACCCTTGCACCATAGTGCAAGGGTGTCTGCGTTAGGGGAATGATTGTTTATGTGCAGGAAGGTGTCCCTTCCTGCACATAAACAATCTTAAATGGCGAATTGGTACTTCTATGTGTGCTGTGTTGTGCAGCACACATAGAAGTTGCAACTCTTCATTTTTAAAATGCAGGAAGGGACGTCTTTCTGCATATAAACAGTCATGAATGGTGTTTTGTTGTTTTTATGTGTGCTGCACAATGCAGCACACATACAAACAGCAAAAATGAGGAGAATTAAAGCATTTCTCTTCCTTGCGCCATGTTAAGACCAGGTTTTTATTGGTCTTAATTTTGGCGCTGACCCATATTTATGCCACCCTTGTAAATATGAGGCAGTGTCAAAATCAATGAGTCTTGTGGCAAGATGTGCACCGCAACACCCATTGACCACCTCTTTTACTCTAAGTATAGTATGAAAGGGTGCCTTATTTACAAGGCAGCATAAATCCATGTTAAGTGACTTAGCACTGCCTTGTAAATAAAGTGAAACCCATATCGCCACAGGTATGTCGAAAAAAGTGACGCTCCTGTGGCAATAGGGGCTTGAAAATATGTCCTTACGTTTTGTGTGCATTGATATATAAGTACATTGAAACTCCTATGACAAAAGCGCATGTATAGGTGTTTGATATGCAAACCTGTTTATGAAGATGAGGAATGCCCTCTGAAGCAGGGCAGGGTTTGGGGGGTTGGCTACAATTTTGGGACAATATTTAAGGTTTCGGGCTCCTGATTCTTGCTGAGTTGTATTATCCAGCATATTCCCACCAGAGAAGAGGTTGAACGGCAGGGGAAAAGACACTTGCAACAATTAATTATTTTGACAGCATGGGTATATGGTGAAATGGTGAACACATTGTTTTTGTTAGATGTATTGTGGAGTTATGTTCTTCTAATAATCTGAAACCTCATAAAATGAAAATGTAAAAAATATAGGCTGTCGGGGGAAAAAAGCAAATTTGTCTTACTCATTTTGTCAGGGCAGTAGATGTTAGAAGGATGAATGAGTTTATAATAAAAACTGTTCTACAATTGAGGGTCTTCATTAAAAACATGAAGGCTTCTTGCATAGAATGTATAATATAAATGGAATGGATAACACATGAAAAAGGAAAAGGTGTTCATTTGAAACAATCTGTAGGTTTGAAAACAGCATATTTCTCAAAGTAACAGCCCAATTATCACTAATTATCAGACTAACTGACACTTTCCAATGAACGAACGCCAACAAGACTAACCGTAATAATATTCATTAACACTAATTATCGGACTATCTTAAATTTCCCGCAAGACTGCTATCAGCATCTTAGAACCACCAAACCATCAAACACAAGGCATTACCAGCGGGGGAAGACATTTCACACTTGATCCCAGCAAAGTAAGACTACAGAGATTGCCTAAAAAACGTTTGGTGAATGCCTTCTAAACCTCTTCCTCAAACTACCTAATATGAAACAATTTCACTTCCATTTTTCGACTAAATGAAAATGCTGATATGTCATAAACAATTGAAATTCTAATAACAAATAATTTATAATTCTAATGATGATTGATCAGTACTTGAAATGTAACATGAACATTTTTGGAAAGAGTTTTTGGTTTTATGATACGGATCATGTGACTTACCTGCCATAAAATCACCATGATTTACATTCACAGGTTCCCTGCTTTTATTTCCAAAAGGTTAGTTTTACAATGTTTTCCTGCAACAATAATTCAGTGAAAATGCATTACACTGGGTCTTGGATTTTACCAACTGCGATAATCTCCTATTCTAAATTCACCCCTGCAAAATATAGCACATTATGTGGATTTTGGTGCTTAACACTAAGCATGGGCGGTGTACTACGCTCAGCTCGCGGAGTTTGCAGAGTTTTCTGTACTCCGTGTTACGCGGATCTCGTGGAGTGCAGAAAAAATGTAGCGGACATTTTTTCTCGCTTGCGTTCCTCCACGTCAAGTTGGCGACCGCGAGCGAGCAAAATCAACATCCCGGCGAGATTTTTCCTCGTTTGCGATTGGCAACATCAAGTTGGCGAGCGTGGACAATAAACCTCCCGGCGAGATTTCTCAATGCGGGGGGTCAGGTTTCTCATTGCGAGTGATCGCGTATGCTCACGATGAGAAACTGCCCATTCGCGTTGAGAAAGCTGCTGCTCGAGTAAAAATCTACTTGAGCGGCAGAAAACGACCGCTTGCACTGTGCATGATGCCGTTTGAAATGATTGCACAGTGCGGACAAGCATCCGGCACTGTGCAATCACTGCGAACAGCATTTTCCTATCGCACTACGCTGCTCGCGTAGCTCCACGTAGCGCAACAGAGTTTTTTACCGCTTTGCGTAGCGCAACTCCGCGAACTACGTCCAGGGTTACTTAACACAACAATATTGGTATGTTTTTGTGTTTTCCAGGCATTTTTGGGGGGGCAAATTTCAGCAGATTTGATCCGTTGAAATTTACATGGGGAAATTAAGGGGGGAGAGATGCAGGGCCAGTAGCAAAACATGGAATTCCAGTATTTGTTGTAACATGAGTTATTATACAGACCGGAAATTCACTGGCCATTAATAATGAGGCCCTTAGTATGAGAAGGAACACTGGGACATACATTTGCATCATGTGCTTGACTGAGGAGCCAATGGTATAAAGCTACCAGCTATACATTTATGATGGATCACCTCTAAATCACAGTCCGCCCGAAACTAGAAATTAGGCTTTTTAATTCACCTGACGAACGTGTGCAAAGAACTATGATAAACAGTCAAGAAAGATTAGTAGCAATGCATGGCAAAGGCAAGTATTTGTATTTATTATTCACAAATAAATTAGACTATATTATGAAGCTCTTCACAGTGCTAACTTACTTCTCAATAGTTTCACCACTTAAATACCAACATACAACCTAGCATTACGATGAGAGAACGCATCCTCATTACAAACCCATTTAATTTCACAAGGTATACCCTAAGATTAGTTGAAATATATTCGAATATACAATCCATAAAAACACAGTTTATAGAACTGAGTGAAATTTATTTAACAACTTTTTATTACTCAAGAGCACATAGAGGTGTAACTGCGCACACATATTAAGCAAAGAATGAAGCAAATGAGATGAGGAATGGGTAAAAGATTAGAGGTACAGGACAAGACTGTCAGAAAAGGAAGTAAGAATGTGGAGAAGAGGGTGAGAGGAGAGCAACTTTGAGAGGCAAACGAGAGAGGAGAGGAGAAAGGAGCAAGGATGGGGTTGTTTTTCGAAGGGAGGACAGAGCTAGGGAAGGAGAGAGGGAGGGAAGGATGAGGAGAGAGGTCAGGGAAGGAGACGGTGTAGGTGAAGGGGAGAGAGAAAGATTGAATAGGAGAGGAAAACAGTGAGAGGAGAAGGAGCGGGAGAATGTGGAGTAGGGAGAGGAGAACATGAGAGAATAGTAGTGACAGAGGAGCAAGAGTAGGGCTGGCATGTCTTAGTGCCTAAAGGAATGTCAAAAATAGGGTATTAAACCAAACACCCCAATTTACAGTTTGGGCCCTAGAAATCCAGATGGCGCTTGACAGGTCAGATGGACCTTTGCCACTGTGTTGCTGTCAGGTTCAATATTTGCAGTCAATGATGAGTTGTAAAAGTATCTAAAACCTTTATTTATCTTTAAGGATTAGTATGGTTTTGTCATCTTTTTTCCAGCTAGTCCAAATTACAGAATTGTTGAATAGAATGTTAATTAGTAAGACGTTAAATCAAACAAAGTGTTACATAAAGGAGATTTGTCACTAAACTAACTCAAGAACCTAACCTACCCTATGTAAAGAAAGCCCATGAAGGGTTCTTTCTAGAAAAGAGCAAGATTTTGGAGCATATCTTATTTGCCGTCTTAGAGAAACAAGGTTTCGGCCCCAAATTCTTATCTTGGATTCTCCTTCTCTATACAGAACCTATGGCACAGGTGTTGATAAACAGAGGTAGATCAGCAGTATGCACCTTACAAAGAGGCACGAGGAAGGGCTGCCCCCTTTCCCCGTTTATATTCGCCTTGGCCTTGGAGTCCTTGACGGTGAGGATCAGGGGCGACCCTCTGATTAGAGGGCTTAAATGGTCGGAAACCAGGGAGGATCGAATCTCCCTATATGCCGATGATATCCTTTTATATATGGCCAACCCTTATGCCACACTACATAGAATCCTCCATATTTTGGCCCTATAACAAAAATACATGAGCTATATTATTAATTGGGAGAAATCAGTAATATTTGTCCTGAGTGGTGATACCCCCCGGGTTCCAAGGTCCTGTGTAGCCAAGGTGGTGACAGAGGGATTCCAGTACCTGGGCCTGTACATTACTAAGGACCCGGCGATCTTTTATTTCCACAATCTAGAACCCCTCCTGTGGCGGCTCCGAGCCGATGTCACACACCGGAGGACCCTACCCCTCACATTGTTGGGAAAAACTGCTCTTTATAAAATGATGGAAGTATCCCGATTCTTATACGTACTGCAAAACACGCCACACCCAGTCCCCTGACATATTTCCAAGCTATAGAAACAACTGTAAGAACACTGTTATGGGATGGGAAAACTCTGAGAATAGCTTTACACAAACTAACAAAGAGCTGGTTTGATGGCTGTATTGCCCTCCCGGCCTTGCAATATTATTACTGGGCCGCACAACTAGTGGTAGTCAACCATTGGGTGCGTTGGCCACCGGAGGACCCAGCTTACCGCTTGGACAGATATAATATGTCAATGGGAGGGTATCAAAGGGCGATATATTGGGGACGACGCAGCATGCCAACTCACACCCCCACCTTGGTGACAATAAAAATCTGGAATACGACACTGACGGCATTAGAATGGCGTGACAGAATTACACGGGCCACTCCCCTATGGGATTCGATACATCTAAGCCTACTGGCGAGATGTCGAGGTTTTGATAAATTGGACCTCATAGGTCTCTCACGGGTGGACGATCTATGGACTAGTAAAGGTGTAAAACCTTTTACTGAATTACAACTGGAGCACGAGTTAGCACCCACCGAAATATTCCACTATCACCAAATAAATCATGCACTGAAACGAGCTATCCCTCAAACAGGGGAACTGCCCGAATCCTCCCCACTAGAAGACTGACTACTTGATGATTATATGCCAAAGGCAGCAATCTCCCTAACATACCGGAAAATATTAAATAACTCCCCTGAGAATTTAACAAAACTCAAAGAGTGATGGGAGGAGGACCTGGGGCAAGTAGATGACGAAGAATGGTTGGACTCTTGTAAAAATGGGGAAAAGAATCACCGCACTGTATCAGGGGCTGTGGAAGTGAGGGCACCTTCTTCCATATTTTGTGGGACTGTCCCATAATCCAGAACTATTGGGAAGAAGTGAAATCCAGGGTGGAGTCGATTCTGACAGAGAATATTGACCTCATCCACGATTAGGCATGTTGAATATATGTGGAACGACAGATCTTACAAGAGGAGGAAGACTATGGGTCACACTTGGCCTCATGGTCGCGAAACGCAATATAGCAAGAAAGTGGGGTTCAGTCTCTAGACCAACCCTGAGGGATTGGGACGAGGATATGGATTGGTGTATGCAGGCAGAGCGGGTTGTCTATGAGAGCAGGGGTTGCCCCCACAAGTGGTCCAAAATCTGGGGAAACTGGAATACTGAAAGAGGGATGCTGTGTCCACCGGTCCAGGCAACCACTCAGTATGAAAAGGTGTGACTCCATGTGGAGAAGGTGGAGCCTTCACCCTGCCAATTGTTATTCTGCATTTTGGAGAATGTGTGTAGATGATTGTCGCTCATGTGTGTATTGCCACGGTTGCTCATCTGTAAGAACTAAATTGCTGCTGTTCTGCTCTCTGCCTATAATAAAAAAGAGTTTAAAAAGAGTCATCCTGGATACTCAGCCAAATTACACACAGCTGCAGTAGCGCTGATGAAAATATTAGTGGTAGTGAAATGATCGTTGCAGTAGCATTGATCAAAGAGAAACACGACAAAAGAAAGTAAAGTCACTGTTAACAGTAGCTTTCAGTAACGATAGAGCGACTCTCCCGTAGTAGAGTCATAAGGGGTCTCCTTTCACCTATCTAACTAGGAACACGACTATAATATAAATCATACAATAATGTGATGAAAATTAGTAGGTGTACGATACGCTTCTCCAATGGAAACCGTTAAGCCGATGGTGTTGTTAACATCCTTTGCTTCTCCTTCCGATTCCCACGGTAAACATTCACATTGTTGCATAGCTCAAGAACTGTTGCGAACATTGATACAATGAGGAAAGTTCTCAAGAGAACTTTCTTACCTAAGCCAATAGCTGCGTTCAGTGTCCCGTTGTGAACACAAAGGGCTAGTCAAATGTAATGAAACAATCCTATCAACAATGTCCTGGTCAAGCATATATTAAATATATATAAATCATTATTCATTCTAGCAGTCTATTCATTATGAATTTACAGCAAAGTTTGTTGTTAATCTGGGATGATCTAATATGGTGTGATGAAGCAAGGAAACATACGGGCATATTCTCAAGAACGTGTAATAACTACCGCAAAATTAGCTTAACGCAACTCTTCACATCGCAGTCTTTCGCGGTAAAACAACTCCGTGTCAACGTGGTATTCACAACACGGCGGCCCCATGCGATAGTCCCACGATAACGCGTCAATTGAACGTGTTAAAACTAACGCGACGCAGAAAAAACGCGAAACACGAACGCGAAAATAGTAGCGATGATGCCAATCGCGATACAAAATTCAGCGATAACCAGCCATAGGCCTGCAATCCCCACGCGTCATGCGGGAAAATGCAGCATAAAAGCAGATTAAAAATACGGTGAGATGACAATGTACAAGCACAACCACACATCCGTGACGTAGAACAGATGGCCATTGTCCCGCATCAAATAGGCATCTCCTCACAGTTACAATGTACATTGACATGCAGTCTGCATGTAAACTGTGCCAATGCAGAAACATGCATGGAGCACACATTAAAACCGCATCTCCCCTTCACATTGCAGAGGAACAAGCAACCCCTCCTGCACACAGACGTGTCATGACCATGATCAATCCCCCATGAAAGCGTGGACGAATGTAGGGGCAGTGACTCTCGCTTACGTACATGTTGCCCATGTTGTGGGACTTGAGCCACAGGGGTCATCCCTGCATCATGGTGGTACATATCTGACCCCAAAAGGAGCCCTGTTGTCACCTGTAGGACACAAATGGCAGCCAAAATGGAATTAATTTGGACACAAGTGAAACGCCGAAGAGTGGGATTCCCTACTAACTGCGACACACAGAACTGGCAGTCCGAATACGTGACACCCTAAACAGCCCGTCTGCACAGAGGTGACACACCCACCATCCATGAACAAATCATAAAATTGCCAGCAATACATGTTGCACTCACACTTGTCTGAGTGATGTGCCTGTACAGATGAGTGACATGCACTCAGGGAATGTTTATTTTGAAAGCATTTAGTAGCACATGCTGTGCCTGTGGTCATATTGTACTGTCCCATGATTGCCAAGGACTGTCACAATGTGACGTGCTCATGTGAAGAAATTGTCAATGATGGTGTTCCTACGGGCAATTCCTGCTGCGGCTGCAGTGGGGTGTGGGCCAGCTGCCTCATCCTCATCATCATCGTCCGGTGCATCTGGCACTTGTATCCATGGTGCCTTGCTGCGTACACATATGTTGTGCAACACACAACATGCAACAATCATCTTGCACACGATGTCTGGGCTGTACAGGAGCCTCCCACCTGTGACGTCCAGGCACCTGAAACGTGACTTCAACACGCCAAATGTGCGTTCCACGTTGCCCCTGGGGCATTTGTGGGCCGCATTGTACTGCCTCTGGGCCTGTGTGTTTGGGGCTCGGAGGGGTGTCATCATCCAAGCGCAGAGTGCATATCCTTGGTCACCTGTGACTGTGCAGAGAGACATGAGTCAATAGTTGGTTCTGCATGATGTGTTGGCAGGCTCAGTGGTTCATTGGTGTGTGATATGTGTGACTTTGTGATTCCTGCATGACATGTACTGCATGTTGCAAATGAGCGGCATCAATGTGTATTACGTAGCCTCACTGCTGCTCCTCCCTCCCCCCGAGCCCAGCCACTAGTGTGCGCAGCGCGGTTGCATCACTTGCACCCCTACGGCACACTATTGTAATGCCTGTCTGCGCATGTCCACAAGCCTGACAGCGACACAGTGATGTTGTGCGCTGAAGGTGGATGGACACGTGCGTGTAGGCCTATGGTAAGGACAGGGCGGACACAGATGTAGAGTTCATGCCTGGCTGAACTCGCCATGCGGTTGAGGGTAGACCTTTGGCTTATGCTGCGGAAATAGTGACACACACACAACAGTTGGCATGTCTGATCCCTGACCCGAGCGGGCTTGCGCACCCTCATTTACCCCTCGGCCGAGCCCGTACTCCGGGGGCATGCTACAAAGCAACATTGTATATTGCGTGACGGGTGGCGCCGACACTACACCTGAGACACACACATTAGTTACTGCCTTGGCAAGGCCTACACTTAACCATGCCCAGAGCCACGTGTTGAATGACCACACCCCTACGCCGTACTGCCGTATGCCGGACCACTCCCTCACGCCCACAGGGGGGTCCGACACAGATACATGTCCCAGGTCCACCCCACTGCCTGAGGTGACAAGGTTGCGCATGCTGTACACAGCACAATGTAATGTGGTATGGCCCGGGGCCCACATGCATACAGAATGACCACACAGACACACTGAGATAATTTGTGGAACTGGCTACGGGCACGTGCGCCCGGCCCCTTTTATTGCCAGGGTCACACATTCAGTGATGCTTGTGCTGGATGGGTGTTGGGTAGTGTAAGCCACCCCTCAGGGGTTGGTTGGTGCTGGCAACAACTACAACAGTGATCAGACAATCAGGAGTTCAAAGTACAAACAGCAAGGGTCCATGACTTGAGCTGCACAGAGTCGGTGGCCCCGGATGCTCAGCGGCCAGCACAGGCACACCGCCACGGGACGGTGACTGGCGATGCACTTAGGTAAGGCCACGGGAGCTGAGCGGGTCCTCATTGATGTCCAAGGAGAATGTCGCGGAGTGTTACGGGGGACAGTGGAAGGTGTCCATCCAGGGCATGATGCAGAGGGCAGAAGCAAGCAGAAACAGGCAATATGGAGGAGTTGAATGCTACAGTCTCCTCTTTCCCACAATGTCAGTACCAGCTACATGATGATGAAGACAAACCCCAGGCCATAGACTCAGACGCCACCAACGTTCAACCAGAGAGTGTCCATGACTCCCGTGGCACAGAGTCAGTGGCACCAGAGCCGGAAGGGGATGCAGTCAGCGATGAGGCCTGTACAATGATATAAACTCTGCAATGAACAAATCAAGACTCAGTTCCAATTGTGTTTCCTACTCGACCACAGTGGGTGCCGGAGGCAGCGGTCAGCACGGGGCACCCGCTGTGCAGCCAGCTCCTCCTGGATCTCTAACACACGTCGTTGAAATGGCATGTGGAGAAGATTCCTGGTTGACCAAGGTGGAGGCACCAGAGCTGAGCGGGTGTTTAGCCAGTGACGATGCCGTGTCCTGCCTGTTACGAACTGTATTGGATTGGTGTGAGGCCTGCTGGACTGCTGTGTAGGCCGAAGGCAGAAGTCTGCAAGGGCCCACAGACACATGTGGTCGGAATGCTATGCACAGAGTTGGTGGCACCACATCGAAGGGAGTATAGAGATATAAACGATGCCATAAATATGTACTCTGCCATTGTGTAATCAAGACTCAGTTCCAAATGTGTGACCTACTTGACCGTAGTGTAGGCCGGAGGCAGCGGTGGAGTACGTCAACGAAAAAGGAGTAAAGCGGGCCTGTGTCGCGGAGGCCGTGATGGTCTGAGGAGGCTGCCAAGGTCGCGGGCTTTGGGCTTGGAGCTTGCGCCGGCACGTAGTGGGCCCTCTTTGACACACGCCGGTGTCGGCAGTGAGGCCTGGCTGCGCAGGGGCGGGCATGACGGGTTGAGGGACCAGCAGCCCGGGGTGCAGCAGGTGCACAGGATCGCAGGCCACACCACTCACGGCGACGGTGTCGGCCTCGTGGCGGGGTGGGAGGCGCCGCCCTGGCAGACGCGTTGGGCATTCCGGAAGAGAACCACGCCCAGTGCTACGTGCTTTTTATTCACATCCCTACGCTGGCCTGGCGAGCCCACTCCACACACGCTTACAGGGGGGGACGTCACATGCTACATTCCCGCGATCTTCCCCACTGGCTGGGGTGACATGGTTGCGTCCACTGTCCACTACACACCAAACACCAGCAGTGCATGTAGACATGGATATGTCTGTGGTCTGCATACGGCAGTCTGTCCAGCACTTCCATGCCACACTTGGCATTGTGTACATTCTCATTCATGGGTCACTTGCCTCCTTCGTACATGCCTGGTTCCCACCTCTCCCCACATTCCGCTATTGTGTGGCTGAGGTGCCATGCCGTTGATGGCTCATGTACATGGCTAACCAAGGTTGCCACAGTAAGTTGTGCTGTCGTGTCTGGTGGGTGGGCATGTTGTTTGGCATGTTGTATGTGATTTTGTGACGTGTGCAGTGCCAGCGTTGTGACTTGCATGATTGTGGAGTTGAGGTGTGTGGTGTGTTCATTTGGTACTTGCCAACGAGCAGTGCATTCCCATAGGTGCCATCCTGGAAGCGCTGGTTGATGATGGACTGTCGGAAGATGAGGGGCTCATGCACACTGCCTGGGTAGTTGGCTACGACATTGGTGAAGAGTCCCCTGTGGTCCACTATTGCCTGCATGTTGATGGAATGCGTGTGCTTTCTGTTGCGGAAATTGTGTGCAGTGTCGGCAGGGGGCACAAGTAGCACATGTGTGCTGTCGATTGCCCCCAACACGTGTGGGAAGCCAGCTATGGCGTATAGTCCTTGCTTGGTCTCCAGCTGTTCCTGCGCATTGTGGGGGACGTATAGGTACTGGGGTACCTGGCTGATGATTGCATCCAGGACAGGTGTGAGGAACTTGGATGGGGCTGGCTGTGAGACTCCTCCAACTCTGGCAGTTGTTGGTTGGGAGGTACCAGAGGCCAACAGGTGCAGCACAGCCAGCAGCTTTGTCTGCGGAGGGATGTTGGTTGTCCGCTGTGTTGGTACCGTCAACCTGTGGGCAATGATGTTCAGGATGCGGAGGATGGTTGTCCTTTTGAGCCTGTAGTGGGCATTGACATTGTCTGGTGTTAGGTCTGTGAGGCTGGTGCATTTCCTGAAGGTCCGCTGTCTTTGTCTGCGCTGCCTCTGTGGTGGTCCGGGGGGGAGGGGGGGCGATCCTGGGGCTGGTGGCGGTGGGTGTTGTTGCCCTCTCGGGGCTCCGGGATGCATGGTGTGTGGCTCCATGGCATCTGTTGTTCTTCATGTGTGGCTCTGGGCTGGGCTCCCTTTGATGGTGCAGGTTGTCGTCCGACTTTACACCAGGTCAGAGCAGGTGTTAATTTCCTGCTGCTAACGCGCCTTATCGACTGTTTTGTGGTCTTATCGCCGATGTGGCTGGTCGTTGAGAATGTTGAGGTGTGGTGTTGTCGCGGCTTTTTGCTCGGGAACGCCTACTCTGCATCTCATTAGCGATAGTTGCCGGGGTCATCTGTGGCAATGTTTTTTACGAATGCTTTCGCAAGTAAACTGGTGGTATCGGCTGTTAGCACCAGCTTGTGAATGGGGCGATAATTTTATCGCGACTTTGGCTGAGATAAAGTGCCGTTAACTTGGCGATAGTTCCTTGAGAATATGCCCCATAATCTTGAAGTCAGCACATTCTTTAGCAGAATGCAGGTGCTACGCAAAAGTCTAAATAAATGTTTATTTAGCTGTGAGAAAGAGTAGATAGAAAACATAGCTTGGGCCTAGTTACAAAAATACATGACGAATGATAGCCTAGTAAAAAAAAATTATTTACATTATTTTTCCTATATATTTAAAGCAAGTACATTCTCTCTACATTTGATGTACTTAAGCAGAGTTAAAATGCATTCTAAAATGATTCTTTACATGTTCAAAGCAGGCATATTTTTCTTTTCATATTCTATCTGAAAACATCTGCAATATTTAATCACATTCTAAGGTGCAATTCTAATATGATATGCAAGTAGAAATTTCCTTTAAATTTCATTTCATACACTTGGAAGAAAGGGGAGATGGAAGAAGTACTGAACATAGACTTGGCTGTGATTTTCACGAGAAGGGAGTTTCAGAGAAGAGATGCAGATCCAGGAAAAAACTGATGCATGGCATTTACAATACCACAAATAATCTCCCAAAACAACTCAAAAACAAATTACCAAACACCTGACACTACAAAGTGACAGGGCCATGCAACTGCCTAAGGTAAAAAATGTTCTTTCAAATATAAATCTAGAAGTGTATGTGTTAAACATAAGAATATAAGGGCAACAAAGTGCATACAAAGATAAACCATCACACTTTCAGGGTGTATGATACTCACAGAAAAATGGCAGGCAAACGAGTGCATAATTGCTTTCATTTATTTATCAAAATACTATAAAGTATTTTCCAAAGCAAATTGGAACACACAGTAGTATATAGATAATGGTTAATAGTTGATACATTCCATCACATTTCCAACACAGAACTTTCAATCGCCTCAGGGATTATGACTTAATGTGCCTGCTATGGCAACACATGATCAGCAGCCTTTATAACGTAAACCGAAACCACTCCTTTCCTTATTTACAGAGTTGACCACTTATGGACAATGGTGTACGGTGCCAGATGGCTAGATTTAGAGGAACAATGGATGTACGTAATGCTGAACAATGTCAAAAATTCACCCCACTACACAGATCTGAGACTAAATCCATTGTTATTTTGCTCACCATGCCATTCCAGTTTGGACCCAGCCATATGCAAATCAGTCTTGATCCTGCTCCCCATGGGAACAGTCCACCCGAACTGGCAGGCCAGGTCCTCTCTGGACCGAAAACAAGCATCCTGGGACATGTTTTGGGATATCACCCCTCATCAGCCAGGCTAGCTTGTCTCCAGCGCTATGGTGAGCACAGAACCCACGTCTGGGCATACCTGTGCCACTCGGGTAGCAAATGCAAAAGGAAAAATTGATGAACAGAATGCTGAATAATATCAAACATTCACTCCTAGTAAAGAGATATGAGCCTAAATCCATTGTTGTTTTGCTCACCACGCCATTCCAGTTTGGATCCAGCCATTTGCAAATCAATCTTGACTCTGCTCCCCATGGGAACAGTCCAGTCGAACTGCCAGGCCAGTCCCCAACTGGACTGGAAACAAGCAGCCTGGGACCGGTTTCGGGGTATCACCCCTCACCAGCAAGGCCAGCTCGACTCCAGTGGCATGGTGAGCACGGGATGCACGTCTGGGCATACCGTCCATCCCACTCGGGGTGACAAATGCAAAAGGAACAATTAATGGACAGAATGCTGAACAATGTCCAGCATTCATCCCAATATAGAGATCTGATCCTAAATCCATCATTTTTTTGCTCATCACGCCAATCCAGTTTGGAACCAGCATAGGCAAATCAGTCTTGACCCTGCTCCCCATGGGAACAGTCCAGCCAAACTGCCAGGCCTAGTCCGCCCTGGACCGAAAACAATCACCCTGGGACCAGTTTCGGGGTATCACCCCTCATCAGCCAGGCTAGCTTGACTTGAGTGGCATGGTGAGCACAGGAACCATGTCTGGGCATACCTGTCCCACTCAGGGTGACAAATGCAAAAGGAAAAATTTCTGGACGGAATGCTGAACAATGTCCAACATTCACCCCAATGCAGAGATCTGAGCCTAAATCCATCTGTTTTTTGCTCATCATGCCATTCTAGTTTGGAACCAGCATAGGCAAATCAGTCTTGACCCTGCTTCCCATGGGAACAGTCCAGCGAGCTGCCAGGCCTGGCCCCCCTGGACCAAAACAGGCCTCCCTGGGCCGGTTTCAGGTGATCAGCCCTCATCAGCCAGGCTAGCTTGACTCTAGTGGCATGGTGAGCATGGACCCACTTCTGGGCATACCTACCCCACTCGGGATGCCAAATGCAAAAGGAAAAATTGATGAATGGAATGCTGAACAATGTCAACCATTCACCCCAAATACAGAGTTCCGAGCCTAAATCCATAGTTTTTTTGCTCTCCATGCCACTCCAGTTTGGATCTAGCCATATGCAAATCAGTCTTGACCTTGCTCCCCATGGAAACAGTCCAGCCGAACTGCAAGGCCAGGACCTCCCTGGACCGGAATCAAGCTTTCTGGGACTGGTTTTGGGGTATCATCTCTCATCAGCCAGCCTAGCTTGACTCCAGTGGCATGGTGAGCACAAAACCCACGTTAGGGCATACCCTTCCCACTCGGGGTGACACATGAAAAAGGAACAATTGATGGACAGAATGCTGAACAATGTAAAACTTTCACCCCCAGTACAGAGATCTGAGCGAAAATCCAATGTTTTTTTGCTCACTACACCATTCCAGTCTGGACCCAGCCATATGCAAGTCAGTCTTGACCCTGCTCCCCATGGGAACAGTCCAGCCGAACTGCCAGGCCAGGTCCTCCCTGAACCAGAAATAAGCATCCCAGGACCGGTTTTGGTGATTATGATTTTGTGATGTTGATTTAGAGGTGCACGATCATGTTTTTGATTCACGAAATATGAATTTACATTTTTAAATGCAACTGCTCATAGCTAATATTACACAAGTAGCATGTAATTTTCTATGATCTGAAATATACTTCTGTGGAAAGCAAGTGGGCATTTTAGGGTTGATGTACCCTCATATTAATAATGTTTTTCTACAGCCCTTTCGCACTCTTGAAAAGGTTGGGCATTTACTCATGTCATTGGCATGATTTAAACTGATTCAAGGTAGGGAAAGGGCAAGAAACATCCAAAATTTATGGTGGTATAGTAGAAGCGGTTGCTCAATAGGAAAAGAATTCTAGGTGATAAAGAAAAATTGGCAAGCGTACTTTCATAAGTATTTACACATGTGGAATTGTACAATATGCACTGTTTGTGACTTACAAAGCCTTTGAATATTCATGGAAATTGGTGAATGCTGCAGCTTCTCAGGAGAACTGTAAAATTTATGAGCATTACAATCACTTTTACATCTTCATCCTGACGGAGGAGTAAACATACAGATCAATTTCTTTGTGAATCATAGCTGGAATGTAAACACAATTACCACACAGAAATATTGTGATTTTGTTTTACATGAACAGCAAGGGCCATACTACAAATAGGGCGCACTGTCCCACGTTGCGCCATGATGCCCCTTCATTCAGGTGCACAGGGAGCAAACAGGGACAGTGCACACCATAACAATGAATGAGCGGCCTCCAGGCTAGCTGTGAATTCGCAGCTGCCCTGGGCGCATTGTATTCAAGTGAAATATGGAGCAGCTGCTTCAAAGCCACTCTGCATTTCACAGTGCAGTCACCATGCCTACATCCCTTTAACAATTGGTGAGAGTCCTCACTGCAGGTGAGTATAGTAAGTGACTGCACTGGCCTGCAGGGCAATGTTTGGGGTGTCCATGGGGCCATTTTCAGCCCTCTTGGGGGCTGCCCTTAGGGACCCCACTGATAGTGTTTCACCGTTTCATGGCACATTTTCAGTGCACTTCCCAGGGGCTTGTTTGCCTCTGCACACCTGTCCATAATGGGGCCACACCCCCTTGAGGGAACACTCTCTCAGGAGAGTGCTGGGGCTTCATGTGCGTCAGCGCTATCAGTATTACAGAAGGGGCTACATAAGTGTCTGTGGACCATTCTGTAAAACAAAAGTGCCCCTGGGGCACACAAGGAGGGCACACAGGTCCATTGCAGTCCCACATCACTTTTAGGGATACAGCCCCAAACTTGGACAGTGAACACTCCATTGCTTAAAATAATGGAGATCATTTGCCTTGTGCATGGAGAGGGCTTCAATATTTGATTGGTGACTGACAAATCAGTGGCGTAGCAAGGGGGGGGGGAGTGAGTTTTAGGGGCGGCGGCTCGCCCCCAGCTCTTACATGAGTTTGCTGTAGGGGCGGCAACCACAGGAATCATTGCCAGCACCCCCCGCTCTTCAGCGCGGCTGCGGGGCAGCAAAGGCAGGGACTGCCATGGGTGGCAAAGTACCTAGCTATGCCACTGTGACAAATACATTTACATTGAGCTGGTTTTGCTAAATGAGTATGCTGACAGTGCACTCTAAATAAAGTTATTTGAGGTATCAAATGTCAATGGGTATGTTTGTGACAGAATAGTATCATAATGTTGGTATTAATCTGATGAAACGCATAATCTGGTACACAGTTTCATAGATCAACACCACAGTCACAATTACTTTTCAAATATTTTGAAAACTTTTTAAGAGGCTTCCTTTTTATCCAGCTGGAGGAAATATAATTTTTTTTAATGTCTTAACCTCTCCAGTCAAACCAATGCTTATATTCCAAATCTAAATAGGTGAAATTGAATTTATATTCACTCTCAATTTTGTATCTCATTTTGTGGCCTTGATTCTCTTCAACTACTGGACTTACACAAGTACCAAGTGTGCAATACACATTAAAACCCGATTATTTCTAAAAAACGCAGAACTGTTATTACAGACGTGCCAGCTTATCTTTGTGCCTTTATATAGTTAATTATAAACCATGTTCATGTATGGTTTTATTATTGACATCCAGACAATAGGAAAGAACAAGAACTACTGTTAACTTTTTGCATGGGTAACTACCGCTTGTGCAACAATCATGGGCAAACTATCCATCCTTTTAAATATCTGCAGAGATAGCTATCAAGGCAACATTGTCTCTCTTGCTATTACCTTTGCCAACTCTTACCAGTTATCGTTCATGGGCATGGGCTATTGATCTTGTTGACCAAGGTCTTGCATGAATGACAGTAGTTCATAAAAGGCTCAGAGAAAATAATTGAGTTAAATGATTTGTTATCACAGGCCATGGGTAGTCAATATAATAGTGAGCATATTCATTTTGTATGTATTTTACCATGCATTTAGACATCTTCACTGTGAATGACACCATGTTGATTCATAGTCCACTACAGTAAATCAAGATTAAACTCTCATTAAAATCTCCAAAGACCTTGTGCAGTGAGAGTTTGGTGCCTGATGGCCATGTCATATGTAAAACTCCACTGTTTGCAATCTAAGGCTGCACACAAGAGGGGTTAGGCATCTGCCATAGTCTTAATTTAGGCTTTGCATGTCTGTCCAACAGACACTGGGACCAAATGCTCACTAAAGTAAGTGTTTACAAGTCCCAAATAACAAATGTTTTTGTTTTGCTATTTGGTAATTGCAAACAGCGATGTACAAATGTGAGTTTAACGTATTTTGCGAATCCCAGTGGGTCACAAATAGACCTACCTCATTAATATTAACGAGATAGGTCTAGGTTTGCAACCCATTGGGAATCGCAAAATTCACAATGATGCTGGCCTGCTGGGGTCAGCAGACTACCATGCCTTTGATTGCTTTTCAATAAAGCAATTTATTTAAAAATGCAACCCATTTTCCTTAAATGAAAAAAGGGTGCGTTTCAAAAAGAAAAATGTAAAGTTTTCTTTTCATTTTTAAGAGTAGGCTGTGGTCTATGTGACCACTGCCTGCTCTTAAATTTTTTTGCAAACATTCACAAAGGGAAGGGGTCTTGTTACCCGTTACTTGAAGCAGGAGGTAAATAGAGAATGTTTTGAGACTGCATTTCGGTCACAAAATATTCACACATACCACTGCGATTCGGTATTAGGAAGGTACGCCCTAAACACGGCCCTTCCTAATACCGAATTGCAAACTCAATTTGCGATTCAGTAATAGGTTATCAAATCGCAAATTGTGCCTTTGTACAGTAAAAAAAGATTTTTTGCTTTTGCGAATCAGGCCGTTTACAACCTCAAACAAGCTTTGTACATCTGGCCCATTGTCTTCTGTGTTAGGATCCTGGGTGACATCAGTTTTGTTGTATTCAGAAGCAGCAATTTCCTTCACTGTAGAAAATCCCCAGTAGCTGTGGCAGAACCTTGGGCCAGTAGGTCTAGACCTTCTCACAGTGAGATAAAAGAAAAGTGATGTAATGTGTAATGGTTCAAAATTAGAAGAGGAGCACTATTTTGTAAGTTGGAAGATATAAATAAAAACAAATGACTTTCTGTGGTTGATTATGAGTCCACCCTTCATTTGCCCAAACCATGAGCAGGGTCAGGGTTTCCTGTTTGCCAATCCGAGGCACAAATTCTCAGAACTCCTATATGTAAAAAACACTTTTAATATACACTGTTTGAATGTTCAAATATGTGTTCGGAGGTGCTTATGCTCAAACTGAGTGTATATGAACTGAGTAAAACTGAGTAATAAATGCCTGAAAATATATTATCATTGGGGGGACTTCCCGTTTCAGGCTTGCTGACCTCAAATCCAGGTTCGAAAATGAATTTCTAGGAATTACCTATGTTCAGCTTGGTATTTGTGAATTATATATCAACAGTTTTTTTTTTTTTTTTTTAAAGGCATAGGTTCCATGGATCTGGAATGGTAAGTCCACTGGCCTGTCACACGTTTGTGGACTTGAAGCTAGGCCTGACTTGAAGTCCACTAGACAAAAATCTCTACTGAGGAAAGTGCCTTTCCATCTTTGGCTATAGAAGTAGAAAAACATGGGAGTGGATATGATGCCTTGTTCAATGGAGAAGCATTACAGAAAGGAGAAAAAACAAAGGATGACTCATTTTTATAGGATAAACTTACCCCTGGGGATTGTATAGAAAGAGAAGGTCAATTGCAAGCTTTGTGACCAAGCCTTGAGCTTGGACATTCTGGAATGTATCCTTTTGAACATTGGTGATCAAGCAGCATCTTCACATTAAACACAAAAGTGAGTACACAAGACATCTTCTGAATGAGTTGAAAAATTGAAAAGTCAATAAGTTGCTCATGGGCAACCACAAGAACATGTATTTGCTTTATTAGAAGCAGAAAGGTTGCCCTGGAATCCTTGCATTTTCCTGCATGAAGTATGACACTAAAGTTTGATGCAGCACACAGAATTCAGGAACTGGCTTATAAGGTCATCTCTGGGCACTACAACAAGTTGGCTAGTAATTTAAAGACAAAAACAAGTAAAAATGGCCATCTGTCACTAAAATGTTTTGCACATTTTGGCAGACTGAAGAACATCAACACCTCCCTTTTAAGAGGTTTTGAGGCCCATAGATTCTGGTGAATAGTTATGACCAAGAACTCTTCTTTTTTTAAACTGAACTTTAAAATAAGCTGATGGATAAAAGGTAAGAAATTGAGGATTCAAGGTTTATACCACTATAAAAGGCCAGGCTTTGCAGCTAATGCATATTGCCCATGGGCAAAGGACTTGTGGAGAGAGGTTGGGAATGCAAAGGGTTGAATACAAAGCTTGGTTCCAAGCAAGAATCTTCTTCCAATGATACTTTTTCACAGCAAAAACTCATGTGGAATGGATGTTTGTGTGCACAGCGGGTTGAGCATACGTTTTGGCCCAGGCCAGGTCCTGGTCACATGCCTCAGTGCTCACAGCCACAGGGCCATTGAAGATTGGATGAAAGGGAGGCTAGGTCATTGGTTTGGCCAATGGCCACACACTGTACCTAACACGATTTTCACAAGACAAGGCCTTTGGCAGCTTGGCATGAGCAGTCAGGCTTATCTCAGAGGCAATGTGTAAAGTATTTGTACATAACACACTCAGTAAACAGAGTGAAAGCACTACAAATGGACACCATGCCAGTTTAGAAAATTAAAGTACCTTTATCTAAACCAAAGAAGACCAAAACGACAAAAATCCAACATATGCAACTCAAAATATCACTTTTTAAAGGTTTCAAGCAATTCTGTCCATAGACGTCTATGGATGCGGTGTTTTAACTCAAAGTACCTTAGATGTGTCAAAATCCACATAGAAAAACAGCCGCAGAGGAGGAAGCGTCAGAAAACACAGTGATGCATTGATTCCTGAGTCCCTGATGAGGCAATGCATCAGTTCTGCTGCACGCAGGAGAAGTGTTGTGTCGAATCCGGACTGTAAGGGGAAGTGATGCATCGAAATCCAAGACGGTTCTGGTCTGCTGGTGACAAATTTGGAAAACTTGGTGTAAAGGTGCGTAGCGGGGAAATCCGGATGCTCTGGATGCCGGTGCAGCTGCACTAAACAGGTGCTGCAGCGATTTCTTCAGCTGCGGTTTGACGATTCGATTCTTTCAGCCGCACAGGAGGGCCTGCGTCGGAGTCAGTGCGGTGATCTCGGACTTCAGTGACATGGTGTGCTGAACACAAGCTGCAGCAGTTTCTTCTGTTGTGAACAGGCGCTGCATCGATTTCTTCAGCCGCACAATGGCAGTGTGTGAAATGTTTCCTGTATTGTGGTGCTGCGTCAGAAATAAAGAGGTGCTGGAAGGGCGAAGCATTGATTTTCAAGTCTTTTGTAGCTTTTGGCAGCAGGAACCACAGCCAAGGGCCCAGTACTGGCACCACTTGGCAGGTCATAACTCCCAGCAGTGGAGTTCAGGGATGCTAGAGGTGAAGTCTTTGATGGCCCTGAAACTTCTTAACAGGAGGAAAGCACACACAAGCACTTGGAGAAACTTCACAAGCAGGATACACAGCAAAGTCCAGTCCTTTTCCTCTCCAAAGCAGAAGCAGTAACTGCAGGCCAACCCAGCAAAGCAACACACAGCAAACGGGTAGTACACCTCCTTACAGCTCTTCAGCTCTTCTCCTTGGCAGAGTCTCCTCTTGATCAAGAAGTGTTCTAAAAGTCTGGGACTGGGTCATGGGGCTGTTCCCATGAGCAGGGTCAAGACTGATTTGCATATGGCTGGGTCCAAACTGGGGTGGTGTGGTGAGCAAAAGAACGATGGATTAAACCAAGATCTTTGTGACTGGGGGTGAATGTTTGCATTGTTCAGCATTCTGTCTATCATTTGTTCCTTTTGCTCTTTCTAAAAATGACATTTTCAACACACACTTTAAAAACCACCTTCACTAAAAGATGTGTTTTTAAATTCTGAGCTCAGAGAGCACAAACCCCAAAACTCTAGTTGCTCCCAATTGAAAGTTACAATTGTAAAATGTTATAAGCCAGCTCTAATTTTGGCCTATGGGAGAGCTAGTCCTTGCAATAGTGGAAAACAAAATTGGCAGTATTTCACTATCAGGACCTGTAAAACACATCATCACATGTCCTACCTTTCACATGGGGGTACCTTGGGCCTACCGTAGGGGTGCCTTACATGTAGAAAAAGAGAAGGTTAGGGGTGGGTGCACTTGCCAGGTCGACATGGCAGTTTAAAACTGCACTCACAGAGTGCAATGACAGGGCTACTCAGGGCCACTCATGTGGGTGGCACAACCAGTGCTGCAGGCCCACTAGTAGCATTTGATTTACAGGCCCTGGGCACACCAGGGACTTACCAGTAAATCAAATATGCCAATAATGGAGAACCAATCAGAATCACAATTTCAAAAGGAGTACTTGCACCTTAGCACTGATCAGCAGGGGTAAAGTGCCCAGAGTACAAAACCAGCAAAACAAATGTCCAGCATAACATAAAAAAAAAAAAGGAGGCAGAGGCAAAAAGACAGGGGAAACCATGCCAAGGATGCCAGGTCTAACAGTAGAGCAAAGATTTTTTAAATTTCAAAGTGAGTCTTGAAGTATGATGGAACTATAGCACAAAATATACAGAGATGACTAAAGGACCTAAATACCTCTGGAATAAGTAGAGATTCCATCCATTTGTGGGAGCTTATGCAAAGGTTTCATAACTTCGACATTTGTCATGTATGTGCAGATGTAAGAACTTTGTAGAGTGTTGGTAGAGTGGCCAGGAAAATTTAATGACAAAGAGGTCAACAACCATATAGTCATAATGTTCTGACTAGTAATAAAGGTGTTCAATGCTTTCCCTCTCTCTCACCTGCAATTTTAAAGTTAGGACTGAACTATCACATACACTAACCGGGAAAACAGTTGCTAAATATATGATTTCCTTCCATAAGTCTGAGAGTTGTAGTAATCAGTTAATCATTCATAACTTTCAAAGAACGATGGTTAATTTGTGCCAGTGATTGATGATGGACCCCACTGATTTCAGGAGATTATGGATCTTTGCCAGCTCTTGAACTGTCCATGTCTGCAGATGCCTTAACTTAACAAAGCAGCAGATTACACCTTCCTTTAATATCAAAGGGAATAGGAATAGAAGAAAGACCACTAATACAGAGATCACTAACCATTTCATTATATTGGCAGCCCTTTTTATATTTCCATGAAACCCACTAGAAATAGAGGAAGGACTATTGCTCTCTCTCCCGCCTGGTGTTCCTGTGCCTCACCAGGAAATTTGACTGCACCACTGACTAGTGGGCAGCTAAGAGATGTGTTCAGAGATTCCAGACCCTAGCGGAAATGAAACTACAAGTAAGGCCTGCCTCCCCTGCTGCTTATAAAGTCTCTACAGAAATAAAATTGGGGACGAGCACTTTGTCTATTTTTTTAATTAACGCTGTTGCAATGTTTCAATTTAAGACATACATTTAAGGACTTACAACGTTCTCTTTAGTTCAACACTAGTGGTAATACGTAGTTCAAGTAAACGGGAGCCTAAACTAAAATCATCTTCCTATCTGCCTTAGAACAATTTGTAAATCTTTAAATCTTTAACCTAAGACAAAACCAAGAAATACATTTGCCCATTGCTGAATTTGTAATTCTGCATTTCACTGGAGAAAACACACTTTTTAGACCGTCTGCAAGTTTTTCCAAGGGAAACAAAATCTCTTCACAGACATAAAATATACCAACTTAGGACACAAATTTATATTTTAAAGTACCATAGGTGTGCAGATTGTATCAAAGGAATAAGCATATGTTCTGGATTTTTGCCTATTTGTGTGGTTGAATTGTAAAAACAAATACATTTTTAGAAGAGGTCAAACAACAAAAAATATGTCGACATCGATTATGGGTATTTCTACTGGTAAAAAGATTATTCAAAAGGTTAATAGGTTTCAAAATTAATACCTATATTATATACAATATAACTGACATATACTAAAGATGTTAATTGAAATAAACAAATATAAAACATACATTCATGACAAATTTTATATTAACACCAAAGTTGAAGTGCATTCAAATTCTTCCTAAAGATTCCAAACAATCAAATTATATTCCTTATTCGTTTTAGTTTCTCTTTCTGAATGAGTTCTGAAAAGGTGAGCACAAGTTTACAGGTGATATTTGTCAGACTACAAAGTGAAGAATAGAAACAACATCATCAGACCTAAACCCTGCCAGGAAGGCAGTGAAAAAACATCAAGACAGATGTCTAATCCTAACAGCTGCTACTGAACTCAGAGAACCCCCATGCCACAAATCAAATGGATTGCTCTGCCAATAACTGAGGTCTACTGAAAAGAGTGTTTTTTTAGAAAGTTTGCTCTAAGCCAGAATCAAAGTTATTTTCTTGAAATGATGCATCTGTCCCTTTTTCTATTTCTATAGAAATCCAAAGAGCTTCGACTTTTACTTTTGGTGCAAACAATACAGACACAAGAAAATAGGATTCGGTCCCCTGATGCAGAGGCTGACATCTGATTCTGCAAAGCACAATGAGTAAGGCATGCATCACTGGAGAAGAACAGGAAGATGTCAGATGGGGCTGGTCGTAGAGTGGATAGCTGTGATAACCTTTAATACATATAAACAATATGTCACCACCTATTATACCTGGATGAGCGCCTCGGAAGCATGCTCTATACTTTCTTCTTGAGGTTCTGGCAAGAAGAGAACTTGCCTTTTGTACATTTCCAAATGTGCTCGCTTCCTAGGTCGGGGAGACGGTTGTGAATTAGAAATCCTTACAATCAATAATGGACATGTAGCATTACTTTTTAATGATCTATTGGGTCTATGTTTCTGACAAAATTGACTCTTAGGGGTGGGTGAAATTGCATATTTCCATGAGTAAAATGCATATTTTGTTTTGCATAAATTACATGTATTATACAAAATATGTTTTTGTCGTTGAGAAAATTGTATGCAAGATATCCCCTCACCTGCAAAAGTCACAAAAGAAATCTGCTTCCTGCTATGTTAAGTTTCTAAAGTCACAATGTGAACCTTGCTACTGCTATGTATAAGGTCAAGAAAAACACGTTTCACAGTTCATGTAAGACGTCTTCCTGTTTGAATCAGTTTTCCATGAGGGAAAAATATGGTATAAGTGTAGGAATAACGAAAACATATGTGCAAAGCCCAAACAATGCTCCCATGAAAAAAACCTGGTCCTAATTCCTACAAGGTATGTGTGCACTAATAAGGTAACCGGGTGATATCGCAAATTATTCTTAAAACATAAGTCATGGTACTCGTTATGTATTTATTTAATAATACTTTACCTGCTCTAGTAAAAAGATTAGAATTCAAAACAAGGCCATTTACATTAGGCACTGAGGGGGGGGGGTCTGCGAAAGGACAGTTTTGTTTCTTTAGTAGGATATATGGCTACAGTAGTGAAGAGTTTAGCACCTGCTCTTTGTAGTATTAAGCTAACAATGTCCCTTTATGCATGGATTGTCCAGTTTTAGACTAATTCCTCTGGGTCAGTAACGATTATGTAAATGGAATGGTATGTTTTTCTTACTTCAACTTAACTGCGTGAGAGACCAAAGAGACCTATTGTCTTAGCAGAAATTAAACTTGGGGGGGATCATTTAGAGTTTGGCAAAATGGAACAACCACCCTGCTAAACTTGCAGTTTCCTCACTTACGACTGGGGGAGGGAATTGCCCAGTTTACAGTGGTGGAGCCTCAGCTGGCTTCAATATCAGACAAAAAAGTAATCAGTTGTCAACCCGCCACATGATGGTCAATATATGTACGTTAGAAGGCCCATCCTATCTAGAACAGGCCTTCAGGCATACATTTTTCCCAGAAGGAAATTTAAAACAGTGTCTCTCATAGGCATGAAAAAAAATCCTGTGTTCCAAGGAAATTTGTTTTATGCAGTTCAGAAGCGAACCCCAGCAGACACCTCTTCCGTCTAGCTGCTGATGCTCAGTTGTTAGTACTTTTGGTAAAGATGGCCCCAGTGCAGCAGGAAACTTATAATATAGAAGCGGCCCTGGAGGTTTGGCATTCCACCCACGTAACAATAATTGACCCTCTTACTAACTAAGGGACCAGTTCATGATGAAGATCTTGCACATTTACAATTTGCAGTTTGAGATTCCCAAATGTGCAGGCCATCTTCCAATACATGGATATGCTGGATCCGAATTGATTCAGGCATGGAACACAATTGCTCTTCTGTTTTAAGTGACAGGCTCTCCATGAATAGAGAAGCATTGGGTTTGCATAATGATTAGAAATTGGAATAGTCGAGGAGGTGAGAACACACCTCAAATAATAATCACAATCCTTATCAGGGTAAACCACAAAATCACTAAATAAACCTGTGCTTAACCCTGGAAGCTTGGCACAAAGCAGTCAGGTTTAACTTAGAGGCAATGTGTAACGTACTTATGCAGCTCTAATAAAGTGAAAACACAACACAAGAACATTTCCAAACCAATTTAGAAAAATAGAGTTCATTTTAATAAATAAAATGACACCAAACTAAAAA
This sequence comes from Calotriton arnoldi, assembly GCA_963921515.1. Lineage (NCBI taxonomy): Eukaryota > Metazoa > Chordata > Amphibia > Caudata > Salamandridae > Calotriton > Calotriton arnoldi. The sequence goes on along the minus strand of CAWUFW010009262.1, from coordinate 622,748 downwards.
AAATGCAGGAAGTAGAAACAAGGATATGAATATTTAGAGTTTGAAATAAAAATAGCACCAAAAAGAACAAAGGGCCAATCATGGTTATGTGGTCTAGCCACACCCATTCAAAGTCAAAAGTTAAGGCAGACTGCGATGGACTGTGGGTTGGATATAGGGACCAGCCTCTTCCCTGTGGAAAGTTTACCTTTGGGCGCAAAACAATTTGTGAAGAAAAGTGGTCATCGACGAGTTGTCACCAGGACAAGCTGCAAGTTAGATCCAAAGCAGGGCTCAATGACTGCAGGTTGCTGAAGAATGGGATCCTGGTGAGGTGGTCGATGAAGGCAGGAAAGCTCTGAGTGGGTGAAGTTTGAAGTGTGTTCCCTAGGAAGTTCTCAATGCCAACTGGTTGCTGCTTGTCATCGGCCCTGATGAAGACCTCTAGGTTCGAACTTAGAAACTTTCCCGGAAGTCAGACCTCCCTCCGTGGGGAAAACCAACACGCTGAGTCCAACTGGTGATGCAGCGTATGATGGCTGCGGCTTCAACGGCAATACCAGTCTCCAACGTTTCTACAGCCAGAAAGTTGGCAAAAAGTTTTTAAGTCCCAGATTTTTCAGTTTGGGGACAGAGGAGTACACTCTAACACCACTCAAAGGTCCAGGTCCTGGGGGGTGCCAGTTTGGGATTAGGACTCACTCCAAAAGAGGCAAGCAGCAGGGTTAAGGGCAGGTCCAGTTTGTACTGGTCATCTGGGAATCACAGGGAAAAGCATCTGGAAGCTTTCTGTGCCCTTGCAGGTCAAACAAGAGGTTAATCAACTGACCCTTGGTGCCACTTCTGGGGTCCTGAGTGTAAGACAGGCAGGTCCAGTCTTCTTCTTGTTTCAGACAGCAGGGCAGTCCTTAGTCTAGGAGTGTTCTGGGGAGGGTACTTGGGATGCTACATTTATGCCCAGTTCCAGCCAATGGGTGGAGGAAAATCATCGTCAGCCATTCGGGCAAAAATACCCAGAGGTGACCCAATCCACTTTTGCAGCACCTCATGTGTGTTTTACTGTAAACTATCCTGCTGTGCCCTTCTCAACCTAAATCCAACATGGCAACTCTTTTCTCTGGTGAGAGCACCCTCTGCCCACCAAGAGGTGTGGCTATGATAATGGGCAAACCCTCCCTTGTGATCACGCCAAACCAGTTCTGGGGCAGCTCCCCCCTCCTTCTGGGTTTGGAGTCAAGCTAATTAGCAAAACAAAACAGGGGCAGGCCTAGGTGTAAGCTACATCTGCTAGTGACAAGGAAGGCATTATGTGAAGCTTAGGAAGGGGCTGGGTACAGGCCCCCTGGAGGAAGAAAACTCCTATTCACACCCAAGTCCTTTGTCCACTGTCTGGGAGCAATCTGCATCTCTAATACGGGAGCCATTCACTGTCAGGCGACACTGGCAGAAAAATCCATTTTGGCTTAGGCAGGAAGAAAACTACTTTCTAAAAAGTGCCATTTTCAAAATAATAACATAAAGTACAACTTGACCATTAAGTTGGATTTTAAATTGCTATTAAAATGAGCTCTGAAATAATTTTCTAGCTGCCCCCAAGCTGCACCTAACCACTATAAGTAGTCATACAGTAGCCAGATGTTTTCCTATCGGAAAGCCAGCTTTGCCACAGTAAAAACTGACTTTGGAGATTTTTCACTGTCAGGGCATGAGAGTCATTAATTCTACAGACCCTGTTTTTTAAATGTCATGCATCTAGGGCATACGTTAGGGGTGACCTATAAGCAGTAAAAAGGTTTAGGTCTGGCAAAAGGTTTACATACCAGTCACTCTCCTTCAGAGGTTAAAAAATGATCATTAAGAAATAATGAGTGCATTATCACTCATAAATTAGCACAGGAGTGTAATTCTGAATGTTAGAACACATGGCTTGTACCAGCATTTCTGTACAGGAGACATTAACTATATGAATTTGCATGCCCCCATGCCTGTCTTGTGCATTCTCTTGGGGGACCCATCAGTCAGATAAGATGCCATGTATGTAAAGGATATCTGCAAGAGCCATACATCCCCATTAATAAAAGATGCATACACATCTACTGCTGTATTTGCTGTAAAGTTTGCAAGGAGCCCAGATGAGTGTGTGCATCATATTTTGCGCATGCTCAAATTTATTTTGTGTAGACTGAATATTTTTGGCAATCTACAAAATGCTCTTCGGCTCCACTCACTGTCAAAGTTTTACTAACCTGGCAATCTAGTTCCAACCAGAGCAATGCTGGTAGCCACAGTTATCTGAACCTGCTGGTGACCATGCATAAGTAATGTATGCCAGTCAGCAGTAGACCTGTGAAGAGGACACAGGAACAAGAGAGCAGAAAAAAAGAGAATGAGTACCATCACTCTGCCTGTTCTTACGTCTGGGCTCAGCCTGCACTGCAGAGGCATTGTTATCTACAAGAAACATCTCTTTCAGTATTTTGTGAAATGCATTATCATTCATTATTTTGACCATGACATAAGATATACCTTATGGGAATCTCTGTAGGACCTACTTTCTATGGTTGGTGACAGCCTTGTGACATCCTAGAGCTGAAAGGTAAAAGAAATCTTTGTAACAGACAAACAAAATAATCTGAACTATAATACATGTTCCTGTATATTTAACTACTTTCAGTGAGTTGAACATTAAGTCACTGATCTGTATCATTTTCAATATACATAGTCTGTCAGTTGTATGATAGGCATGCTGTTATTATGCGTTCACACCTGTCCACATACAATCAATTCCCCACCACTAAGAGTACCTTAATACCATACGTAACTTCAAGTAAAGTAAGCAAAGAAGAGACACAAGTTCCTTTGGCCAAAGTACAATAGACTTTGCAATCCTTGTAAGCATGTCTTCAGTACTAATGTGCAAACCAACCAAAGTCTAAATTATTCATCTCAAGTGATATCCAAAATACTTCCCTGAATTCAATAATTGATAACTCCTAATGAAGTCGGAATGAGTCCGAATCTCCTGGCAACAAGGTTCCTTCGCATCAATTAAGTATCTCAGCTTCCTAGCAAAGCACACTCTGAGGAACCTATACTCTAAAATTGTTATATGGTCATCACCTTTGTAAGTCTTGTCAAAGTCCTTTGGTGCTCTGGTCTCTGTACTTTGTCTTAATTCCACTTTTGTGTTTTGCATAGTGCAAGCATCACAGTCGCAAATCTTCACACCAAATGTTGCCCACTCTCTGCATGTACTTTTGACTGCCTCTGCAGCAGAAGACTCAGACACCTCTGAAGTACAAAGGAGCACATATATGTGCCCACCTGGTGTTCACAGATGAGCACAAGCCATGTATAATGACACATTTCTAGTCTTATAGTTTCTGACTAAATAACTGATATCTATGCCCTCCATGGTATGTTTTTAAAATCAAAATATTCTGATGAGAAAAATCTTTCCAATAGGTTGAAATCATAATAAGACAGCCAAACCTATTTTCTAGGCTCCTAAAAGTCTTGATTGTGCAGTTTTCACAGTACTAAAGCATGCAGTACCCAGAGGATCCTGGTAAATTATTTCGCTGAGAGCTGATTTATCCAAGGTGACAGCATTGTATTGTGAGAAAAAATGCACTGCATTGTCCAACTTTCTTCAGCGTTATATTTACAACACATTATACTGTGAGCAAATGTTTGCGATGTTGAACAATATTGCTTGGCGCCAAGCGCCATTGCGTCCCGCAAACTGTCATTACATTGCACAAAGCATCATTATGTCATGCTACAATTTAAAATGACACAAATGGTGCTGTAAAATGTCAGGATTGTTCCAAGAAAATGGTATGGCAAGGAGAGAAGACAAGAGGTCATACAGCAAGAAGGAGCATGTACTCAATAGAGCACTATAAAGATGAAGCTTATGATTACACAGGATGAGGTTGAGATTTTGATTTATTTGATTAAGCAAGAAGATCTGGTTGTCACCTCAAAGCTCCCACTGGCTAAGACTGATGGTTTATGGACAGGACTTCTTGATAAAGTTAATGCAGCAAAGACAACATGATTGTGGAGCAGTGTAACAAAAGGTGATATGACTACAATCATATACCTAAGGAGAAGCTGATGCAGAACTTGAGGGCCACAATGACTACTGATGGAGGTCTAAATATCCGGCCGAAATTAATACCTATGAAGGAGCAGGTGGCAGCAGTCATTGGTCCTGAGCTAGGTGCTGACAATAAGGACACCACCACAACTCAGGGTAAGCTAACTTAATTATAGTAAGTTGTTTGTTATACATTTTACATTTTGTTTTAAACATTTTTAACAATACCAACATGAGCTTTTTCTTTACTTCTTACATGGCATATGGAGGTTTAGAAAACAATTAATGCAATTTATGTTTCTAATTAATTTCACTATATGAAGCAATCTACTATTTCCTTGATATGTAAGAAAAATCATTTTTTGGCTTGCTAATAACTTTGGCACCATTTGACAAATCTTCACTGAATTTTCCCAAAAAAGTTCATCCACCTCAGTTACTTCCTGAAAGATTTCGGGGTGAGCCTTGAGGTGAGGGCTGCAAAAAAGTGGGGATCCCAAAACACATCTTCCCTATTCATTTTTCAATAGTAAAATTAGACACAGCTACAGCCACAATGGCTGATTAGAATGACACCGAATTTGGCAGAAAGGTAGACATTGGGCCAGAAGGCATGCTTTTCGTGATTGATTTGGCCACAGTAGCAACCCGGAGACCGCATCCCCAAGGGCCAGTTGATTTTTGGGAAGGGGGCATCTGGAGCCCATCTCTCAGAGCCTGGTAAAGCAGTGTACCAGAGACCCCACCCCCCGGGACACTGCTGTTCCCGGCTTGGAAGTGTGCGGGCATACCCTGCCAGCACTCTCCTGGGCAGTGAGCACAACTTTGCTCCCAGCCTGGAGTGAGCAGATAAAAATGCTGCTCTTGCCCGGGTGGGAGAAAATTTACAGACTCAGTTCCGGCCAGCACCCAGTATGGTGATGGACAGGAAAGCCAGCTGGGGCTGCAGGACCCTTGTGGCTTCCCCTGTGACCCCAGACCATTGACAAATGGTGAGTTCCCCCGGGTGGGCACTGGGATACCCATTTAACATTTCTTTTTAAAAAGGCTGGCACGGGCCACTGGGGACCTATGGGTCTTGGGGCTCTCCCTATTCCCCCCACTATTTTTAATGCGGGGTGGATGCTTTGGGTCGAACCGGGGCACCCGCTTTCACATAAAAGGGCAACAAAAAGGTTAGCTCCTTCTGACACTAGTACGGGTGCTGGTGGGGAGTCAACAGGAGCCTGTGGCCCCCAACATGAAAAAATATGTCAGTTGCCAGAGTGGGCATTTCTTGCTTTTGGTTTTAAATCCACAAGACATTACTTGTAATCGGGTACGGCTGCCATTGCCCTCAGGTATGCTTTATTTTGGATATTTTTGTTTGGACATTTGGAATAAGTAGGTCAAGCACTTCACGTCGAGGTTCTGATTTTAGCTTTATGGTCTACAGGTTTCCCCGTACTTCAGGGACCTGATCCACACAATAGGAGCATACTGTCTCCCAGGGGGTGATTTGGATCTGGTCATCGTTATTCTCAGGTACATTTTTAATGTATTGGGTAATCGATCAAGCACTTTAGGATTACGAGACTTAAGTTACTAAATATTGTTCAATATTATTCTTTTGATTAACAGGTTTCCCCGTACATCAGGGACCTGATTCTTAAAACAGGGGGTCTCTGGTCTCCCAAGTGATTTCTATGCGCAATACACTGCGGTAAGCGATTTTGGACCTTTTGGTCTAGGGACATTGCTTAGATGAAATTTGGGGCGGTAATTTACTCATTGATTATGATTTCTTGCAGAAATCGGTGTATACGAATATCTACTGGAATAATTTAAATTCATATTGGGACACTATATTGGACTTAAGATCTCTTGAATTGATTTTGCATCAGGAGGTAAGAACTATTTTGTCAATCAGTCCATAAGATGTTGCAATTCAGGATCAAGGACAACATACTGAGATACTTGTGCCTCATGATCTATGTATTATATGCATCTTTATCTTTTGGTCATTACAGATCTTGATCTGGAATATATTCAATATCCTAAGGTACAGCACGTCTCCCAGGTCCTCTTTCATGGGAATGTGTGTCTCACGTGTGGCTATTAATTAAAAACTATATTTAAGCACAAATTTTGGCGGATATTTAATCCTCACAAACACCATAGGGGCATCACGACAACAGATGACTTAATCTGTTTTCATCTCAAGTACATGTCACCTCTAGTACTAAATACTAGCATGTTTTGATTGAGTTACAGGAGAAATTAGGCACGGAATGCGTGTCTCTTTTTAATGAAAAAAAGACTGTGAATTCTTGGTGTCTTTCTAAACAACACACAAAATGGGCACTTATTTTTAATCATTTAGACCTTTTTGCACAGGGCGAAATAATTGGGCATGCATTCATTGCTAGAAAATTGTTTATAGTTTATGTGTATTACAAACTTGGTATTTGTATTACTTCCAGCCCTGAGGAAGTCGTAGGGTTGTTACCCCAAAACGACGAAACACGTTGGCTAAAGGGAGTGGAAGAAATAATAAACATCAAAGAAGAAACAAAGTCTTCATTATTGCTTTCATGTTTCTTAATTGTACTGTACTTTGATTTGACCTGGAATGTGTGTGCTTCAAAAATTGTAAATTGGGCACCTGGACACCCAACAAAAAAATGAAAGAAGGAAAAATAAATGAAGGGCACTCTGAGCTGGAGTTGTGTGCTCTTTAACTGGAGTGCAGGGACCGCTTGTGGTGGGTTCTTTGGCTGAACTTTGTGGCCTAAAATGTTTTATAAGAAAGGCTCTGAGACATGTTTTTTTTAATATAGCTTTATTTAAAAAAAAAAAAATAAGACAATAACTTCTGATAAACATTTCAAAGTGTGAATTTATTAAATATACATTTAATTACAATTAGTGGTGTTTTTTTGACAAAAACAATAGGCCTGCTTTATATATTTGACGTGATGACCCCTTGATAAAGTCAATAGGCCCACTTTTTATATTTTGGAATTCTGACCCTTTGACAAAGTCAGTAGGTCTGCCTTACTTAAAATGGCACACTTTATACTGTCAAGCATGCCTGTGCCTAACCCACGCTGTGGCTGGTCGAAGATGCTGTGCAGAGGGGTTGGATGCCAGTGGGGGGTTTGGCGCCAGGCCTGGCTGAAGGCTGGCTGAGGGCCTTCAGAGGCCATAATGTGTAAGGGATTTCTGCCAATAAAGTGACATACATTTGAACTAATTCTTGTGAATGCTACTCAGCCTTTTCTTTACAGTTGTTGGATGGTATGTAGATATATATTTGGTCAGCAAAATATTCTTTTTCCATGTGGTGCACTTGAAAAGCTGGTGAAAATCAAAAGATTACATCGCACTTCAGGAGCTCAGTATAACAAATTTAACAAGGGCACAATTACAGGAAATACACTAATGTGTTTTGACTTAGTCTTTTTCACGATTAGTTTTTCATTAAATACTCCTGCCTGTCCTGCTTATTATGGAGCATTCTGGTTGATGCAGTTTGTCGATATTAAAAAGTCTCTTGATTACTTTCCATTTAGTCGCTATGGTGCACTGTGGGATTTGTAGTTATTTGCAATACAGTTTGTTCAGTTATTCATTTGCAGAATGGATCGAGAGTGTATTGCCTATGTATTTGAACATGTCTCAGACTGTGAAACAAATTCAACATTACTTTGCCAACACACTCGGGGCCTGATTCACAAAGGTAAACTTGCACTTTCATGCAAGTTTATGAATGTTTGCTATTCACAAAGGAATTTATGAGTAGTATCTTTCTGTACGAGTGCAGAGTCTCCACACATAAAAAGATAGGAAAGAAGCCCTACCTTTTTATGCACTCATAAAGATACTACTCTTAAATCCCTTTGTGAATAGCAAACAATCATAAACTTGTGAATCAGGCCCGCCTTAGTGTTAAACTAGTGTTTGTTGTTTTGTTTTTAAACCGCAGAGTGATCATTATCATTTTGGTAAATGTATGATGTTACCTTGTCTGACATGTTTGCTGAATAGGTTTTGACTGCATGTCGCTGATCTGTTTCCTCTTGTGTATTGATAACACAAGCTTGTTTAATGTTCCTCGACATGTAATTTATGGGCAGTTTGAATCATCACTCATATTGGGTGTCTATATGAGAGCCAGACTGTTTTTGCAGGTGTTCATACATCTTTGTGTCATTATTCCGGGTCGAACCTGGTGTCTGTATCTAACCCTTGCTCCATCGTGGTCAGCCTTAAATTGCGCCCAAGTACCGGTCAGGTGCAAGCAGAATACCATGGTTGGCTCTTGACACTTTTTGGCGCTATTTTTAAATTTAAACTTAAAAAAAATCATATCTCTGGTTCCCTTATTGACGTTTTTCTCTTTTGGTGTCAATTTGTTAATTTAGTTATTCTCTGTTTTTATAAATTGAAGAGGAATTTTATTGTCTTGGGTTTTTAATTTTGTTCGTACTTCTGAAGACTTTACATATTTTCTTAAGTTAAGCCTGCCTGCTCTGTGCCCTAGCTACCATATAGGGTTGAGTTCAGGTTTACATTACTGAAACCTTTACCTAATCTAGCAAAAAGAGTGACATTTTTACTTGTAGTGGACTACAACCCACCCCAACTTATATTCTACGTTCTCAAATATATGGTGAAATCATTTGATAGGGTTATTTATGTATGCTAGACACAAATTAAGGTATGTTGAAAGATTATTACATATGGTATCCACTGAAGAAATCCTCTTTAGTGGTTGCATTTCTCATCCCATATTCAATGGAAAACCAGTCATTGGTGTTCACCATTCCCTTCATTTGTCATTTCCACTTAGCGCCCCTTTTATCATTGTTGTTTAATGCTAATAACTTGTCCATTAATTTTGTCTGGTAATAATTAAGGTGCATCCTTTGCATATGGAAATACCATTTTTAAATCGGAGCTGGTTGCTTCATATGGCAATATAGTGGTAAAGGCGTATTGAGCTGGGACTGTGCCTGAATATAAAAGAAACCGAACACTAATGATACTAATAGCTGGAGAAGCTTTTTGGGACAACAGTATGAAAAAGGAGGACAACTACTTGGATGTTAAAATTTCTAAACCCGTACAATGCATCTTTAAAACAAATATGAAGAAAACATAATTGAAAGGAAGTGTTTGAATAGCCACATGCAGCAATTTAATGGCCACTAATGCCTAGTAAAATATGGCCATGTACTATATTTTAGTTCTGTTCAGATCTCTCTTTTTGTGTGTACCAGCTTATAATGAGAGCATATGGGGCATGGTGCAGCAGTTGATTACGATGGCTGAACTAGTCTAAGCTCCATACAGCATTCCCATGTATCATACTCAATGACTCCATTGAAATTCAGTGACTGGAACTAAAGCGGGTGCCAGAGTTGTAGGAACCGCTGGATGCATTCTACCATACAGAGGACTAGAGGGACTGGAGGAAGTAGGGTGTTTCTAGGTGGCCCTCTTTATAATACGGGGTGGAGGACTTAGAGCATTGAGAGCAAATCAGAAGCCCAGGTGAGTCAGGAAAGCCTGACAGGATATCAGCGGTTCAGATGTGGTGTCTGAGACTCTCATCAATGATGCTGATCCTGGCTGTGATGGGGGGTCCTGGAGGAGAGCTTTTGGGGATGGAGTAATTTGGTGGGGTGAATGCTAACAAGTCTGGGAATAAAGAGACATCAGCAAGGAGGCTTCACATATCTAAGGCTTCAGAGATGCATATTATTTCAAAATTGAAGAGGAATTGAAGTTGAAGTGGCATGTAGAGTGTGCCTTAATTATGTTTAGTGCAAAACACAGAGGGATAAGGTAGGCCAAATATTAAATTGACATCATTGCAAGCATCGGGGATGGGACTTATTATCTGCAACAAAAAGAGAAGAAGGGTTGTCTGATTTTTCAGAATCCAACGTTTAAATTTCAGACCATGGTTAGTCTAGACCTACAGTGAGCCATCTCCCTGAAGGGAAATGTTAAAACAGTCTTTGAGGGGGTGATACACGGGCTACTACATGCTTCTATAAAACTATAGAACTAATCTACAGAATATGTTTGGGTATTCATTTATATAAACGTGCGGATTTAGTTTGTACTGATCTATGTAGCACTGTTAGCTGTTTCCTGATGTCAGAATGGGTGAATACGATGTCAATGAATGTCATGATTTGTGCAGTCCTGACAATGGCAATATCAGCAAATGCAATGTGAATGCATGCCACCACTTGTACCCAATCAATGCCCGTCAATGCAATGTCAATATATACCGTAACTTGTGCCTGCCCAGCAGCTCCGACATCAGCAATAATGATACCAATGTATTCATTGGTCCATGCTCATACGATAATATTATTGTTGCAAATAAGAACAATGTTAACATACGTTCAAACCAGAGCAAACACAACCTTGTTAATTCCAGTGCAAACAATATCAATGTACAAAATGACAACTGTATGCATCATGATGATAATGTCTATAAAAACGATACCAGTGGCTACTATATTATTTTTAGGAGTTCTGATGAACTCACATCATTGCTGTCGGATTCACCCAAAGTAACCACTCCATCAACCCGGAGTCAGGGATAAGTGGTCAGGCAGGTCCTGCGACCCATGCCCACGCCTATCGCGTAACTGTTCACAGGTGGGTTCCCCCATAAACCAAAGACAAACACGCAACCAGGGAAACCCTGATCAATTCCACAGATAGATAGTTGTACCACAAACAAGTGAGAGACAATTGGCCCCAATAAAACCCGTTTGGCCAAAGGCTCACTTTCCCCAGAAATATCACAAAGTTAGATACCACATGTAGATAGGCACACTCAACCAATCAGGACACGACAGGCACACCAATCGTACTGATCATGCATGCCTAATGCCTGATATCTGGACAGATACACACTGGCCCACACTAGTTCTCCCCGAGGTCGATAGCCATCTGTGTCTTTATCAAATGCCTGCATTTGTTGATTTACAACAGTTTTTTTGGAATGTAGCAAAGTGTTTTATTGTACCTCATGAGCTGCGTAAATGGATGGCCAAAACTTTGTACATCAAGAGAATTTGAGCAGACACATTATGTCCAGGCTCTCCCGCCGCAGCGTTTAATTAAACAAACTTGTTTCTGTTTTGCCAAATGCCTCTTGTCTTTTAATTTATTTAAGGTAAATTCATATCTGAGCAATACTAAGCTCTTGCATTTTACAGTTAAGAAAATGAATTACGGTTCAATTCAGACTACATTGTTTCTGTTATATTCACTATCTAACCTTGAAATATTGATAACAGGGAACCTATCCCAGATTGATGTCATATTAGCTGTTTTTTCAAGGTTTCTGGTTAGATGGCTTGACACTTTCACAGGTTTTCTGAAAGATAAGGACAGATGGTATCAAGGTCAAAGGTAGACAGGCTGATTATCAGGCAAAAAATGGAGTCTGGCCTGCACAAAATGGAGTCTGGCCTTGGGGTCTTTTCGTCATCCCTGGCGAATACATCTGAATATGATGTTGTTGTGTCAAATGTATGTATATGATCTTATGCTTAGGGATTCTTGTTTGTTTTATAAGAATACTTAAGTAAAATCCATGCTCTCGGAAGGGAAATATATATATATATTTTCATGTCTAATATAAATGCATAAAATCTGCAAAAACATAAAATGAATATATGTGAATTATCCTAAAATATGTAAAATAACATGAAATAATGCAATAAACTTTGCAGAAATAATTCTTTTAAGCCTTGCATGTTCCAAGGGATAGGATAAAATGTTACATTATATAAAAAAGCATTATCATAAAGACACATTATCATGTCATGATGTCAATCAGGAAGAGGTGTGTTTTGGCAAGTAAGCAGATCATGCATGATACCGAATTTGCAAAATTGAAGGAAAATAATGCTTCTTGGGGAAAAACATGAACAAATAGGAAATAAAAATATTCAGATGATAATTGTTTTCTCCATGACACAGTCTTCATAGTAGATATTTCCATGAAATTAGGCTCACATGCAGCATAGGTGTGATCATAGAGACAGATGGTCGATATGTGCATGTTGTCTTTGGCACTTGAGGTGGATGGCCCAGGAAATGGTTGTAGCTCTAGGGCACTCAAAGGTGGTGAGAGTGCTCCAACTGGAGGCTTGAATGACAGCAGTGATACGATCCAGTCTTCAGGAAGTTCCTCAAATTATGACACTGGTGGTGCTGCTCCATCATAACAAGCATCTTGCAGCATTGGTATTTCAGTTATACAGTTCATGGAGAAGACAGGTATCACTTGGAGAGCCTCCATTTTCTGAAAGGTCAACATCCAGCTCTCAATGAGTTCAGAAAGGCACTCATGTCCCAGATAGCGTACTAAGGTTTCTCGACCCTTTTGCTGAGCTGAATATGTGCACTCCATGTCGGTGCATTCTTTGTTGGAATAGGAGCAAGATGACAATTCCACAGCCGATAAGCAGAAGGATGGTACAGAATCCTCCAAAAAGACTAAAGAATATGGAGTAAAAAATATGATGGCATATAGGGCCAGATGTATCAACCTTGCATTTTGCGAGTCCTTAATAGCGAATTTTACCAATTCGCTATTAGGGACTCGCAAAATGCAATGTATGTAGGATTCACATTTCAAATAGCGATTCCTACGCATTCCTTATTTGCGACTCGCAAATTGCGAGTCGCAAATAAGGAATGGCTTCCCATTCATTTCTATGGGCCAAGAGGCCCATAGAAATGAATGGCAATTGCATGCACAATTTGCGAGTACCCAATAGGTACTCGCAAATTGCGCATGCAATTTCAAGGGTGCAAGGGTTCCAAGAGGACACCCTGTTGCACCCCTTAAATATGCATGTGTGCACATGTGGCACACATACATGCCCTAAGGACATGTATGTGCGCCACATGGCACTTTAAAAAATGCAAAACAGTGCATTTTAACAGAAAATCGCAAATTACCACCAACTTGAAGTTGGTGGTAATTTGCGATTCCTTGAAGAGATATCGCAATTTGTGAAAGCTACAAGAATAGCATTTAGGGAATTGCAAATTGTGATTCCCTAACTCCATTCACAATTTAGGTAATCGCAAATAATTGTGATTACCCATATTGCGGATTCTTATTGCTTGATACATGTCAAAACGCATTTTGGAGATGGCAAACGGGCCGATTCTGCGAATCGGCCCTTTTGCGATCGCAAAATGCGTTGATACATCTGGCCCATAGTCTTAAATCCAATCACCAGACCAGATCCAATGGTCTTAAAAAAGTGCACAATACCAGTTCTTGTTGAGCCGTTGAAAATCATATGTACAACATATGAAAAATGTGTTGGGTATTGTGTTTGTAACAGTCTCTAAATCTCTGAAACAGTTTTAGATGTCTGCAAATCATAGGTTTCTGCTGCAGTAGTCAAAGGAATTTTTTGTTGTTGTAACATGGTGACCAGTTTGCCAATCTCATCAAAAAGCATGTCTTTCATATTAATCCTGGACTAAGTGACACCTTTGATTACATGTTGACGTGGCGGGTACAAGGTTCTTCCACAACACTGTATTGTTTGACAAACTATACTCACATGAGGTTGGCCTGGTTCCAACACACAGCATCTGATGTTGGTTAACATTAAATAAGAACTATTATTTAATAGTTCATGGTGTGTAGGGATGGAAAAATTGGGAGTTGCTAATAGGACACAGTTCAACCCAGGCATCAAAGCATTACACATTCCATGCAAAACAAATTAATTGCACAGTAGTGAATGACCTTGAGTATTTCTGCTGGTGGCAACACTGATAAACACAGGATCATCTTCATTTAAACACATGCAATATAAGGGAACCTTGCATGAATGGAATAAGTGTGAATTCTGCATTTTTTGTACCAGCCCGAATATGTGTACTTTTGACAATAACAAAAATGGAAAGTTGTAATGGGCAGAGAATCTGTGTTTCAGCCACGTAACCGGTGGATTTGCACCTTAAGGAAAATGGTATACCTTCAATTTGTTCAATAATTAACAAAGTGTATGTCGATTCATTTTTAGCCATTGTTTTTTTTTTTTTTATCAGGGTCAAATTGCAAGGTTCAAAAATGGCTGTTTCATTCAGAAGTTGCCAGAGCACATAACCTGATCAAAGAGTTTGTAAAGCCCTTTGTAATTGTATTATAGTTCTTAACTGAACCTGGCCATGCTGCAAAAGATCAAAATCTCCTTTAAGGAAATCTAATGCTGAAGGTATGGTGTTCTTTACAGAATGCACTCTTTTGGATAGTGTGTGCATGCCATTGTCGATAATTCTAAAAACTGCTTGCAGGTTTTCTTTATCTGTCGAATTATTTCTGCAGTTCTCTTTCTGAGTACATGTTAAATTCATTATCCATGGTATATATTCATGTTGCTATAAATTGTTTAATTCTGGTGGGAGATGGTGACAGGAGGAAATCCATATTTTCCTTAATTATGGACAAATGCTCCTTCACAGCCAGAAGACTGGAATGTGCTAACCAGCGTAGGCACAGCTTACCCATACTATATGTGGTAACGACTACAGGTATGGGACTGTAATATCGCAGATCAGGGCATTTGGCTTTAGAACCAGAGGGTTTAGGAAGGAAACGGTGCATGCATGTATTGGAGTCATAAGGCCATAAGGATAAACCTTCAGGAGGAAACTGTGAAGAATTATAAACTCCATTCTGGATCATGGCATTTATTTCAGAGTCGTAAAAGTTTATTTGTGGTTGCCAATTGGTAAATATTGTAGAATCAACCTAGTTCCAAATCCCAGACAGGTAGTCTGCTGGATAGTTTTATTTAAAAAATCATCTCTTTGGGTATAAAACATCCTCTAAAAAAGCCTTCCATACCATGAACCAACCAATATTTGGTTCTCCAAATACTTTTCTCATCAATATGCTGAGGGATGTGACCTCTTGTCATTCCGGAAATAGGGAAATTTCCTTAAGAAAGTTGGATGGCTATTAAGGGGCGTTGCTTCACGATGTTCCCATTGTGCGTTATTGTATATCTCTCCAGGATGACTAGTTCAGTGTATGTAATAGTGTGCATAATGATGAAATCAATACATTTCTTTATAACTAAGTGCATTCAAATAAGGCTCTTCATTGTTCAGAGTGGTATATGCCTGTAAATCAGACATCATTCACTTTACTGCCTCATTGTCCAAATCATTTGAATTGGAATCAGGAACAATCAGTTCATTGAAACTGTCAACAGATATGGCAATTACAATGTCTCAGTGGGTCCCATAATCTGATAAGGAACATTTTCCCAAATTATGCCCTTGGGCACAAGATAGCAATACCAAAGGGGATGATGGACGGAGCACTAGAGCAAATCACACACTCACCCCCAGTCAACTGATCTGGGTTTAATCCATCATCATTCTTTAGCTCACTCCACCACCCCAATTCAGACATGGCCATATGCAAATCAGTCTGACCCTGTGCCTCATGGGAACAGTCCAGCCCGAACTGTCAAGCCATGTCTTCCCTGGACCGGAAACAAGCATCCTGGGACCGGTTTCGGGTTCAAAACCCTCATCAGCCAGGCTATCTTGAATCCAGTGGCAAAGTGAGCAAGGGACCCACGTCTGGGCATACCCTGCCAACTTAGGGCGAACAAAGCAATACCAAAGGGGATGATGGATGGAGCACTAGAGCAAATCACACACTCACCCCCAGTCAACTGATCTGGGTTTAATCCATCATCATTCTTTAGCTCACTCCACCACCCCAGTTCAGACATGGCCATATGCAAATCAGTCTGACCCTGTGCCTCATGGGAACAGTCCAGCCCGAACTTTGCCACTGGATTCAAGCTAGCCTGGCTGATGATGGCTGAATAGCCAGAAACCGGTCCCAGGATGCTTGTTTCCGGTCCAGGGAAGACATGGCTTTGCAGTTCGGGCTGGACTGTTCCCATGAGGCACAGGCTCAGACTGATTTGCATATGGCCATGTCTGAACTGGGGTGGTGGAGTGAGCTAAAGAATGATGATGGATTAAACCCAGATCAGTTGACTGGGGTGAGTGTTTGATTTGCTCAAACGCTCCGTCCATCATCCCTTTGGTATCGCTTTGTTCGCCCTAAGTTGGCAGGGTATGGCCAGACGTGGGTCCCTTGCTCACTTTGCCACTGGATTCAAGCTAGCCTGGCTGATGACGGCTGAATAGCCAGAAACCGGTCCCAGGATGCTTGTTTCCGGTCCAGGGAAGACATGGCTTGGCAGTTCGGGCTGGACTGTTCCCATGAGGCACAGGGTCAGACTGATTTGCATATGGCCATGTCTGAACTGGGGTGGTGGAGTGAGCTAAAGAATGATGATGGATTAAACCCAGATCAGTTGACTGGGGGCGAGTGTTTGATTTGCTCAAACGCTCTGTCCATCATCCCCTTTGGTATCGCTTGGGCACAAGATAAGCTTTGATTTTTACAGCATAAAGATCACAGCAAGCTCTGTTGAGGAGAGGTACATTGAAGTTCTCGAACCACGGGTTGTGAAACAGTTCTTTCAGAGATATAGCGTCAATTCAGCAGTAGAACGAGAGTCAGTATTATCAGCCGCATGATGAAAACAAATACTCCAACAGTGATCTAAACATAAGACCATGGTGGTTTCAGGTACCTGTCATGAAATCGGTGATAAGCAAGATGAATTCTGTGGCGTGGAGTGACTATGGAGTGTGATGAAAAGTCCTCTCTGTAATATTCAGATTCATTTTCATAAAGTGTTGTTTCTCAAAAATTCATCATCTTTATGAATGTGGACTCATGTGGAGGTTCATTGTAAACCATGGTGTGGCTTGAAACATAACCAGCTGTAGTATTGGCAGTGTTAGATTCTTCTCTGGAATCCATTGCTTCATGTAAAGCCTAAAACGCAGTAGGCTCAAATGTTCCTGGGTGAGTGCTCAGGCAAGGATACATTGCTAACCTAGGGTTATTTCATTCAGAGTAGGGAGAGGCTGAGAGGTTCTACTTTTAATCCTTCTCGATGTCCAGGAGGGTCTGCTTTACAGAATCAACCACATAGTGCTTCTTTACGTGGTCAATAGGCACCTGTCCTTTTTTTCTTTGAAACAGACAAAGGAGGCAAGACTGGAATTTGTTTTCCTTTTACCCCAGGAACTGGAACGGGTGATCTATAAGTCAGATAAAAAGCTTGCTTATCATTGATCTTTTCTCGAGCTAGATCCCCTACTTTAGGGACCCACCCATTAGCAGCTTTAAAAACCTTTTCATCGCCGGTGGCGGCTTCAGAATTCTTCCCATTGGACAACTTGTCTCTGACCTCTTGGACACTCTGTAAGACATTTAAACATTGGTCCAGGTAAATTATTTATCTCCTGCTACCTTCACAGGATTGGCCAGGCAGATACATAGGCACTCTGAAGAGTATTTTGTATTGGAGTGCACCCTCCCAATACTCATCTAGGCAAGTTAATTCATGTTCTCTTAGCTGCATTCAGGTGATGGTACCAACTAAGATGTGAACTAATAACCCTAGCAGTTGGGCTTGTTTGCCATTAGATACTGAAAACCTTTTTGACTGCTTCAGGACATGCATCTCTCTGAGGCTAAACCCATAGGAATTGAGAACATGCGTCTGTTGCCACTAATATGTAACAGTATTGGTTAACATAAGTTATTTGCCTAACATGGTAAATATATTACCATAAACAGTATATTGGAGACTGTGAGGGGAGTCTGCAGGGGACTTCTAACAGCAAAAGCTTTGATCTGTTGATAAGCTTTAGCCCGTTTGCGTACACATGACCACTAGTAGGTTTGCTGTAGCATTCCTACTGTTGCATTTATCCACTCATAAGCAGACGCCAACCCCTCATTGGCTGCTTTGATTAAATCTAATCTGGACACCTTACTAGGAATTTTCCTGTCTCCCACTCCGGGTATAGTAACCATGAGAGTGCTATCTGAATCAAGGGTGTAGGAGTATTTGAGAGAAAAACCAGCTGGAGGCATTTCACTCTTTTTAGTTGCCTGTACCGCTGGTAGTATATATGTGTCGATCTTCATTTAAGATCTGGTTAAGACTGCTATGTTGACAGTCTGTACTGCAGCCTTTGCAGCAAAAGCAAAGTTGGACACACAGTTACCTTTGGTGTTAATCCCTCCATGCTGATGGCCCGATGGAAGTGTATCTTGTAAGACAGCTACCTTTGCCCAGAGCGGTTTATTCTTAATAGGTTTCCCTTTTGAATCTTTGAATACATTCAAGTGCGATTGTTTAACTCTACATTGTACCCTTGCACATAGAAGGATGAATTGGACACTTTTAGTGTGGGAACTGATGGGTCAGCAATCTGTAATGCAAGTATCTGAGGCTTGAATTTCTGTATGCTGTGCAATGCTGTCAGATAGGATTTTGGTGTTGCTTCACTGTGGGTAGAATGCACCGTCTTTCCCTGCTCCATGCTCCATGCACTGCTGCACTGGCTGTGGAATACTTCTGTTTGATTCCTACTGCAGGTTGTGCAAAGCAGTCCATCTGGAACATTCTGTGATATGACTCAATGGGTATGGCTTTTGAAGTTGGAGTGATATTTTGCGCATATTGAAGTAAAGCTTGTGTTTGAAGAGTCCGATCATACAGAAACTTTACATTCAGTGCACTTAATGAAGAGGCCCTCTTTACACATCTCAGATGTAGAGCTCTAGCATTAGTAATGCTTGCCTTTGTGGCTGCCTGTAGTGCCTGTATGGGCAAAACTATAATTATTCGTTTTCCCTGCACTATTGGGTGCTCTTTCAAAATAGCTGTCTGAACAGCTGCAAGGATTTTCTTGATGGTAGCAAAGTGTGCTTCAGCTGGTGAATACAAGTATGTCTTGTACTCTGTGAGAATCGCCTTTCCGTCATAGTGGATTACTTACGTTTAGCCTGAATAACTTGGTACAACTCTTAATACTAGGGGGCATATTCACAAGGAGCTATCGCCGAATTAACCACACTTTATCGCAGCCAAAGTCGTGATAAATTTACCTCCCCATTCACAAGCCGGTGTTAACAACCCACAGCACCAGTTTACCCACGATAGCAGCCTCAAAAAGCATCGCCACAGAGGACCCCCGCAAATATCGCTAATGAGATGCAGAGTAGGCGTTCCCGTGCTAAAAGCCGAGACAACAGCACACCTCAACATTCACAACGACCAGCCACATCGGCGATAAAAACACAAAACAGGCAATAAGGCGCATTAGCACCAGGAAATCTACACCTGCTCTGACCTGGTTTAAAGTCGGACGGCAGCCAGCACCACAAAAGGGAGCACAGCCCATGGCCACATCCGAAGGGCAACAGATGCCATGGAGCCACACATCATGTGGCCCGGACACCCAAGAGGACCACAACACCCACCGCCACCACCCCAGGACCCCACCAACCCACACCCGGAACACCCCCTCCCCCCCGGACCACCACAGATGCAGCGCAGACAAAGACAGTGGAACCCCAGGAAACGTACCAGCCGCACAGACCCAACATCTGACAATGTTACCGTCCACTACAGGCTGAAAGGGACAACCATCCTACGCATCCTGACCATCATCGCCTAACAGGCCTACGGCACCAACACAGCGGACAACCAACATCCCACCCCACACAAAGCTGCTGGCTTGGCTGCACCTGTTGGACCCTGGTACCCCCAAACAACACCCGCCAGAGTCGGAGGAGTCACACAGCCAGCCACATCCAAGTCCCCCACACCTGTCCTGGACATCACCATCACCCTGGTACCCCAGTCCCCATACATACAACACAATGCGCAGGATCCACTGGAGACCAAGCAAGGACCATACGCCATAGCAGGATGCACGCACGTGTTGGGGGCAATACACAGCACACATGTACTACCTGTGCCCCCTGGTGACAGCACACAATCACCGCAACAGGAAGCTCACGTCTCACATCAATGTGCAGGCAACAACAGAACACCGTGGAATCCCCAACAATGTCGCCTTCAAATACACAGCCAGTGTGCATGATACCTTCATCCTCCGACAGTCCATCATCAACCAGCGTTCCCAGGATGGCAACAAGGGAAATGCACAGCCCCTTGGCAATATCCAAATGAACACCCCACACACCTCAACTCCACAACCATGCAACTCACAACTCTGGCAATGCACACGTCACAAAATCACATACAACAGGCACAACAACATGCCCACCCACCAAACACAACACCTTACAATGTTCACATGGGCAAGCCCTGAACATGAGCCAGCAACGGCACGGCACCACAGCCACATAATAGCCAAATGTGTGGAGAGGTGGCAACCAGGCATGTGTGAAGGATGCAGTAGAACCATGATTGGGAAAGTACACAATGCCGAGTGGCAGAGATGTGCTGGACACACCGCAGTATGCAGAACACACCCCTATCCATGGCGACATACACTGCTGGTGTATGGAGTGTAGTGGACAGTGGATGCCACCATGTCACCCCAGCCAGTGGGGGACCTCGCGGGAAATGTTGCCTGTTACGCCCCCCCCTAAGCGTCACCTGAGTGGGATGGCCCGGCGTATGCCATGCCAGCGTAGGGGTGTAAATAAAAAGCACGTAGGCCTGGGCGTGGTCCTCTTACGGAAAGACCTACGACTCTGCCAGGGTGGCGCCTCCCACCCCGCCACGAGGCCGACGCCGTCCTCGTGAGCGGAGTTGCCTGCGATGCTGTGAGCCTGCCGGACCCCGGCACGCTGGACCACGAACCCGTCAGGCCTGCCCCTGAGCAGCCAGGCCACACTGATCACCTGCCGACACCGGCGTGTGTCAAGGAGGGCCCACCACGTGCCAGCGCAAGCTCCAAGACTGAGTCCTGCGACCTTGGCAGCCACCTCAGACCATCACGGCCTCCATGACACAGGCCCGCTTTATTCCTTTCTCGTTGACGTACTCCACTGCCACCTTAGGCCTCCTCTTCAGACCAGTAGGTCCCATATGTGAAACCGTGTCCTGAGTCATGAATGGCAGTGACCCCAAATCCGGGCCAGTGGCAACACCACCAGACCCCCCGAACAGTGAGGCATAGTTCCATATGGGCATCTTGCGACACGTGGTGCCACTAACCCTGTTCAACGCCAGCCGGCTACACGTGGTGCCACTGAACCTGAACAATGCAGGCCGGTGGGGCCATCCAACTTATGCCGGCGACACTAGGTGAATGGGCCGTGCTGACCGCTGCCTCAGGCCTACACCACGGTCAGGTAGGTCACACATTTGGAACTGAGTCTTGATTACACCATGGCAGTGAACATCATTTAAGGCAGAGAACAATTCACTATACTCCCTTCGATGTGGTGCCAACAAGTCTGTGCATGGCATCACAACCACACGTGGCTGTGGGCCACTGCTGACCGCTGCCTCCGGCGTACACTGCGGTCCAGTGGGTCACAGTCCTGATTTGGCAATGGTGGAGTTCATATCAGTGTACCGGCATCATCGCAGACTGCATCCCCTCACAGCACCTGTGCCACTAAGTCTGTTCCCCGACATTCATGGACACTGACTGGTCGTACATTGGTGGCGTTTGAGCCTATGGACTAGGGGCTAGTTTTCATCCTCATGTAGCGGATACCGAATTGTTGGTGAGGACGAGGATTGCGCTTTCCACTCCTCCATTTGCTGCTTCCAGATAACATCAGACCTTCCGCATCATGCCTTGGAGGACACCTTCCACTGTCCCCTGCAACCCTCCACAACATACACCTCGGACATTGATGGGGACCCGCTCAGGTCGCATGGCCCATCTGACTGCACCTCAAGTCACCGTCCCGTGGCTGGGTGCCTGTGCCGGCTGCAGTGCATCCGGGGCCACTGACTCTGTGCTTGTCAGGTCTGGGACCCCTTCTTCTGAGACATTGGATGGCCTCTGAAGCGATGGTCTTGGGGTCATCAACGCCATGTGTCTGTGGCCCTGCGCTGTCCGCAGCCTCCGGCCTCAATTGCGGGCCACCAGGGCCCACACATAGCATTGAGTCCTGACCGGCCGTCGCATCACCGCAGGAGGCACACGCCACCACCGCAAGCACCACTTCCAACCGCCATCTGCCAGAGTCGAAACTGTGGTCCTGAAAGACCTATGGAGTTGCTCAGACCTGTTGTGGATGCCATCATCGGCCTGATACCCTGCTCAGCACTCCAGGTGCCAGTGACTCAGTGCACCGCAAGCCATTGTCCGTTACTGATTGAGTTGTGTGCTGTGTAGAGGTTGCGCAGCAATGTCACCTCAAACAGTGTGGGAGCCCTGGTACGTTGATGGGGGAGATGATGCAGGTCTGACACACCCCACTGCACCTGCATCAGGAGTATATATTGAAGGGACACAATCCGAGACTTTTTCTTCACATAAGCGCGCTCATCTCTAGTGCCCCAACCCCAGTGCACTGTAACTCACGGACACTTCTGTTTGCATGTTGGCTGTCCTCTGGACTTTCTCCGGCTCACTCATGTTGCTCAGCTGTTGACTCTGTTATGCATGTGTTTTCTGTTTCCGTTGCACTGGTGTCCAATGTTCAAGTTGTTGCCAGCACCAAGCATTCCGTGCGGACTGGCTTACACTCACCCCACACACATCCAGCACAGGCGTCACTGTACATGTGGCCCTGCCAATAAAGGGGCCGGGCACACGTGCCCGTGGCCAGTTCAACATGATATATGCATGTGTCCCTGTGGTCTTGTTGTATGCATGAGGGCCCTAGGACAATACATTGTGCTGTGTACATCGGATGCAGACATGTCACCGCAGGCAGCGGGTTGCAGCTTGGACATGTAGCTTTGTCATCACCCACTCAATTTGTAAGGGGAGTGGCCGGGGCTGTCGTACGCAGAGCCAACATGGATGTGTGACTGCTATTTGCGCGCCCCTGGGCGTGGTTCTGTACTGTGAATGTGCATCTGCATGTGTCTCTATGCCAGTGTGGGTCTCCTTTGTGGGGTGTGGGTGGTCCCTGAAGGGTGATAGACACCTACGTATGTGTTCTAGTTCGCATTCCAGGTGTTCGGCCCCCACCCAGGCCTGTTGTGCCACCTCCTTTTGGCGTTCTGACACCTGGCATTGGGGTGCCATGTGTGGGTGGGTGAAGTGTCGTGAGCCAGCTGTGCTTGCGTGTGCTTCCTGCTGTGTGGTCTGTTGCAGGCTCTGTGTTCTCCTCTGAGTAGCTCGGCTGCCCGGGTCCTGGTGGTGGGTTGCGTGGGATATTCATGGGCTGTTGTAGGGCGTCGGTGTCGACGGTGTGGTGGTCCTCTCCAGCATCGCAGATGTGTTGTCTTCTGTGCTCTGCCGGAGGTGTTGTGTGCCCCTCTGCAATGTGCAGGGGAGATGCATGTTGACATTGTGTTGCAATGTATGTTGGCGCATTGTTCTGGTTTACATGCAGACTGTCTGGCAATGTACATTGTGACTGGGAGGTGCTGGGTTCTTCTGCGGGACAGTGTACATTTGGACTACATGACGGATGTGAGGTCGTACGCGTACATTTCCATCTCACACTTTCCAGCTCTGTCAGGTGTAGTAGGCATGTTTCGGGGCATGTGCGGAGCCAGTTGTGTCCTCTGTTCTGCAGTGTCGGCTATGCGCATTGTACCACATTATCGTGGAGATGTGTGTGCTGTTCTTGCTATGTGTGTGTGCTGCAGTGTGCCAAGGGGATCTGGGACATGATCCTGGATAATTGTGGGTGTGCAGTGTGCTACACCTCGTTGTGCATGTGTGCCATTGTGCCCATCCCCCCCGTCCCCCCAGTCCCTGTTCGTTCCACTCCCTGTTGATGTTGTGTCAAGTCCTCTCGAGCTGTGTCCGTACTCCCTACTCCTTGCACCGTCTACACACTGATGACTGTGGCCTTGGTTTCCTCCAGCTCCTCCTGTGGCGTAGGACTGCCACCTCCTGTCGCTGTTGCTGCCTTCCTGTTGGCAGTGGGTTTGTACCTGGTTTAGGTTGTCACGTCCTGCTGGTGCCTCTTGGCCTCCTGGATTGGCCTCCTCGGCACTCTGACTGCATTCCAGGTGGTCTGCTTGTGGGTCAGTTGCTGATAGTGTTCTGTCACCTCCATGACGCTGGTCTTGTTTTCCTGTGGTCCGCACCCCGTCTTCCTCTCCCTTTTCTACTTGGCCTTCACCGACCCAGTTGTTCCTTGCTGGTGGTCTGTGGGGGTTGTGGGGTTCGCGTTGACCTCTGCGCTGGGTCAGGGTGCATCCATGTTGCTACGTGCTTTGGCTTGTTTCTGGTGTGTTGTTTCTGGGGTTTTTATGGTGCAATTTCCTGCCAGACGCGTGGGATTGGCAGGCCTGTGGCTGCTTTTCGCTACTTTTTGTACCGCGATTGGCATAATCGCATGATTTCTCACATTCGCGTTTCGCATTTTTTCGGCGTGGCGTTGATTTTCACGCTGACATTTGACACGTTATCTGGTGACTATCGCATGCTACAGCCTTGTTGTGAATTCCACGTTGACACGGGGTTATTTTCCCGCGATAGGCTGCGATATTGAAAGTTGTGTTACGCTACTCTTGCGGTAGTTATCACACGTTCTTGTGAATATACCCCTAGGTTTGTTTTGTTGTCTATATTCTGTAAATATTTCATCTCTAGCATGCCTACTTCCAGCGCACGCAAGATATCAGTGTGTTTGCTAATCTATTATTTTGCAGAAAATGTGGGAGAAATTAAGTCGTACAAGTGCTTTACTCGCTCAACATAGTGTGGGAAGTAAGTTCATATGAAGTTCAGAAACTCCAACAGGGACTGTAACTTCTTCAGTGCTTCAGGAGGCTTCAAGGTAGAACATTTCTGAAGGATATCAGGTGATATTGCCTTGCCCACATTGGATAACTCGTACCCAAGAAAGGTCACCGTCAGGTAGGCAATTTTAGACTTTTTAAAGTTAATCTTTTAACCTTATGGGGGTGTGGCTTGGCTCCAGCAAAGATGGCCACAACTTAGAAGAGCTCTGGCGAGCCATGAACGATAGACCCACCACCCGATACAAGATCCAGCCCCATTGGCACAGTAGTGCTACGGATTAATCCTTCGGGGCATTCCGCTGGTCCCGTGGGTATTTGGCCGAAAAGAAAACCGCTTGTGGATCCTGGAGGAGAGCGGAGGCCGGTCTGGTCATCTGCGCAGCGGCAGAGGAGTGCTGAGCGGCGCACCAAGGCCAGTTGGGAGCCTTGACTCTTCTACCTGCCCCCGCATGGGGAGCCTGGATAGTGGTGGTTGACGAACCACGCAGGAGGGGGCGCGACCACAAGATGCAAAGGCCCAAAGGCCGGGGCCTGGAAGCCGCGCATTGGGCTAACCTGCAGTCCTGGTTGAATGAGGGAAAATGACCGAGATAGGGCCGCGGCCAGTGGAGGTCTGTAGCAAGGCCATCGTTGGGCGTGGATACGCCGAGGCCCTGGAGGGGGAGTGAGGCCTATGGCCGGACCTTGTACCCGGTCCCAGGACACAATCAACAGTGGGAGCACCGAGCGGTGGGAGGAGCAGCAAGACCAGAGAGGAGTCGGAGAGCCGCGGCGGTGGTGAGGTGCATTTTCTTCCCCCCTCCCCGGGACACCTGGACGGTGGTGGTACACAAACCACGTGGGAGAGGGCGCGGCAGACTGACTGGAGGGCCTGCGACCCAGGATTGGAGGCTGCATACTGCATCAATCTCTGGTCCCGGTAATAGCAGGGAATATGACCAGGAGGGTCCGAGGTGACAGGTGGACCCTTGAGGTGCCGCAGGAGGCACTGGACAATTCGGCTGGGCCTAATGAGGCCTGCAGTGTGTTCTTCGTTGGGGTCAGAGACACTGAATACATTGAGGGGAAGTGAGGCCTTCGGGTAGGCACAGTGCCCGGGCCAGAGACAAGACAATAAAGTGAGGGCGCTGGCAGATGAGAATTGCACCTCCGCCAGAAGGAGGTGCTGGGGACAACGAAGGGGGTTCGAATGGCCGAGTGGAGACAAAGGACAAATTAAAGGAGAGGCAGTGTATGGATGAGCCTGTGGTCTGAGGACTAGAGTTGTAGCAGATCCGAGGGGTCTCCTGCTGGACCCGCCCTGCTCCCTTCGCTACACGGGACTGGTGGGGCAACCGTCCATGCTGGCTCCCTGAATAGTGCCCCTCCTGGGCCTTCCTGGAATGTGAGACTGAACTGGTGCATGAGAGGTGAGGAGGCACTGCAGACGACAGGCCGGGGGTGACCGAGTGGTGCCTGCCGTGAGGGTCTGCCCAGAGGGTAGAACTCGGGGGAACGCCCCGGTCCTTCTTATCACTTACCAAACCCATTACAATTTCCTGGGGGTCATGGTGAAACCTAAGGGCCAGCTACCACTGCAATCAAATACAAAGGACAAGTAAGTGGTTACCAAGCAGTCTGTGGAGGGGGCCGGGCCGGCCGGGTGGTCAGTGGTGACGGTGACGGTGAAGCACTCTTTGGGGGCAAGTATGGCAGCTATCTGGGACCTCAAGACCTCACTGGAGCCCAAAATAGTTTGTGATAGATGTAGGCCTATTGCGGGCGGCCCTTTAAAAAATATCTGAAAATTTAACAATCGCTGAGTTAATATTCACACCTTATGATCCACATCCTAATCATTGGAAGAACAAGTTTGCAACCTCATGAAACAGCAGGAGATCTTGGCCACTAGAATTGAGGATCAGGAAGGCAGGGCCAGACAAAACATCAGAGTGGTTGGGATCCCAGAGGGTTCAGAGGGGCCTATCGCTGACCATTTTGTGGAAGACCTGACAGTCAATTTTCTTCGTCCTAAGAGCCTCTCAATGCTCTTCTCGTCAAATGCGCACATAGGGTGCAGATCCCACCGCTGAAGCCAGCGGCTCCCCCACGCACTATTATTGCTAGGATTTTCAACTACTGGGTCAGGGACACTATACTTCAGGCAGCTCATTCACTGGGGGACTTACAGTATGAAAATGCAACTGTGCGCTTCTTCCCGCACGTTACAGTGCAAGTGTCGCAGTTTTGAGGTAGTGAAGAGGGCACTTTGCGCTAAAGAATTGAAGTATATGATGCTATTCCTGGGCAAGTTACATGTTCTGGCAGATGGCAAATCATGGTTGTTTACATCACCAGCACAAGCATAGGACTGGCTGGAAGGCTAGCTCACCTCTGAGAGGGAGTGGCCTCTAGGGGGTGGGAGAGGGTGGCCCCCCCAGGCCGACAGGGCGACGATCCCCCAGCCCTCAGTGGCAGGCAGCAAACCGGTAATTCAGAAGAAGAGACACAATGAGAGACACTGTTGGATGTAGATCCACCAAGAAGACCTTCATCCGGAACAAACTCCTCACCAATGCCAGCAACTCGAAGGAACTCTTCAACATCATCCAGCAGTTCACCAAACCCCCCACCGAAGCCACGGACATCACAGCCTTCCAGGACCTCTGCAACAAGCTCGGCTCCTACTTCCACCTGAAAATCAAGGCCCTCTACGACAACTTCAGCTAACAGCATCCAGAAACTACCCTTTCCTCCAGCAATGACAGCCAGCCCACCATCACCACATGGACACCGGTCACCACCGAAGATACCACAACGACCATGAAGAGCACCCACTCAGGATACCCCATGGACCCCTGCCTACCGCACATCTTCCACAGAGCTGCCGCCATAGCACCCGAGCTATGCTGCACCATCAATGCCACCTTCGAATCCAGCATTTTCCCCGATGACTGGAAGCGGGCAGAGGTCAAGCCCCTCCTCAAGAAACCCTCGGCAGACCTGACAGACCTGAAAAACCACCGTCCCATCTCTCTCCTTCCCTTCGCAGCCAAAGTCACAGAGAAAATCGTCAACGCCCAGCTGACCACCTTCATCGAAGTGAACTCCATCCTCGACGCTTCCCAGTCTAGTTTTTGCAGTAACCACAGCACAAAGACCGCCCTCCTTACCGCCACCGACGACATCTGCGTGCTCCTCGACCAGGGCCACACCACGGCCCTCATCTTGCTAGACCTCTCCGCAGCCTTCGTCACCGTCTCCCACCGCACTCTTGCAGCCAGACTCCTCGATGCCAGCATATGGAGACCCGTCTTCGACTGGATCCGCTCCTTTCTCGCCAGCAGATCCCAAAGGATCAGACTCCCACCCCTCCTCTGCGAACCCACAGAGATCAACTGCAGAGTACCCCAAGAATCATCGCTCAGCCCCATGCTCTTCAACATCTACACGACCCCCCTCGCCGCCATCGTCAGACAGCATGGACTCAGCATGGTATCCTACGCCGATGACACCCAGCTCATCCTCTCCCTCACAAAGAAGACACCAGACTCAGCATCAAGGAAGGAATGAAAGACATCGCAGCCTGGATGAGCAGCAGCTGCTTTAAGCTCAACTCAGAGAAGACAGAGGTCCTCATCCTTGGTCCCTCCCCCACCGCTTGGGACAACACCTGGTGGCCCTCCGCCCTCTGAAACCCACCCACCCGACGCACCACGCCCGGAACCTCAGCATCATTCTAGACTCCTCCCCCACCATGACTCGCCAGATCAACGCCGTCGCCTCCACCTGCTTCAACTCCCTCCCCATCCTCCGCAAGACCTTCAAGTGGATCACCCCGAAGCCAGAAAGTTTGTGACTCAAGCACTCATAACTAGCAGACTGGTCTATGGAAACACTCTCTACACTGGAATAAACAAATCCCTGCTACACAAACTCTAGACCATCCAGAAAACCGCGGCCAGACTCGTCCTCGGCACATGAGCACATGACCCCACACCTGCGAGACCTCCACTGGCTCCCTGTCGAGAAGAGAGTAACCATCAAGCTACTCACCCACACCTACAAATCCCTGCAAAACATCAGACCCAAAGACTTCCACGAAAGAGTCTCTTTCCACATAACCAAAAGAAACCTCTGCTCCGCCGACCTCGCCCTAGCAGAAACCCCGTGTATCCGCAGAACCAGAGCAGGGGGAAGAGCCTTCACCTATGTTGCAGCCAAGGCCTGGAACGAGCACCCAGTCATCATCAGACGCTCCCTTACTCTGCACACCTTCAGGAAGAGCCTCATGACCTGGTTTTCCGGCTGACCCGGAGCTGCACCCCCCCCAGCACCTTGAGACCCTCACGGGTGAGTAGCGCACTTTCAAAGCCCCCTGATTGATTGATGCAGGATGAGTACCCAATTGCACTAGGTTAAGGGCCATCCCGAGGACTAAGGTCTAGACAGAATGGCAGGATCCCATTCGGGGGACCATTTTTCGGACATTTATCTTTCAATACCACACCGGCCGGCATAGTGAGGGTGGGGCGCAGAGACCCTCCTTGGCTTGGTGTGGGGGGACCTGGGGGAGACTAATGATACATTTTCATCCTTGAGGGCTCGAGGGGAAATGCGGGAGAGCGAGGGATTGTGCAATTAATCAATGGGCCATACATGGAATTGACATTACAACCGATCTCACAAGGGTCTGTAAGTGTCTTAAGCCATTGATAACGTAATGGGGGAGCAGCCAACCTTTGAAATGTTCACTGTTCAGTTTAAGGCGACAGGTGCTTTGCAAATTGGGTGGTGGGCATTTCTCGACCCACTGTGTGGGCTAGCAGGGAGGAGGGAGTTCATGGGAATATCATGTTCTTGGTTTTCATTTTAGGTTTTGCACTGTACACCTAGTATACTTACATAGCATAGAAAGATGGGGGAGCGACCTGAACATGGGGAGCGGGGTGGGCACAGTACATGCCTCGCAATATTATATTGAATGGGGACACAGGCACACACTGACCTGAAAATCCTGTCCTGGACCGTGAACGGTCTGGGCTCCAAGGTTAAATGCACTCTTGTGCTACAATATATCCAAGGGCGTGCCCCCGACCTAGTTCTCTTGTGGGAGACCCACTTAAAAGGCCATCATTGCAAAGCCCTGGATAGGTGGGGGTATACCCAGATAGCACATGCAGGCTTCACCTCCTGGACAAGGGGTGCGGGTATCCTCCTGAAGTCCTCTGCACCGTACATGCCCGGTCGGACATGGAATGACTCGATGGGCAGATTTGTGCTGAAGATGGGCATCTGGGAGGGTCAAACGATCAAGCTATGCTCAGTATAAGCACCGCCCAAACTACAGGGGGACACTCTATCAGCACTTGACACTTCTCTTTAGGAAATGCCAATGGGCATATTGATTATGGGGGCTAACATGAACGGTGAGATGACACCTGAGCGAGACTGGTGGCTGGAGAGGGGAGATCTGTGGGGAGGTAGTCAGCTCCAATCCTTCACAAATTCTATCGGGCTAGTGGACCTTTGGCAGGTACACCATCCGAGCACGAATCAGTTTACCATCTATCGGCCAGACATGGTAGCCTTTCCCGATTAGACTACATTTTCACTCATCACGAGAGCGTGAGTCGCTTCACTAA
Organism: Calotriton arnoldi; assembly: GCA_963921515.1. NCBI lineage: Eukaryota > Metazoa > Chordata > Amphibia > Caudata > Salamandridae > Calotriton > Calotriton arnoldi. Next base: position 592,224 of record CAWUFW010009262.1, on the reverse strand, counting down.
TACATCGCATCTGGCGTGCGCCATCTCCGGTCATTCCCTGGTGATAACCGGTCTGTTGGGTCCGATAAGGGAGACAGTGCTGCCACCCACAATAGCGGCTGGGCATTTAAAGGACAGGAAATTCCAAGAACAGATAAATGAGTGTAAAGATCCATATTTTCAGGTAAATGAGGGGTCAGTTGACTCAGCTTGCACCCTTTGGGAGACTTTTAAGACAGTGCTGTGCAGAAAGCAAAAGACACACAGATGATGGACGGAATGCAGAGCAAATCAAACATTCACCCCCAGTCAAGAGATCTGGCTTAATGCTGTGTGGACACACACAGGCCCTCATTGGGATCAAAAGAAAGGACAGGGTTGCTCAGAGTGTGGGGCTTGAACAGGAGATAAAGTCTCTGGAGGAGGGGGTAGCAGGAGGAGACACCCCAGACACAGGACAGATCCATCGCCTCTGACTAAAACAGCAGGAGCTGATGGACCTGGCCGAAAACCCGGCCCAGGCACATGCCTTGACCACACAGAGACGGTTATATGACATAGGCGATAAGGCCAGGAAACTCGTAGCCTGGCTGGACAAGAGGGACAGAGACAGGAACTGGGTCATCAAAATGTGTGATTATAGGGGCGGGACTCATACTATGGGGGCAGCCATAGCAGAAGCATTCCCAGAATACTATGAAAATATATACTCCTCCAGGACCCTCATGTCTGAGGATGAGTGTGCGGACCTCCTGAAGGACATAACAATTCGGGTCCTCTCCCCGGAGGATAGGGACACACTGGAGCAGGACTCAACGGCAGAGGAAATTTAGGGGGCAATTAGAGAGCTGCAGTAGGGCAAGGAGGCGGGGCCCAACGGGTTGCCTATGAAGCTGCACTAATGAGCTGCAGGTAAGGTTGTGCCCCAAATGCTCAGTATGTTTCAGGCAGCAAAGGGTGATGGTGCCCTTCTGATTGATCAATGGATGGCCACAATTGTGGTTCTTCCCAAGAAGGGCAAGCCTCCCGTGGCCTGCAGTTCCTACAGGCCTATATCACTATTTAACAGAGGTCAAGGTATTGGCCAAGGTTTTGGCCCATAGACTAGTAAGGGTCATAACCTCAGTGATTCATTGGATCAATCCGGGTTTATGCTGCACAGGGGTACCCGACTTAATTTGAGGTGCTTTTAAAGTGTGATGCACATGACGGTGGCGCCGTCAATGGAAGAGGCCATGGTGCTCTCCCTGGACACGAAAATGGCCTTTGATAGCACATAGTGGCCTTATCTGTTTGCAGCACTACTAGATTGGGCTTTGTCTCTAAATTGGGCTCTTGGGTCCAGCTTCTCTATTGGTACCCTGTGGCAAGGGTGCAGGAGAACGGCGTTGTCTCTCACTCCCTTGGTCTCCACAGGGGCACGCGCCAGGAGTGCCCTCTGTCACATCAATCTTCGGCCTGGCCTTGGAGCCCCTGGCAGCCTGGATCCAACAGGACCCTCTCCTGTGGGGAACTCAAAGGGATGCCACGTGGGAGGAGAGGGTCTCCCTCTAAGCAGATGACATTCTGCTGTACGTCTTGTGGCCCCGCTTTTCAGTGGGTAGGATTCTGCACATCTTTGGCCTCTTTGAGAGTAACTCGGGCTATCAGATCAACTGTGATAAGTTCCTTATCTTTTTACTTACCGGGAGATGTCTGTATCTTCCGTCAGAGTGCCTGGCTCTAGTAGGAATACAGGGTTTTTGATACCTGGGCATTTTTGTGACCAGGGATGTAGGAGAGTTTTCTGAGGCAGAACCTGTTCACTCAGCTCGAGCACCTTAGAGAGGATGTGGCATACTGGAGAGCACTGCCAGTCTCCTTGATAGGTAGGGTCATGCTCTTTAGGATGGTGACACCACTCTGGCATGTTGTACGCCCTCCAGAACACCCCATATGAGGTGCTGCAGCACTTTTGTACTAAAGTCAATAGCGAACAGTGCAGGCTCCTCTAGAAAGGAGGTAGCTTGATGATATCTCTTGTGAAGTTACAGCGGGGGATGTTCGAGGGTGGCTTGGCAGTTCCTGATCTATGTGCCTACTACTGGGCAGCCCAGCTTGTGGTTATCAATGAATGGGTATTTGGAGACAGGGAGAAGCCAGCCTATAGGGTCGATTGTGAGGCCATGGGCGACCGGGGATATCCTTCCAATCCATACAACAGGAAATAAATGGGCCTAATGCAGAACAGCACTCAGTTGGTTGTCAGGACTAGGCATTAATCCAACAGGCATCTGGGTTGGGAAGGTAAATTGATAGCCACGACTCCACTGTGGGACAGTGAGCACCTTGGGGAGGCGAGTGGACCACCGATTACACGGGACTGGAAGAATGACCTAGAATGGTGTCAGCTAACAGAAAGTGAGGTCTATCAGAGTCTGGGTTGTCCCCGGAAGTTCTTTAAGTCATACTGTGTCTATGAAGAAGCAAATGCATTCTATTTGGTGATTTCCCCATTGTAAGAAACTGCTGTGGTTTGACTCTGTCCACACTGACTCATCAAAAGAACCTTCAATCGTGTAGGCATTGATGTACACTGAGCAACTGTTCAATAAAAAGACCATTTAAAAAAAAGAATCGTGACCTTGTGATGTGAGCATTGTAACTATCCAGTCCACCCTAGTTAGGTGTGCTTCTAAATGGTAATTGGTGAGATAGATGTCATCAATGTATGATAGTGCCTCATGATCTGGTTGTAAAATCTTCATTATTTGTGCTGACAGGTCAGGGCTGTTCTTATACCCCATAGGCAATTGTATGAATGAGTTCTGCACTCCATTGAAAATGAAGGCGGTAAGATGCATAGTTTTAGGTGCTATATTCTGAATGAAATGCATATTGGAGAAGTCCAGGTTTTTTTTGTGCTAGGTTTGTCATTATAACCGTGCTGTGTGCGTTTTACACAGCATATATGTGTGTAAAGATTTCTATGATCTAGAACTATTTTATAGGATCTATCTGGTTTTGAGACAGGAAAAAGGGGAGTATTCAAATCAAGGAATTTTCATTTCAATTCAAGGAACTTATCACCGCATGGCTACCCAACAGGCTTCCCAGTGCTGGGAGGTCTACCAGGCTTTAAACAGTGATCTTTAAGCAAACGGATATGTCTTGAGTTGTTTCCTGGAGATGAGCAAGTTGTCATTTGTCCTAAGAGTTATGGGCAAGGTGTTCCACAGTTTGGGGGCAAGGTAAGCAAAAGAGCACCCATCACACCTAACTTTCTTCACCCTAGGGATGGAGAGAAGGCTCAGATCGCTAGATCTTAGCTCTCTTTTGGGGCAGTATGGGCTGACCAGATGATGAAGGATTCGAGGCCCCTTCATGTGCCTCACATCGTAAACCATGCAAAGAGCTTTAATTTGACTCCTCTTCTGTATAGGTAACCAGTGTAAAGTGGCAAGTGCAGGGGAGGCAGCCTGAAATTTGGGGATGCCCAAAAGGATTCATGCTGCTGCATTCTGTATTGCCTGACGTTTTTGTCTAACTGTGAGTGGACTTCCCAGATAGAGTTCCCGCAGTCAAGACGGGATAGTATCAGGCCCCAAACCACCACTCTCCGAACAGATACTGGTAGCAAATATATGACGTTACAACGCATGCAATTACAACGCATGCTTTTACAACGCAGTCTTTACATCGCAACTACCATTACATTGCATGATTTTACAACGCATGCCATTAAAACACATTTTTAAAAACTACCATTACAACGCATTCCATTACAACGCATACCATTACAACGCATACCATTACAATGCATACCATTACAACGCATAATACTTTTAGGGCAACAGTAGGGTAAGTGTTGGATAGTGTAGGGGTAAAAATTACTATTCCCACTCCAGTGAGTGCAACAGTAGGGTAAGTGTTGGATAGTGTAAGGGTAAAAATTACTATTCCCACTCCAGTGAGTGCAACAGTAGGGAAAGTGTTGGATAGTGTAGGGGTAAAAATTACTATTCCCATGGAACCCAAAACCCATACCCACCCTAATACTAAAAGAATCTCCATTACTTACCTTATAATGCATTGTAAAGGCATGCATTGTAAAGGCATGCATTGTAAAGGCATGCATTGTAAAGGCATGCATTGTAAAGGCATGCATTGTAAAGGCATGCATTGTAAAGGCATGCATTGTAAAGGCATGCATTGTAATGGTAGGTCGTTGTAATGGATGTTTCCCACTGGTAGCCATCTAAGCATCTTCCTGGGGGCTCTTAAGAGGCCAAAGCACCTAGATTACAGTTTTTTGGCCTGGGACCCCATTGTCAGTCAGTTTGCTGTCCAGAGTAACACCCAAACTTTTAACTTCTGACTTGGGGGATGGGTGGTCTCCCAAAGAGGGGGCCAGCTGAGCTGATTCCAGAGTGATGGATTGTTGCCAACCACCAAAACCTCAGTTTTGTCACAATTTAACTTCAGGCAGCTGGGAGCCATCCATTTGGCAACTTGCTTTAGTCAAGAATTACGTTGTTGTGAAATTAGTCCTATTTTTGGAGTGAGGGAGACAATGATCTATGTGTCGTCCACATACGACACCATAGCAAAACCTAACAATAAAATGATGTCTGTCAGTGGACAAACATAAAGGTTAAAATACATCGGGCTCAACAAGGAGCCATGGGGAACACCATACTTCAGGTGATGGGTGGCAGAAAGAAATTACCCTTCGCTGGCTTGAAAGCTTCTGTTATTTAAATCTGTATTCATCAGTGAAGGACAAACCGCCATAATGCCTTCATATTGCAATTGATTTGGTATTGCTTTCATTTCGAGTTTTGCTTCTGGTTTTATAGGGTATTGAGCCTTTGCATAGAGATCACTGCAAAAGGGAATGGCATGTAGTATAGAGTGTTTATCCCGTCCCGTTTGGTTTCCCTGATGTCTTCAGGTACAATTGAGGAAAAGGCTACTTCTATTACCTCTTGTCCCTGAGGCACTTCCCTAATGAAGACTGGAGGACAGTCACCTTCTGCTAATATAATGTCATATGTTTCAGATAAATGCAGCAAGAAGACACCTTAAACTTATGCATGGTATATCCCTTTCAAACTGTACATCTAAATTCTAAACACTATCGGGAGGATTTACATGTTTATCTGGAGTCTCAATCTGTATGAAATCATCAGTTGGACTCGTAACCAGAAAACTCTGGAAAGTCTGATAAACTATTGTTACTTCTGCTGGAAGCACTCTAGTCTAGACCAAGTCCTATTCCCATGAAGTATCCGTAGCTGATATTGCATGTTTTTTAGAAAGTCCTGCCACTTTCTTCTATTTAAATTGTGTTTTAGAGCCCAAACATTCCTTTTCCCTCTTTATGCTGATCTCAGTCTCTCAACCGGTTTCACCTTTCTGCTTGCTATATTCTTTTTTCTTCAGTACTTGGCCAAACCCACTCTCTCTGAATGTTTACCATCAGATTCCTGAAAAGAAGAGGAAGAGCAACTATCAGAATACTAATACTGTTCCACCTTTTAATTTTACTGCGGTCCCTTAAATTATGAGTACCCCAACTAGACTCCAGATTTACTGGAGATTCAGTCTAGCTTTTCACTCCCTCTCTGTTTCTTCTTACCTTTACAGGTTTTTCCTTAACGGAGCCCTCAACGTCGCTTTTGCATTTAAATGTGGTTTATTGGCTACTGTAACCACTGTTTCATGGCCCATAGAGGTGTAAACTGCTGAAATAAATCTTTGCAGCTTCAGTTCACTTTATAGAATTAAAAATGCCTCAAGCCTCCTGCATATGGCCAGAGCCGACACTTCTCTCTTAATGTTGCTTAGGATGATTGAGCAGACTGTGGAGAAGTTTCTCGTTAACTTCACACCTAAGTCCAGAATGTGTAAAGCCCCATGCTCATTTTGTACTTTCTGGAAAATATACTTGCCCAGTGCTGCACTCCTCTTCGGGTGGCTTCATTTCTAGGGGAAGACACATAGTCAGTATTCTTTGCTTGACTTGGGGTGTTGTATGATAGTAAACCCCTTCCAACTGGTTGGTCTTGTGAGCAATCCTGAAGGCAATTTCATCATGCTTTGTGTGTATCTTTTCAGTGATAGCGTTTATCGTTCTGTAGAAGGATTGCTTGTTCGGCAAACTGTCCATATATTTCTGGTCCTGCTTGAGCTGGTCTAACATTCATGGTTCATAGCACATACTGAATGAGTTTCCTGTATAAGAAGACTGAGTAATTCAAGATCCATACAAGATCAGCCATTGGTAGGGTTTCAAGAGGTGGAAAAGCTGTGTTTCAGGTTAATACTGGCCATGTAGCTCTTTCATTACTCAAGGGACCCAATGTAACATTCCTGTGTGTGGTAACTCACCAGCAAACCAATTATGGTAGTCATTAGTAAGTCATAGGGATTTCCAGATACTGGTATGCCCTGTAGTGTGCAGGCGGTGCTGCCAGTTTGTAATCCTGACACTGCACTGAGTGTTATACAAGACAAGGAAAACCCTACGTTCCATAGGGACCTGGGATATATATTATGTTATTAGGAACAATGGTCTCTAAGGTAAGAAGGAAAAAAGAGAAATTCTTTCCTTTTTCACAAACTTTTTATATTATACATAATGTAATTCATTAATATTTAAGAAATAAATCCAATAAATGATATTCAGTGGGAGGCGGCTGAGCATGCCTGGCCTTAAGATGGGCGCTTAACTTAGTAGCCCGGCGAGTGCCATCAAAACGATCCTTTACGAATCCTCATAATAGACTGTGAGCAATTACCTTAACTGAGTGCATCGGTTCGCGTTAAGCCGCGGTGCCAAGAGAGCGCTTCCGGAAGAGATCTGATCCTCGCACTGCGGAGCACGATGCATAACAGTTTGGGGCGCGGCCGCGGCCTTGCAGTGAATGCGCGAGCACGCCAGAACCCGAGACGTGGAGGCGAACAGCCACGAATGTTAAACCGGAGCCATCGTCTATGCGGAAATATTGCCAGTGGGGTGCGGCTAGATCACAGCGACTGTTATGGCAGCTGCAGACTGACCGGAACGGCCCCATGGATCTGTGCAGATTAGAGCAGCAGGGCCCATAACGTGAGCGGAGTGTGAGTAAAGGGCGTCTGGGCTGGACTATACTGCAGGAGGGTGTGCGCGGGCCTGGAGGAAGGGGACACCTGGTAAAGTTTGCCCACTGTAAATGGCTCCTCTCTAGGCCCCATAGTTCCCACGCAGCAGCTGAGTGGAAGTCCTGCATTACAAAGGTGATTGTGGCCCTGGAGGAATTTATTCGTGATGAAGGTGGCCGTGGCCTCGTGGTGAAGAGGGAATTGGTACAGATAACCTGCGCTGATACAGGCAACCCCAGTGACTCGTTAGAGGCAGGAAACACTGAAGTCAATTCATCACACAGGTAAAGCAGAGGAGATACGCGCGGTGAGTGGCGCCTGCGCAAACTACAGGAGAGAACTGACTGCTATTACTACACCCTCATGTGGGGCATCTGTATGAACCTATAGCTGGAAGATTAGTGCAACAAGTGTACGACGCTTAGCTTTGGTGCGATTGGAGCAGCTCCTGAGTTAACAGTGTGAGGAGAGGCTGCTGAGAACCTCTGGTGACAAAATGGGGAAGCCTGACTAAACACAGACCAAGTTACAATTCGGCCAGGTCAAATCAGCCAGAAATAGAGAGGAAGACACTGAAACGGAGACAGAAGAACAAGGTGCTTCAGGGATAGAATTGGGGAACGATCTGCGCAAAATAATTGAATCAATGCAACAAAGCCTCTCCACCATAGATGGGAAAATAGATTTGCTTTCATACCACATGGATCGCATGACGGAACGATTAGACAAGCTTGCGGAGAGACTTGACATGGCGGAGCGCAGGGTCTCAGAACTTGAAGACCAACAGATGGAAAACGAGAACGCATGTAAGCAGATTGGGAAATTGATGGATACCCTGCAGCTCAAGACCGAAGATTTGGAGGCACGCTCTCGGCGTAATAACTCGTGCATAATTGGCGTACCGGAGTCCACTCCTACGGGCAATATGGAGCTATTTGTGGACAGATTGCTTGTGACTCTCCTGGGGCGAGACATTTTCTGGGACATTTTTGTGGTGGAGCAGGCGCACCGCACTTTGGCTCCCAAACCACCGCCAGGAGCTCCTCCGCGCCCACTTATCGCCAGAATATTGAATTATCATAACGGGGACTCTACCCTGTGAAAGGCGAGAGAGTTGAAGGTACTTAGCTATGAAGGATCCGAAATCTCACTCTTTCCAGATTTCACCTTAAAAGTTCAAGAGGCAAAGATTCACCCCAGTGAAGAGGAAGCTCAGAGATCTGAACATAGAATACGCGATGCTCTGCCCAGCGCACCTAAAGGTCACAATTGAAGGCAAAACGAAGATCTATGCGGACCCCGATAGCTTACAGCAATATCTCAAAAATGCTACAAAGCCCAAGAATATAGGATAGACGCCTGAAGCGGAGGACAATGCGGTGCGAAGCGCTAACCCACTGGACCAAAATGACTGACGGAGTCGGAGCGCCGGAATGAGCGACACAGATGGAGCAGAACTATGCTACAGAAAACAGACTGTGGAATAAGGTCGTATGGGTGCAATTAGTGGGATTGGTAGGACTTCTATACTAACTAAGTGTAAAATTACATCACAATAAGACTGAGATTGGTAGGCACAGAAGCAATCGAATGTATATAGATCGGGCACACAGCACATAGAACTGAAGGGACTATTCCTGTATATGTGTTACACATGTATGGTTAAATGAACAGAGCAGGACTATTTCAAGATAACAGTCTAAAAATAAATAACCTGGCGGGTGACTGTACCAGGGCATAAAGGGGTGGTCGGGCATTCTCCTTCCTGATGTGTGTCACATAGTTACATGGGTTACTAAGAGGGGTTGGTGTAAAGAGGGGGAATAAGGGTAGGCAAAACCAAAGCATGTCAAAGTTTGGGGGGCATGCCGTGGGTGGGAGGGGGTTATAGAAGTATCTACGGTATATGATGTAAATAGTCCAGAGAGTATATGTAGGAAAGCATTCTATAAGCAGTAAAGGTACAGCAACATAGCAGCACCCTATGAGCGAAGGTACAGTTAGTGTCCCATCTGGCGAAGCACGAGGGACACTGTTAAATTTCTTAACATGGAATGTAAGAGGATTGAATGACGCACGTAAAATACGTAAGGTGGTATCATATCTGCATAGGCACAACGTCGATGTAGCAATACTACAGAAAACACACCTCACACAGGACTGCTTACACTGAAAAGAATGAAGGGGGAATGTGCAGCAGCTGGTTTCATATCGCACACACAAGGAGTGTTAATATGGGTCAAACAGGGTTCCAATATCCAATTACAGACACTAGAAGTAGATCCGGGAAGCAGATACATAGTAGTGCAATGTCGCAGGGGCCCCTTCTGCGTCAGGTTGGTTGGTATACATGGACCTAATTACGATGATCCACAATTCTATAGTAATCTGCATAGCAAAATAGCCACGTACACAGCAATGCCCACACTTTGGGGATGGGGGGGGGATTTTAACTGTGTGCAATCCCCTGAGCTAGACAGGTCAAAAGGGCCAGTTCGGCAACGCTCAGCAGCAGAGAAGGCCATGGCTGCGATAGCGGAGGCAGAAGATCTGCAAGATGTATGGCGCTATTGCCATCCCCAGGGTAGAGAATACACACATTATGCATCCGCTTATGACATTCATACGTGCATAGACTATTGGTACGCCCCAAGAGAACTGATCCCATATATAACAGAGTTCAAGCATTTAGCCCGTACTTTTTCAGATCACTCTCCGGTAAGAATACAGATAAAAATAGATGAGATAATATGCAGGGCCTGGTTGTGGCGATTTCCACAGTACTCGCTGCTTGATGCAGTGTTCAGAGAAGAGCTTTTCCAGGAAATAGAGCAATATTTCAGGCATAATCTTGGCAGTGTCCCTAAGATGGCCACGATTTTGGAAGCATTTAAGAGCTACATTCCCGGGGTGGTAAAAGCGAAACACTCTGGAGTGCTACTCTCAATTAGGGGACGATTGCAAAAACTTGAAGCTGAAATAGCCGAGTTGGAAAAGGATATGCTGAGAGCCTCTTCTCCAGAGGTGCTGGGCCTTATAAGGAGCAAGATAGAAGAATACAATGCAGAAGCGTTGGTCGAGGTGAAACATCTGGGCAAGTATGCGATAGCTAGGGTATATGGGGAAGGTGAAAGACCCAGTGCCACCCTGGCAGCTCTGACTCGTCCGTCAAAAAGCGCAAAAGAAGTAACAGAAATAGCAGATGACCAAGTAGCGTCGATATACGATGCACCAAAAATAGCGGGCAGATTTAGGAAATACTATACAGAATTATATACATCTAAACCCCATAGTGGTGTGGAAACGGCAGAAGAATATCTAGAATATATTAAAATGAGTTGGCTGACAGATGCGCATAGGGAGAGGTTGTTGGCCCCCCTGCGTCCGACTGAGATAGTGGCAGCCCTAAAAGATATGCCCAGCCAGAAAGCTCCGGGTTCGGACAGGCTCACTGTTGCTTTTGCAAGGAATATCAAGACCAGTTAATTCCACATCTAGTAAATTTATTCGAAGAGATGGCCAGAGATGGAATCATGCCCCCACCATATGGGAAGCAATAATAATTACCCTACTTAAACCAGGTAAACCTGCTGCACAGTGCGCATCGTATAGGCCTTTGTCTTTGCTGAACACTGACACGAAGATTTATGCAAAGGTCTTGGCAAATAGACTTCCCCCTTGTTGCCCCTAGTCGTGGCACCCGAGCAGTCGGGATTTGTTCCAGGGAGGGCACTAACTAGTAATCTACGAACGATCTTTTGCGCAATTAATCGTCTCGACCCACAGATCAAAGCAGCAGCAGTTTTCCTAGACGCAGAGAAGGCTTTTGATTCAGTGGAGTGGAGGTTCTTGATGGCAGTACTTAGAAGAATAGGTCCTGGGGAGGTATTTATTCAGTTGGTCCAGGTGCTTTACGCAGAGCCTACAGCAAGGATACATGTGAATGGTCTGTTTTCACGGCCCATAAATATTACCAGAGGCACTAGACAGGGATGTCCCCTCTCTCACAGCAGAACCACTGGCATGCCCACTCAGGGAGTATCACGGCCACCGCGGATTACGGTTCCCTCTATATACACTAATAATATCTGCATATGCAGATGGCACGTTGCTATATGTGCGAGACCCTGAATGGAACTTGACGCCTATTTTGCAGGAGGTGGAACGGTTCGGGCAACGCTCAGGTCTAAGAATAAACTGGAATAAGTCCCTGGTGTATCCGCTAACTACAGATACCACCCTGCCCCAGTCGGATTATCCAATAGCATGGACTACAGATTCCATACGATATCTGGGGGTGCAGATACACAGACCCCGAAGTGGTGGTTCGCAAAAATTACACCAGGGCCATATAGAAACTCACCGAAGTGGATTAGACTTCTGCTGTCACTACTGGAGCGCATAGCGCTCATGAAGAGGATTGTTCTCCCGAGGCTGCTGTTTTTCTTCGTAAATATTCCAATCTCTCTGCCAAAAACGTTCTTCCGCACGCTATGCGCCCTAATGGTCTGGCTGGCTTTGGCTGGGAAGCAGCCACTTGTACAGTGGGAAACACCGACTAAATCATATTCCACTGGGGCTCGACGCGCCGGATTTTGAAATGTACTATTGCGCAGCGCAACAAATGCACGCTTTGCATTGGGTACAAGCATCATACGACGCACCATATATATATATATATATATATATATATATATATAGAAAGGGAAGAGGTGAGCCCGCTGTCACTCCCGCAACACATGATGCAAAAGATACACAGAAGATACCATGTCATAAACCCAGTAGGTACCATACAAATCCAATTTCATAGAGCTGCAAAGCTGCAAAAAATTGAGCTGTTATACTCCCCGAAAATGCCCATAGATTGGTGCGAATGGTTGAAGAATCACAGAGATAAGGCATTCATTCACGCAATGCATAAGCTAAAAATAAGCACTATGGGAGACTTCTTCAAGGAGGGGGTGGTTAAGACATGGCACCACCTGCAGGACACTACAGAAGCAGGCACCCAGCTCGAGAGATACCATTTTTATAGGGCAAGACATGCGCTGCGCGAAGTGTTGGGAGATACTATGCAGGAGCTACTGGAATATGCAACAATAACATACCTATTACAAATGCGCTCCCTAAATAGGACAATATCGGCGTTGTACTTACTCGCCAGATTGGGTAATAACTCCTCACAAGCCAAGGCCCTACAGGACTGGCAAACCAAATTAGGGAAAGACATAACAGAGGAACAGTGGTTGCACTGTTCCGCTAGTACTAAGACTATATCACAGAATGGCAGACATCGCCTCACTCATTTCAAATTTTTACAGAGAGTATACTATACACCTGCAAGGCTACACAGGTATGAGCTGAGAGAGGATGATAATTGTGACCGATGCGGTACAGCGGGGGTGGATATCACTCATTTAGCGTGGAATTGCACAGCATTACAAAAATACTGGTCAGAAGTTGTGGGGGCGTACAGGATATGACAGAAACACATATACCCAAGACACCGCTTGTAGTAGTGCTGGGTTATGTCAAGGCGATACCCAAAAGCGTCAGGAAGTTGATTGCTCTAAGAATACTGATAGCAAAAAGAAGGTTAGCCATGAGATGGATGAGAGGGCTGTGCCTACACTCACAGAATGGTGCACTGATCTATCATATTGTAATACTCACTGCGACAACTACAACGCTCTCATTCCAACATGGTGTAGACCTGAGAATATTTGGGAGTCATACCAATCATACCTAGCTCGCAGAGCCATGGCTGAACTTACTACGGACAGCCAAAATAGCACAGGGATTGGCTAGACTTCCAGTTACTGAAGGTACCTGACCGGAAGTGTATTGTAACATAGCTACAAAAAGGTCCACTTGAAGTTAATTGAGGACAATGTGGTATGCAAAGTGTGGGGGCGAGGGGTATGGGATCAGAAGTTCCCAAGTGCAACATGTTAGGATGGACCACACTGCTTGCAATGTAAATGGTAGCTGTATCGCAATGTCTCAGAATGTAACATGAGAAGTTGAATGCGGTACAAGTTCACAGTGCAAGATGAGGGCTATAGTACTGCTTGTTGTTGTTTTCTTGATTTGTTCATTACAAAATGAAAAGAAAAGTTTAAAGAAATATAAAAAATAAAATGATATTCAGTGAGGTGAGAAGGTGCTCGGTGCTCAGTCTGCGATATAGTGGAGCATAGTGGAACTTGGGGCCTCATTTGCAAGGCCATTGTGCCACCAGTGCAACACTTTTTTGATGCACTGGTGGTGCAGTGTGCCTGCCCATATTTACAAGGCTGTGTAAAGTCACCCTGCATAAATATGGGCCCCTTTGCATGAAAGGGGAGTTTCATGGGTGTTGCTGTGCGTGTTTCCACACGACATCCATGGATCCTGACACATTTCCAGATTTACAAAGTGTCATAAACCTGGGAATGTGTCAGAATCCTATGCCTCCCCAGGGGAGGCGTAGGAATGGTGCAGCGAGGAGAAATGCTTTTGTTTCTCCTTGTTTTTTCCTCTTTCTATGCGTGCTGCATTGTGCAGCACGCATAGAAAGAGGAAAATGCCATCACTGATTTTTTTGGGGGGAAAGTGTCCCTTCCTCCACAAAAACAATCATCCCCACAACACAGGCACCCTTGCAACATGATGCAAGGGTGCCCGCGCTGGCACATGGCACCCAATTGTACACCAGCACAGGGAAAAGCACATGGATCTGTCATATTGTTGTTAATACGATGCATCCCTGTACTTTTAAAATGATGCAGCTCGGTGCCGCAAAATGGCTTGTGGTGCCGCAACGCGTAATTTGTTTGTAAATGAGGCCATAGCGTATAATGCATGTATCATCACATATGGACACTGCCTGCACACACAAATGTAGTATAAGCAATACAGGTCTCACTGATATTTCGATCCCATCAAAATTAAGAGATCATCATCAGGGCTGAGGATAATGGTAGCCCAAGACAGAACTAAATGAACTTAAACAAACATAAAAATTGCCCAACATAAAACACACATAAAAGATAAGGTTGCAACACTGATATCCCAAATCAGAAGGCTATACAAAAGTCACAGAGTGTACATAAGATTAACCTGGTGGTGCTAATGTAGGAATAATAATCAAGTCAAATAAATATTGTTACAATAATGCTGCATATAGAATGTGAACACATAGACCATGTGATACCTGCCAAAGAAGCGACAATTCTTCCTCCACTGTAAAGAAAAAATGGATGAGGAGCAGTGCAGCCTTGGAAATGGCACAACCAAAATTGGGTTGTCAGACATGATAACAGGAGGAACAGGTCTGCTAGATAAAGGGGGAAATGCCAAGAAGAGGAATTAAATTGTGCATTGTTGTAATGAAACCTCACAAATTATTATAAAAAAACCCAGCTCACCAGAACAACCTCCACCATAATGAATGGGGAGATGAGCAGTTAAGGATGCTGCATGTCCCAAACCAATTTGGACCATCATAGGAGCAGCCAATAAAATGTTAAGGTGTTGGCCCATCAGGGAGGCCTGGGACAAAAGAGATGGTTCCAATGATCGGGGGCCAGATTGGGACACAAACTAACCTTCAAGCATGTATACGTTGGACCTCCATAATGGGGTGTTCCAAGCAGCTGCTGGTCTGACAGATGTTCTTGGGAAAACCGTGTCTAACAAGCCGTGGTGAACAGGCCTATTTAAGTGAGATAGAAAGTAGACTGGGCGGCCACGAGTCTACCATGGCAGCCATGTTGAAAGGAGTATCTACTTAAACAACCATCTCGAAAAAAGTAAATAAAGTTTTTTTTTTAATTTAACAATGTATCATTCAAGAAGTTCAACCTGACATGAAATAGTATTCAATATATCTCACAGGTAAAAAATATTTTCAATGGGGTCCACCGGAATAAATCAGAGAGCTATACATGAGCACCAGTTGTGTTACAGACAGACACATTCATTTTTTTTCTTTTTTTTGTTAGACACAGGGAGATTACGTGATTTGCCCAGAATCACACGATCCCTGCCCAACAACTTCAAGCATGCAGTAGAAGCCCTAGTGATTCCCAGGTTGAAATATGGTAGTACAACACTATCCGGACTACCCAGGTCCAAATTTGCTCCTCTAAGGGCCTCACTCAATTCTGCCTCTAGACTCATCACTGGCTCAAGAAGATACAATCACGTCACCTCGGATCTCAAATCGCTTAACTGGCTCCCTTATGAAGCAAGAACCCAGTTTAAAATTGCCTGCATGACTCATAAAGCCCTCCATCACAATACCCTCAACTATCTCGCTCAGAAGCTCGAGCTCTCTGGCGGTTCCAGAACATCCAGAAGCTCCTACACCTTTCTTCTGAAACCTCAAAGAATCCACAAGAAGAAAACCTACAACCGTGCCTTCTCTGGGATTGCCCCAAGAATCTGGAACACACTAGCTCCCGAAATCAGAACGAATCCCTCAATCACATAATTTAAGAAAAAAGTCAAGGAACTCCTTATGAACAAACTTCTTCCCTAGATCCCATGACTCTAGTCTCCTCAGGCACTCACATGATTACTTATCTCCGACTACATTTTTTTTGCACTTTTCCACACGGTAATGTCTTTACTCCCCTGCTCACCCACACTGCCTGGAATTTGCAGTGGTCTGAACTATGACAATATGTTGTTTTTAATGACGGAACTATGATACTTGGTTGTTAGTTAATTTTGAATTTTTACTGAAAGTGATATTAGTGTTTTACTACTCTGTTCGCTGAATCCCTGTAAAGCGCTCTGATACCCACAAGTGTCATCTTTGCGCTATATAAAACTATTAAAATAAATAAAAAATAAAAATAAAACATAGACTACCCTGTTCAAGAAGATTAGTACTCAGTATCCCAGATCCCTATCTTCATGTTATCATCTCACACTCTCTCTTGCAAAGAGATATCCCTACTCAATAAAAGTCTTACCTTTGTACCTACAGAGAGACCTAATTTCCTGGAACAAAAAATAGAGTTACTCAAGTTACCTCGGAAAATCAGACTCCAAGCATTTTTTTCCCCAAAAAATCCAACATCTGATAAATTGGAGATTAGTGACCTGAGACCTCTCTCTACCTACCAAGTGTAAAGAGAAGGGTTCTTGACACATAAATAATTTCTGTATTGCATTGTTAAGAACACATGCACACTTGTGATATATAACTTACCCAAGGTACACAAGAATATAGATTTTCCCCCTAGCAGAACGATTGTGTCTGGTGGTGGATCCATCATGGAACCCATTGGACAGTATTTGAATTTTTTCATTAAAGACTTTGTCCCATTAACCACGTGCTATAATAGAGATAGTGTGGACTTCATCAATATGACTGAAGGTGAGTTTTTGTTCCTGCAACAACCCTGTTGGTTACTCTAGATTTTGAGTCATTATATTCAAATATTCCCCAAAAGAAGGGGATAAATGTTATCCAGAACATGCTCAAAACAAGAAGCAGACCACATCAGGTCCCAAATTATTTCATTGTTAACCTTCTGAATTTGTCTCTTGCAAGACATTTTTTTGCCTATCAGAATGCCTAAATGCAAATCAAAGGGACTTCTATAGGGGCTGTCTTTGTGGCCAACTTTACCATCTTGTTTATGGACAATATCAAACAAGGTACAGTTCTGCCCATCACAAACCAATTCCCTGGCAATATATTCCTCTGGAAACAATACATAGACAGCATTTCCTTGATTTGGCAGGGTTCAGTGAATTTCACAAACCTCAAACTCAAACTCAACAAACTAAACTCAAACTGCCAAGACCTAAAATTTACACCTCAAAATGATAGGTCTGAAATCACAGTCATAAACCTTAAAAACAGAACAGGAAATGGCCTTCTATACACCACTTTATTCAGAACTCCAACAGAAAGGGACATATTATTATTGTACTCTAGCCATCTTCCCAAACCCTTAGAGTCTCCCTTCCATATAGTCAAGTTTTGAGAATCAGGAGCAATTGCAAATTTAGAAAGGACTCCTTTAGGGAAGCAGACATCCTATCTTAGAAATTAATTACAAGAGGTTATCCCAAGCAGCTAATAAAATATTCACTCAAAAAGGAATGGTATTGCCCCAGGGAGACCCTACTGACACCCAATGAGAACAGAATATAAATATTCTCGTATGTGACAACTTTTCCCCTGTCTCAAACCAAGTAACTAGATGTATAAATATGACACTGGAGCATTCTTAATGCAGCTGACCTTATACTTGAGAACCCTTTTTGCGTTCTTAAAAAGGTAAAAACCTAAAGGACTATTTGGTCCGGGTAGCTCTTCCTCCCACTGAGCCTAAAAGTACCATCGTTCATCTCTGGGGTCGATTGCCTGTGACTGGGCAGTATGGCCAATGTAGTGAATGTCACCTCACTGCTGATCAAAAATATATATCAATGGGAAGATAAACATCACTGTGAGAAATTGTGTTGTTAATTGAGGATGGTGTGAGCCCTTCTCAAGCAATAGCCACGATCCTCGTCAGGGTGATCCACAAATATCACTAAATTAACTTGTGCTTAACCCTATGATAGCTTGGCATAAAAGGAGTCAGGTTTAACTCAGAGGCAATGTGTAAAGTATTTATGCAGCACACAAACATTAATAAAGTGAAAACACAACATAAGAAAAAACATCCCACCCCAATTTAGAAAAATAGAGTAAAATGTAATAAATTATTTTGCACTGTAGGAGGGTCCCGTTTTACCATCTAACAGACACCCACACCCCATTCTGCAATACCCTTCAAACCTGGCATCCCTAGATAAGCCCCACCACTGAGGCCTAGATAAAGGGTCTTTAAGTTGTCCACGGTCCTTCACTTTCTTACAAATCCACACATAGGCCCAAGTTCACCTTCTCACAGACCTACATACAAGACCAACCATACCTTTGTAAGAGATATGTATAGGCCCAATAACTTAAGAACTGGTCTCATAGACTTCACTAACCTGACAGCAGAGGCTTGCGCCATCCTCCGCGACAAACTCTCCCCCCTCCCCCTTGTAAATTTCCACAGTTACGAGAATTAGATTAGCCCACACACGTAGGACATTTTTGGTACATCTGGCGGTTTCACAAGTACATGTGCAATATTTTTTAGTTAAGAAACTTTCCGCGCTTGCTTAATCGAACCTGTGAAAGACGGGCTACGTGACAAAGAATTAATGTATTAAAATGTTAACTCTGAGCTTTCTTATGGTAAAAATTATCCTTTGTTTACTTTTTGCGGTCAGGAGCACTGACCACCTGTCAAAAGCCCCTAATTTCACCATGATACCACTTCTCAGTCCTATGGGTGGAATTTTCCATAGTTACAAGAGGGCGGTCAAGGGCTGCGTCAGGACCTACGTCAGAGAGGGTAAAACTTCTGCATTCAAGCATATAAAACAGCTGCACCCAGGGTGTGGCTTCGAATTCTCTTCAAACCAGCACCCAGGTGCCGTGTGAGGGTTCCCGACTGATCAATCGCTCCTGACTGGGCCCAGAGCTCCTATTGCCAAGGTGATAATGCTCCTACTTAATGATTTTGCCTATTGACTTTGTCAGCCTATCTGACTTAATAATTTTGCCTATTGGCTTTGTCAGATTTTGCCTATTGACTTTGTCAGTCTATCTGACTTAATAATTTTGCCTATTGGCTTTGTCAAAATTCTGCCCATTGACTTTGTCAGACTATCTGACTCAATAATTCTGCCTTTTGGCTTTGTCAGATTATTTACTTCAGGAAATCTGTACCCAAGCAATTGCATTTATTTCAGGTTAAATGTGTAGTCTTGAATAGTGTTATTTTATCTCAATAAGAAGTTTGTCCTCTGAATGCTATCATTTGTATCACTCTTGAATTCAGGGCTGCCTCTTGAGTGGCTGCTCATGGATTAATTTATAGATATACATTTCTGTTTGAATTGAACCAGTTGATCTTTAACATTGTTGATGCAGTTATTTCTGATCTTACCCATATGTTGATGGGCAACACTTAAATTGAAGTATTTTCTTTTATGCTTTTGAATTGTTTAATAAACTATGATATTTTAACACATGGTTCTTTCTTGTCAAGTGACCGAGCAAAGTGTGAAAGAGATTCTGAGAGGGGAGAGGTACGCAGAAGAGTGTGACCAACCACAACGTTCCCTCTAACAAAGTGGCGACCACAAACGAGGGTCTCGGTCGGCGAGTCATCCACCGTGTGGTCTTGAGGCACACGCACGGGTTTCCCCTCCAGGCTGCACCTCGGACGCTCCGCTGCCCCCGCCCGCCTGGGTAAGTCAGGGATGGTTTTGTTTTTCTTCCTTGAATTTACCTCGGGTTGTGGCTTGTGGGGTGGTCCGTCCCGGCTGTCGTGTCCTCTGGGGTTTCCCCTGTGTCTGCTCTCTTGTTCCCCTGTGGCTGACTGTCTTGCCACGACGTCCTCTGTGGCTGGTCATATTTTGTGAGGCATCTTTTTGGTCCTTCCCTCTCTGCTGTCCTATACTTCGTTTTGCTTTCTTTCTGCGTGGGGTCTCTTCACCTTTCTTATTATTCTGTTGCCATATGAGTCGTGTATTTGCCTTTTTCCTGTATATTGTTATTTGAGGTATTTGCCGCGTAATTTGTGTGTTTATCTTTTATTGTGTTTCTTTTTCATTGTATGGCTTGAGGTTTGAGTCCTGTGCCGAGTCTCTCCTATGTGACTGGCCGAATTCTGGCATGTATTTGCTGCTTAATACATGCATTTGAGATATTTACCGCATAATTTGTGTGTTTGGTTTTTCTTTCGGTTTTGCCATTTGTGGTTGCTATTTGGGGTTTGAGTCCTGTGCCGAGTCTCTCCTATGTGACTGGCCGAATTCTGGCATGTATTTGCTGCTTGATGCATGCATTTGAGATATTTACCGCATAATTTGTATGTTTGTTTTTGCTTTCGGTTTTGCCATTAGTGGTTGCTGTTTGAGGTTTGAGTCCTGTGCCGAGTCTCTCCTATGTGACTGGCCAAATTCTGGCATGTGTTTGCTGCTTAATACATGCATTTGAGATATTTACCGCATAATTTGTATGTTTGTTTTTTCTTTCGGTTTTGCCGTTAGTGGTTGCTATTTGATGTTTGGGTCCTGTGCCAGCTCTCTTATGTGGCTGGCCGGATTATGGCATGGGTCTGCTGCTTAATGCCTGCATTTGAGGTCTTTACCGCATAAATTGTGTGTTTTTTTTTTTTTCGATTTTGCCATCAGTGGTTGATATTTGGGGTTTGCGTCGTGTGCTTGTTTTATTTGGAGCATTTCTCCGTGGCTGGCTGCCCACATTCTGGTATGCGGTGGTCATGCATTTGTGGTTCTGAGGTTCTTTGGTTTCAGTGACTGTTGTCCTGCCCTCGGGTCCTCTAGGGTCCCACGTGCCTCTTGGGGTGTGCTCTGCCCACCATTGTAGGTGGTGTTCATGGGTGTATTCACACATTCATTCTTCGCCCTCTCTGTTTGGTCCCGTTCTGACTCTCTCCTGCACTGCTTGGGTACTCTTCTCTTTCTGTCTCTTAAGTTTTTTTCGGTCTCTGGTAGGCGCTTTTCTCATTTGTTAGCTGCGCCACTCCGGATTGAGGAACTTCCTGTGTCAGATAGTTTGTCACTTTCTGTCGTGCCTTCAGCCTTCTTCGGCTCTCTGCCAACGCGGAAAGAGGAAGTCCCTGTCGGACGATCGCAGCTGCCCTGCAGCTCCCCCTAGCCCCGCCTTTTCTCTTTGTTTCCTCGCACTCTGTTCTTCCTCACATTGATGGTTTTCGTTTTTCTTCCGAAATGCATCTCATTTATTTAATTATTGTCTATTTTTTGTTTGTTGTGTCTGTTTTTGTGTCTCGTCTTTTTGACGATAGCTCTGCCTGTTGTTCCACGCTAGCCCCCCAGTTGTTGCCGTTCTGCCAGCTTTGCCGTCCCTAGCCAAGGTGGCGGACTGCTAGTTATTTTGGTGCTCAGTTGCCCACACACACCTTCTTGGTCCAGTTTAGCGGCGACTGCGCTAGGTAGCTGTTGTCTGGATTGCTGTGCCTTTTAATTTTAGCTGTGATCCCGCTAAGTAGTTACATTATTTTTCGGCCCTCATTGCACGCACTTTGCGCCTCTTTTCTGTCTCTCACACATTTTGTCTGCCTCTTGCCTTGCGTCCAGTGGCAGCCAAAAGGAGGGGTGGTGGTGTATCCCCACTCCTCTTGTATTGTCCCCTTTTGATTACCCCCGTTATGTCCCTTGACCCCCCACAGATCATAAGTCTTCTCATTCATTCAGTCCGTGGTACGGCCACTGCAGTCTATCACACCTCCCTGGACCGCTTTACCCCTCTTACACGCCATCAAAGTGACATTCTTGCAGCCGCATGGAATACTTTAGGAATCACCTTTACCCCCACTACTGAGCTACGCCTTGCCCTCCTGTCTCTCGTAGACTATCCGCCCTCATTCAACGTCTCCTCCCAGTCGCTGCCTCCACCAGATACCACCCGCCCGGATCTGCTGTGGCCTGGCCATTCCTCTAATTCCTCTTCATCCTCCCCACCCTCATTAAGTTCTTCTGTTTATTTTGTTAATTCTCCCCCCGTCATTTACACAGACGACGAGTCTAACTCCGCACATTCTACGGCACTTTCTGAAGAAGCAACACTCCCTCGTCTTTCCGCTCCTGCATCTCCCACAGCATCAGCATCTAGTAGTGCTCACCCTCAATCATTGTCTTCTGCTGATGAGTCCCCACTCCTTGTGGCACTCCTGCAGGACTACTCAGTAGACCTACAGGTCCCTGCACCTGACGTTCCCACTGCGCAACCCCCGACTTGTCCATCTCCGCACTTCCACCCATTGTAGGGAATGAATGACTCATCCCCTGATACTACAGCCTCTCCCATCATCGTGTATTTAGTGAACAACAACGTGGTAGGTCTCTCCACTGGTCACCCATCGTCCTTTTGTTACGTCACACCTTTAGCAAACACTGTCCTTCTCACTATATTTCAAGCCCTAGGGATCGATTATACTCAAGCACAGCAAATAACGCTTTCGCTTGCACCAGCTTTTCCTCATCCTATCGTCACTAAGGTCAAAGAACAAAAACATTGCAAGCACTGACACTTTAGGAAACACTCTAGTCTCTTCAATTATTATTAGTCCCCATGAACAGAATCCTGAGTACCTCTGTTCATAAAACACCACATTATATTTACATACGTATTCGTTTAATAGCACCAGGCTTAGAGATACCTACTATCTTAACCTCATCCTACCCCCGCAACCCACTGCAGAGCAAGATCATTGCATCTCTCTCTGACAACCAACTCCAGTTTCCTGATTTCTCCCCCAACGGGATATACACCGGACCAGACGAACAGGACTTGAGGAAAGCACTGTGTCACTTTATTATTAGCGCCATAGGAGAGGAGCTAGTAGAAGACGTCCCTACCCCTACCCTTGACACTCACTCTCCTACCGCTGAATACTCGCCTGACATCTAAGTGCATCCCTTTCCAACAAAAAATTGACTTTCACCCTCAAAAACATTGTATTTTTAAAACAACATTCATGAATGGCATTTTGAGCTCTACTGTGTATAAAACTTCTACCCACTTTCACATCTTCTTCATTATACGTCCCCATGGATCGCTACTGACTGCCATATTATCTAGCACATGGCCAAGGCACCCACTCCAGAGTTATATTGCTGAAGCCTGCTTCGACGGCCAGCTTCGCTTCCCCCTTTATACTCCAGCACAAGAGCGGGACCTACAGGACGGGGTATATGATATTGTCATTCAGGCAGTACAGCAAGAACTCATCAGAGACATTGTCCCTAGCACCTGAGAAAACGCGATCCTGTAATTTAGGCCTTGCCTAAAGCGCCTAGGATTACGCATATCCACATGGCGACTCCACTCCATCATGTTTTAAGAACATTCGGAGGCCAGGAACACCATATCTTAAAGCACTGCAGTGAGCTTCATAAGCATACGGCAAAAATGACTCATCCTTGGCCGTCAGAGGGAAGCTTTGACCCTATAATATTGGAGCATACCACCACCTTTCTAGATACAAAGTACTCCGGTACTAAACTACAGAAGAGAAAGGCTACTCTAGACCTTTGGCGCATTTTTAAAGATAAGGTTAGAACACACTCTGACCCCACATCACCGGTTGTACCCAATGCTCCGCCCCCACCACCTTATCACTTTAGCGGTATGTATACCGAGCTCACTAATAAGGAGCAACTGGAACTACCAGTCACCACTAATGAGTCCCCGGCTGTAGGTTTTCAGCCATTACCCACCGAGGCATCTTCCTCACCGCACCTCGGCCCAGAATTACACGTCACACAGGTTGAGGAATTTCAGGCTTCCCACACGTCACCTAGTCACCCGTACCACCACATGACCAGATCACTGACCCCACCCATGCCCCCCGGGCATGTATACCCTCACCTCACAGAACTGCGCAGCATGCACTTGCCTCTCCCTAACGACACAGTAAGGGACACAGCAGTATCTGGTATCCCAGGTCTTATAGATGCACAACTGTCACTAAAATTTACACCAACAGTCAATACTGCACACCCCCGCCCAGGTGGAGACGATGAGGAAGGCTCCGACTGTCTCTCAGACATCATCTCGTCACTCGCATGACTCCGTCTTTCAAGCCCTGCCCTGTCCCTCGCGCTCACCTGTTATTGTCACCTATGATCTCAGCACTAAACAATCCTCTAAATCAAACCCCTTCCGTGACACGGACACTAAACAACAACATGACCCCAACCCATTCCACGACACCGATACACACCTGGGTTCAAATTCGCACCCCCAATTGCAAAATAACATGCCCTTCATGGCTGCTGCCCCCCATGCTGAGGTACCAGGATCTGGCCTTATGACAGAGCAGCGACAGTTCATTGAGTTCCCCGACCCGCCACCACTGGACATAACAGACAGACAGTGTGTTCCTCTCACTGGTCTTCCATCCGCGTATGGCAATTATAGACAAAATGCAGACTTGAGCAAAAGCACCAGCCTGGAAATTATTTCAACACAGCACCTTGAAGAAGAACAGTCACACATGCATCAATCACCTAGTCACGCAGATCAGGTGAACTCCATAAGACGCTTGTCATTTAAATTAGAGAACATGAACAAAAGCGTTGTGGACATGCTCCATAAAGTCAACACCCCAACATCACCCTCACCCACGCTGCACCGCCTCGTGAAACACCATCCAAAGACAAATATCAGTAGGAATGGGGAAGGGAGCAGACAATATCGCTTTAATGAGCACCCCTCCCACCGTGACGTTGCCGCCTCTGGAATGACACAAACATTCACTAACACACACCAAGACCACCACTTCCCAACAGCATTAGGGCGGGAAAAGACACCTCCACGGGTGCTAGAAGGCCACAATCCACTGTTTGGTGACATCCCAATATATTGTGAACACCCGCAGGAACATGACCCAGTGGTAAGAAGAAAGGAAAGGACCACCGAGGCACAGAGACTTAAAGTCTTGGGGACACATGGACGCCCCGACGACATACTATATGACGTCTCGGGCTCTGCTTCCTTACGCACCATTAGGATGAAAAATAGACGTAACATGATGTATCTCAGTAGACCCATTCCACCAAAAGCTAGTAATGACCTCACTCCCAATGAGATAGTGACATTGGGGGAAGGTTCAGATTATGCAGTTAACCCTTTTACAGACGATTTGGCAGGTTGGTCAGAGCCCTTGGCGCCACAAATGCGCCCTTGGCCAAGGGAAGGCTCTTTTGAACCTCAGTACATGGCGACAGCAGTTGAATGCATCCTCAAAGGATTAGGAGATCAGGATTGGGACTATGACTACATGAGGGAGAGCCTCAAAGTCTGGCAGAGATATGCTCGCCAGTATGATTCTACAGGACCCACAGCGCAACGCCCTGGGGTAACACGCCAGATGCCACTGCTCTATAAAAACATCATTGATCCCCCCATCTATATCCCCTGGTCTACATTAGACAAAGAAAATGTCAAAAGGCGCTCCCACCCCTCACAGAGGGTGCGGGAAAATGGATTGCAGCTTTTGAAAATTGCACCACGGGCAACAACATAGCAATCGGAGATGTAAAATGCCTGCTGATCTCCCTCATTGGAGAAGATGCAGAAGATCTTTTCATACGTATTCATAAAAATCTTACCAAGACAAACACCAAACATGATGGGGTTTCCTTCAACGAGATTAGAACAGTAGCATGGGCTGAGTTGCGCAGGAAATTCCCTGATGTTCCTGACATTGGGGCTCTGTTGTCACAGACTATGCAACCAAATGAGGACCCTGCCAACTATCTTTCTAGAATGAAAGAAAAGTGGCACCAGGAGTTAGGGCAACGATGGGACGCAAATGGAGGATATGGGAGACTATTTTACCACACAGTAAAGAAAGGTTTGCCAACTGAAGTGCAGGAGAAATTAGATGGCATTGTAGCAATGGAATGCAAGCCATGGGCAGAGATACAAGATCACATTGTACATTACTGCAAAAAGAGACAGGAACAGGAGAAGAATAGACAGCTAGCAATAGAGAATGCCGCTGCCAAACTAGTACAGCAGAAACTCAATAAGAAAAAAGACAATGTTGACACAGTCATGCTCGCGGCACCCGTCACTCAAATGACAGCAGTAACATCCTTCCCTCAGGCTGCCATGAATGCTCTTGCAGGCAATGCCCAACTTGCACCTCAGCAGGTACAAGCACCACCTGCAGTACAGTACATACAAGCTCAACCCCAACAAGCCATACAGTATGTCCAGCAGCCACAACAGGCAATGACACAATACATGCCAGCACCACCTGAGTACAGCACCAACATACAGCCCTATTACAATAACAGACCGAATATGAACTGGAACACGGGTGGACAAGGAAGGGGGCGAGGGATGGGACAGCAAAGGTTTCCACAACAGCCAGGACAAGGGGCACCACCAATAATATGTTACTATTGCCAGAAACAAGGCCATATCCAGAGAGACTGTAACAGTAAAAAGCGCGATATGGGTCAGCAATATATGCGTCCTGGTTACCAAGCACAGGCACCATT
This sequence comes from Calotriton arnoldi, assembly GCA_963921515.1. NCBI lineage: Eukaryota > Metazoa > Chordata > Amphibia > Caudata > Salamandridae > Calotriton > Calotriton arnoldi. Next base: position 566,007 of record CAWUFW010009262.1, on the reverse strand, counting down.
CCAACAACAACAGCGCACACAGCCACCCCCCAGCAGCCCCAAGTACTATACTCATATGTGCAACCAACACAGCAACAGCAAGTGCAGCTCCAAGCGCCCCCAATGCTTCAGGTTCAGCCAGCGGTCCAACAAATGCAGATTCCAATGCAACAATCACAGCCACAGCAACAGCCTACTTACCAGATGGTCCCCCAAACACAAAACAATGTGCCTCTAGGAGGAACAATTGTTGCCTCCAGCAACCCCTTTACTCAGGGCACCATCCAGCAATATCAGCATGGAGGATACACTGGCTAGGACAGCCCACAGACAACTCTTGTGTGCCCAATTTTGTCATGCACAAGCAATACTGAAGAGGACCCTATTGCAAGTGTTATGATAAATAACAAAATATACAGTTTTCTTGTTGACACAGGTGCCACGTACTCCTGCATTACAGGTGGCCCTCTGCCCATTTCAAACAAAACAGCGGACACAGGGATTTTCTGGGGCAATAGCAAGGGTCCCCTTCACCAAGCCAGTCTCAATGGAGATAGGCCATACAGTGGAGCAGCCTCTGCTCTATTCACCCAGCTCCCCAGTCAATCTTTTAGGACGCGACCTCATGGCCAAACTAAACATGACCATCCACTTTGATGACAATGGAACAATGATTTGCTCCATTCCAGGTACTCCACTAACTAGGATGATGGCAGTCACTGCACAGTCTTCCTTAGATAGCCAAGTCAGAGCACGCCCAGTCAATGAGCAGGCCTTCTCTGCAGCTGTCCACACAATTGTCGCCACCACTCCCGAATTACGAGGTCGCACAGTTCAGCTACCAAAAGAATTTCTCTTTAGACCCCAAGTACCAGACTCACCAGTATTAGATAAAAACTTGATTTTTGACATCTGCGCCCTTGAAATAACACCCACCTATGGTGCCTTCCTGGCATGCGATGACAATGCCCACACATGGGCTTGTGTCATCTTCCTTGAACAGGAAGGATTGGTCAGACACATTTCAGATGCTCAGCTATTTGGATCCCCTGAGGAATATTCTAAAACCGAGATTATCTATGATAACAATGTGCCCGTCTCAGTGATAGTGGAAATTAGAACACCAACGATCACCCCTGACTATGATTCTGTGCGAGAAGCTGATTTGGCTCAGGTACCAGCACATCTTTGGACAACAGGCCCAAATGATGTGGGCCTTATCAGATCTGCCAGGCCATTTAAGATAACACTCAAACAAGGTGCTATCCTGCCCAGAATAAAACAGTACCCCTTGTCTAAAGCAGCAGAGGAGGGCATAGCCCCCACTATACAGGCATTACTAGAACAGGGAGTAATTTATCCTTGAATCTCTCCGTGTAACACAGCCCTTTTTCCTGTGAGGAAGGGGAAGACAAATCAATGGCGTTTGATACACGATCTTCGCGCAATTAACAGCATAGTAGTACCAGAATTCCCTATTGTCCCAGACCCCTCTGTCATTCTCACCAATGTCCCCCCGGATGCACAGTACTTTTCTGTCATCGACCTGAAAAATGCCTTTTTCAGCATTCCTTTGCACCCAGACAGTCAATACCTCCTGGCGTTCTCATTCAGAAATGTGCAATTTTCGTACACAAGGTTAGCTCAAGGGTACTGTGAGTCCCCTAGTGTTTTTAACAGGGTCGTCAAAGAAGACTTGTCCAATTTCCAATGTAACAGCACCTTACTGCAATATGTCGATGACATACTGCTTTGCAGCCCCACCGAACAACAATGCAGGAAAGACACCATCCTCTTGCTCACCACGCTGGCACAAAGAGGATATAAAGTTGACAAACAAAAATTACAGTATTGTCAGGAAGAGGTACACTACCTAGGACAGCTACTGTCTGCATCAGGCAGGCGAGTGACTCCAGGTCGAGTTGAGGCAATAAAAGGCACTCCTGAACCCCAGACAGTTAAAGACATGCAAAAATTCCTCGGCTTGGTTAATTATGTCCGCCAATGGGTTTTTGATTTCGCCACAATAACTGCCCCATTGCTGAAAGCTGTGAAAATGGGCAAAGACAGACATAATAAAATTGAATGGACACCTGAAATGAGAACAGCCTACACCCAGCTCAAAGATGAGATAACACATGCACCAGTGTTAGGATCACCTGATTACACAAAAGAATTCTACCTCTTCACTCACTGTGATGGGTTAGTCATGACAGCAGTACTCACTCAAAAATACCCCATGGGCCATAAGCCAATTGCTTATTTCAGCGGAATGCTGGACTCAGTCATGAAAGGCCATTACCCTTGCGAACAGGCCCTTGCTGCCGCAGCATTTGCTGTTGAAAAAGTACCCCCATTGTAATGGGTTCCCCACTAACAATGTACACTGAACATGCTGTTTTTGCAATAATACAGAAAGCTAAAACAACACTGACAACGCAAAGAGTGTCAGGCTACGAAGTCATACTGTCATTACCTTCTCTGAAAATTGTCAAATGTCACACCGTAAACCCCGCCACATTTTTTGCCCATCCAATTGCCACCTCAGATGATGACAACCATGATTGTGCCACTTATTCACCAGATGAGTCAGGAGCAGCCAAAGAAGATCCCTTACCAAATAGTACTATATACTTTGTTGATGGCTCCTCTACCATTGATCAAGAAACAGGCATAAGATACACAGGAGCAGCAGTAGTTAAAGCACAGCAAAATGACTCCTCTGATTCCTTAGACATCGTGCAGCAGCTTACACTCCCATCACATTATTCTGCCCAGGCAGCTGAACTGGTAGCACTCATAGCTGCCCTAAACATTGGAGCTGAGGACCGCATTACAATTTATTCAGATTCTGCATATGTCACTACAACAACTCACTCCAGCATCCTCCGCTGGAGAAGGCGCGGCTTCCTTAAATCAGATGGTACACCTGTCATTCACAAAATGTTACTTGAAGAACTTATTGAGGCCTTTACACTACCAGCTGAAGTAGCCGTAGTAAAATGCACAGCGCACACTAATGGCCAAGATTTTGTCTCCAGAGGTAACGCTCTGGCTGATTGGGCAGCTAAAGCTGCAGCCAGAGGCCCCACAGTAACAGGCCCATCAATACAAACAGCACCGGAAGTCCAACTTGCACCTATCTTTTTGTCCCAAACAGTACCTCCGACAGAGCACGACACCAGCAGTGAACACAGTTCAGACACACCACCCCAATTACCAACACCATTTGATATTGACAAAACGCGACAATACGATCATACTGCACAACTACACCTCAGAGAAATGCAAGAAAGTGCACCAGATCAAGAGAAAGAGTTATGGAAGAAGAGGGAGTACAGCAGGACTCCGCCGACTTCGTATACAGACAAACAGTAACAGGGAAACCTGTGATGCCACAGGCTTTGTTACAAGTGGCATTAGATCAACTCCACCTTCCCACACATGTCACCCGAGACAATATGTCTGTCACTTTGCAAACAGACTGGTTCATCCCCAATGCCTATGAACAGATACAATTGTATGTTAATAAATGTCTCATTTGCCAACAATACTCCCCAGCCCCTACGCTCAAAACTGTTGCCTCTACAATTCCTAGACCATCAGGCCCTTTCAAAGAGTTACACATTGACTATGTCGATATGATCGATCGCTGTCAAAACTATCGCTATCTCATTGTGGTAGTATGTCCATTCTCACGCTGGATCGAAAGTGGACCTTGCGTCCACTGCGATGCCAAAGCAGCTGCCACATTTCTATTACGTGATTTCATTCCTCGCTGGGGCATCCCAGACTCCATCCGGACCGATAACGGAAGTCATTTTTCAAACGCCATCTTTTCCTTCCTGACCACAATGCTAGGCATCAAACACAAGCTGACCTCAGCTTACCACCCACAAAGCAACGGCATTTGTGAGCGCCTTAACGGCCTGCTCAAAAACAAAATAAGTAAGATAAGTGCCACAATAGGAAAGAAATGGCTTTATTGCCTGCCCATAGCACTGTTTGCACTAAGAAACTCCCCAAGTTCGGATCATCACCTCACACCCCATCAGCTTGTCACTGGACGATCCATAAATGTAACAGTTCCATCCACACGCCCCAAATTAGATAGTGAGTCATCATCTGAGATAGTTAAGGCAGAACTCTACCACTATCTGTGCCAACTAACCAGCGCAGCGCAGTTCCTTTCTATCCAGATATCCAAGAGAAAGGGGAAGGGCCCCACCGATCCTGAGCTCCAACCAATCTGTCCCGGGACGCAGATCTTCATCCGGAAAAACGTTAGACGCTGGAGGGACCCTAAATTCGAGGGCCCATTTAAGGTGGTCGACTCGTCACCAACTGCAGTACGAATAGCTGAAAGAAAAGCATGGATCCATCGCAGTCACGTCCGCTTGGACCCCGCACCACCTCCGCCAATCGACTAGAGGAGGGACAGGACATACCCTTGGTACAGCTCCACGAGGACAGCGGGTTTCCATCCTCCTTTGATGACGAAGATAATAACCGCCATGAGCATAATATCGAGGACCTGAGTGGGAATGCAAAGTTATGTATTTCACTTGTCTTAACATTTTGCCTTTTTTCCACTATAACGTTGGCCGCACTTAATTGGTACTTGTTTTATGTTGCAACTTTTAAGCCACATTTGTCTGCTAAAATTATTGTACCATTCTCAAAACAACCAGTTGTGCCAGAAAATACAACTGCACAAAAACACTTCCCGCCCCACACTGAAGATTCATCACTTCCACAGCATACCACTGATAGTGCACACACTAGTACACACCCCACACGCATAGCTACTTTCACAGACCCAAGTATTACTACTACTCCGTGGGATAGGCTTCTAGAGATTACAGTAGGTCCCCCAGTGAACCGCAGTCCCAACTCCCGCAACATTCGCAGATTTAGAAGAGGTAGACCAAGGTTCTGGAGGAGTCATAGACCAACAAAAGATAATGACAAACAAGATTTGGCCACCGCTCTCCAGGACACAGTGGTCCACGTTGCACGCCAACATCCCAGACCTGATTTCCACTCCATACGTCCTGACACACTTAATAACGACCATGAAGCCCATAGTGCCCTGCTAGATAACATGTGGTACCGGCACATGTTTCAAATAGGGAGAAAGGTAACAAAAGAAGCATGCTTTGTGTGCTCACACATCCCGCATGCAGTTGGCGCAGACAAAATGGTGTTCCCACAAGAAATACCACCCCCAACGGCCAAATGCCTCCTCCATTTGTTTCTTTGCCGTATCTACGGCCAAATACAGCTTTTCTCAGCAGAGATAGACACTGTGTTTGTAAACACCACCGCGTGGGATTCTAACTATCTAACACACATGGTTGTCACTGATGCATTGCAATTCGAGACAGAAAATGAGAATTTGTATAGATGGGAATCACCTAGATGGGAGACACCGCTCACAACTCATGAGCATGAATTCAAAGCATCAGGGTTTTTTATGTTCACATCCCCCCGGCACTATGTAAGGAGACAATAAACAAACAACTCCATAACAAACCCCCGATACACGAAAGTAACAGTTCACACGTTGCCAACTGTCCATGTCAATATAGGTCTGTGCTGCTCTTGCAGGCCCATGTGTATTTTGATAACAAATGGCATGGCCCAGACGCCCTGGTATGTAAGGCAGCTTCCTTGGGAGAACCCTTTGCAAAAACAGAATATCAACAGAATATTGATTGGGATGTTGAGACTCAGTGTGAGGAGGTGTGGGCAGAGGAAACTAGACGGTACACCTTTGGGAAGGGAACAGCTTACAAATGGAAGAGAGCATATAAACTAAAACATCCTCTTCTTTGCTTCCTAGGTAACGGTACTCGCCCTGTGGGCAGCAACACAAACTGTAACACAACAATTTTTAATTTGGACCTCCAAGACGGCACCGCCAGCCTCATGGACATCTTTTGGGCATGTGGAGAACGCATCTACCCCCAGTTGCCTCCTCGATGGAAGGGCCTATGCACCATGGTTACCATGCACGAGCTGCATCTCGTTGTCCCGGCATCCAACATCTCTCAAGTGTTTGAGCACCCCATGACAAATGACGTCACCCTGCTTCACCGGCACCGACGGAAGGCTCAATACTTCGCTAACGATGCCTTCGCCGAAATTCCTGAAGAATTTCGCCTGTTCAATGGTGCCCAGGAATTCTTTGGAGGCCTGTGGCCCATTTGGCAAACATCAGCTAATGCCCGGTGGCTACAGGTCACACGATACGAACTAATGACTCTGATAAATAACACCCGAGATGGGTTCAACGCCATACAGGAAGAGTTAAGGCCTTTAAGGCTTATGGTTCTAGAGCATAGATATGTTCTAGATCAACTCACAGCTATGCAGGGTGGTGTATGCAGTTCCATCGGAAAGAGCTGCTGCACTTTCATACCGGCTAATGATGCCACAAACGGGTCGCTCGCTAAGGCCATTGAGGACTTGGGCAACCTGGGGAAAAAGATGCGTGACGAAAGCGGTGCCGCTGCAGATCCTATCACGGACTGGTTCAACTTGAACTGGATGCCTTCATGGCTATCTGCTATCTTGAAAATTGTGCTACCTATTTGTTGTGTTGTCCTGGTAATGTGTTGCGGTGCACAGCTAGTAATTAAATGTGTCAACAGATGCAGCACCAAAGCAGTAGGAATGAATTACGTTCACACTGGAATTAATAACAATGCACAGTATCAGGACATGGACCGTGCTCCCGGGGATGGGAATGGGCAGATCCATGTGCAACTCTTAGAACAACCTGCCCCTCATGCCTCTTCAAACACACCTACAGCTCCACCGGTTCCACCACCTAGATACGCCTTAAGGGAGGAGCATGACATTAACGGGTATGATGAGTTAGCTCCCGAGGATGGGGGAGAATACGTTACTATAACACCTGAATTGCCACCACAGACAGTATGCATGTATATTAGTGACCCACTCGGTATGCACCAAGCCCCTGAGGGTCCAGCAAAGTACTGTGTCACAGACGTGTTCAATAATGAACAAGAGAAGGGATATGTAGGAGGGTCCCGTTTTACCATCTAACAGACACCCACACCCCATTCTGCAATACCCTTCAAACCTGGCATCCCTAGATAAGCCCCACCACTGAGGCCTAGATAAAGGGTCTTTAAGTTGTCCACGGTCCTTCACTTTCTTACAAATCCACACATAGGCCCAAGTTCACCTTCTCACAGACCTACATACAAGACCAACCATACCTTTGTAAGAGATATGTATAGGCCCAATAACTTAAGAACTGGTCTCATAGACTTCACTAACCTGACAGCAGAGGCTTGCGCCATCCTCCGCGACAAACTCTCCCCCTCCCACCTTGTAAATTTCCACAGTTACGAGAATTAGATTAGCCCACACACGTAGGACATTTTTGGTACATCTGGCGGTTTCACAAGTACATGTGCAATATTTTTTAGTTAAGAAACTTTCCGCGCTTGCTTAATCGAACCTGTGAAAGACGGGCTACGTGACAAAGAATTAATGTATTAAAATGTTAACTCTGAGCTTTCTTATGGTAAAAATTATCCTTTGTTTACTTTTTGCGGTCAGGAGCACTGACCACCTGTCAAAAGCCCCTAATTTCACCATGATACCACTTCTCAGTCCTATGGGTGGAATTTTCCATAGTTACAAGAGGGCGGTCAAGGGCTGCGTCAGGACCTACGTCAGAGAGGGTAAAACTTCTGCATTCAAGCATATAAAACAGCTGCACCCAGGGTGTGGCTTCGAATTCTCTTCAAACCAGCACCCAGGTGCCGTGTGAGGGTTCCCGACTGATCAATCGCTCCTGACTGGGCCCAGAGCTCCTATTGCCAAGGTGATAATGCTCCTACTTAATGATTTTGCCTATTGACTTTGTCAGTCTATCTGACTTAATAATTTTGCCTATTGCCTTTGTCAAAATTCTGCCCATTGACTTTGTCAGACTATCTGACTCAATAATTCTGCCTTTTGGCTTTGTCAGATTATTTACTTCAGGAAATCTGTACCCAAGCAATTGCATTTATTTCAGGTTAAATGTGTAGTCTTGAATAGTGTTATTTTATCTCAATAAGAAGTTTGTCCTCTGAATGCTATCATTTGTATCACTCTTGAATTCAGGGCTGCCCCTTGAGTGGCTGCTCATGGATTAATTTATAGATATACATTTCTGTTTGAATTGAACCAGTTGATCTTTAACATTGTTGATGCAGTTATTTCTGATCTTACCCATATGTTGATGGGCAACACTTAAATTGAAGTATTTTCTTTTATGCTTTTGAATTGTTTAATAAACTATGATATTTTAACACATGGTTCTTTCTTGCCAAGTGACCGAGCAAAGTGTGAAAGAGATTCTGAGAGGGGAGAGGTACGCAGAAGAGTGTGACCAACCACAACGTTCCCTCTAACAGCACCAAAACAACAAAACTCCAATCAGTAGAACTGGGGATATGCAATTTTAAAGATTTAGGGTAACCATAGTGCCTAAAAGCACAAAGCACCAAGTCACATTTTCAGTCCCAACACGAGGGAGCGTGGGCTGAATATAAGGACCAGGTTAGTCCCACTGAAAAAGTAACCTTCTCAAACTCTGGAATGAAGTGTCCAGTTCGCGGTGGAGGAAGGCGCGAGTAGCAAGGAGAGGTTTGTGGATGTTCATTGCTGTAACAGGAAGAGCAGGCTGAGTGTTGAGGGCAGTAATCGCTGTAGCACAAAGATCCTGTTGGGGGTCAAGGAGAGTCGATGCTGGAGCTTCGCATTAGTGGTCACCACAGACTGTCAATGCTGTAGCACTAAGTGCAGATCTTGCATTACTGGTTGTCTCTTATGCACGAAGAGTTGGATCCACCGGAGCTTCCAGTTGGCGGTTGGCATGGGTTGCGAGATCTTGGTGTGAACGGTTCCATTCATGTTTGTGAAGACCCCAAAACTTCAGGAGGAGCTCATCTGAAGCCAGCCCAGGGCCTAGGACCTGTGGAGGAACCTCTTGGGGATCAGAAACTCATTCTAGCAGAGACCAGCAGGGGTCAGGCAGGTCCATTTTTAGTTCCAGTGCAGCAGGTCAGCTGGGCAGTTGCAGGGAGGCCTCTGGAGCTTGTTATATCCCTATAGTTCAAAGCAGGAGGTCAGTCAGCTCACCCATGTAGTCACTTCTAGTAGCCTGGTTTGAAGGGAGCAGGTCAAGTCCTACTACTCAGGCAGCAGGGCAGATCTCAAGAAGCAGGACAGTCCTCTAGCAGCAGGGTAGTCCTTCTACTGTAATATCCACAGGTCCAGGAGTGTACTTAAGAGTGGGTCTGAGGGTGTTAATTTTATGCCTGATGCCAGGTTTGAAGTGAAAAACACTTCTGATGTTTTTCCAACAGAAGTTTAAGGAATTTCCTGCCTCCCTGTCCTGGTCCCAGGATGCCTGGATCAACACAATGCTAGTGTGAACTTCCTTGTTTTTGAGCAGAAGCAGTGTCTTTGAAGTGCAAGGGGGGGCTGTGACAGCACCCCCTTTTTTAAGGTTTGAATGTGTGGCTTGAGGTTTAAAAGTAAATGACTTAGTTAAATAGGGTGAATAGAGTTGTGTTGAAAAATGAGTTTGTAATGATGTGTCTGAGTCATGTAGTATGACGGGAAGATGGACTAACAGCTGGAGTCTTATGTTTATCCCAGTATAGATGCACAGTAAATGTTTTTCCTGAAACTTTTTATTGTTTATATTTGAACAGATACAAATGTTTGGGGAAAAAGGAGCATCTTCTCTCTTTTTAAAGCCTGAAGAAGGTGGTTTACCTGCTATACCACCGAAACGCGTCGCTGGTTTGTTCTCCTTTTAATATACATGTTGTATATTGTGATATATTTGATGATTTTATAACCTATATGAAGTGTATATAAATGAGTTTCTTGTGGATTTTATAATTAATTGATGAATATGAATTATGTATGATGTTTTATGATTATTGTATTAAAACTGACTTAGTATAGAGTGTTTTTATAACAATAATGAAATGAGGATTTGTAAATTGTGTTTCTGTATTGTTGTTTATTGTATACATATTTAATGGTTTTTAGAATTGCGCGCATTTTATACTGAATAAACATTTCTATATTAGATTCCTTGTCCACGGTGTGATGAATAAATGGTTGGTCAGTATGGTTGTTTAATGAATGGGTATGCTATACAATATACCCCAAAGGGATTTTATTTTGACTTAGGAGCTCATCTGAAGCCAGCCCAGGGCCTAGGACCTGTGGAGGAACCTCTTGGGGATCAGAAACTCATTCTAGCAGAGACCAGCAGGGGTCAGGCAGGTCCATTTTTAGTTCCAGTGCAGCAGGTCAGCTGGGCAGTTGCAGTGAGGCCTCTGGAGCTTGTTATATCCCTATAGTTCAAAGCAGGAGGTCAGTCAGCTGACCCGTGTAGTCACTTCTAGTAGCCTGGTTTGAAGGGAGCAGGTCAAGTCCTAATACTCAGGCAGCAGGGCAGATCTCAAGAAGCAGGACAGTCCTCTAGCAGCAGGGTAGTCCTTCTACTGTAATATCCACAGGTCCAGGAGTGTACTTAAGAGTGGGTCTGAGGGTGTTAATTTTATGCCTGATGCCAGGTTTGAAGTGAAAAAAACTTCTGATGTTTTTCCTACAGAAGTTTAAGGAATTTCCTGCCTCCCTGTCCTGGTCCCAGTATGCCTGGATCAACACAATGCTAGTGTGAACTTCCTTGTTTTTGAGCAGAAGCAGTGTATTTGAAGTGCAAGGGGGGCTGTGAACAGCTCTGCCCCTCCCATCTTGTCAGTATGGCCCATCCTGCCAACACCCAATCCCTCTATTTTGTGGCTGTCTGGGAGGAATACACAAAGGTCAACTGCAAACTACACCTAGTCATGTGGCCAAAAAACAGGCTCTGTCATGACCCTGGGTTCCCGTTTATCTTCCAGCTTCATGTGTACATTGGGCAACGGTTCAAGGAACCATGTTGCTGTCTCTCATGGCCCATTTTCTCTTGCACCCTAAGATGTTCCTATGGTCTTATGAGTATCCCCCGGGGTCTGTAGGCCGGTTGGGGATCTTTAGCTCCAATCAATATTAACATCCTGCTATTAAATCCCCCAGGGCTGGCTCCTATTGTTTGCAATGCCCCTCAGGGCCTTTTCTGGGTGCTGACTATGCTTTAATGTGCATCGTAAACATCCACATGCTTCCCATGTGCATCCCCAAGGGCCCAGGTGCTCAGATCACTCTGTTTCCCTCATGCCTCCAGAGATCTCACAATATCTCAGAGACGTGCAAATGCTATCTTTTGTTCGGGAGCAGTATAAAAACCTCGCCCAAACCACGAAGCGTGCTAGGCTTTAATTGCGTCAAGAGAGAAGGATCTCTCTCTTCCTGCTGTCCTACTGGAGGCCTACGTGAACAAGAAAGAAGCCGGCTACTGGGAAACCAGACAACCACCCACTGGATTCTTGCTTACCTGTTGACATCTCGATGCCGGTGATCTCCTTCAGCATCCGCAGAATCTGCTCCTGCAAAAACAGAAAGGAACAAGCGGTTAAAGATAACAAACCATATTATCAAGGTTAGTGCACCAAATAGTATAGACTAAAGACTATCCTTCCTTTTCTACCATCTACTTTGCAAAAAACAGTAGTCACCTCTATGGTGCTTTTAAAACTCAACTACTGTAATGGGCTATATTCCAATATACAACAGCAACAATTGACTAAATTACAGACTATACCGAATGCAGCCGCATGGCTCCTCCTGGGCATTCCAAAATTTAAATCAGCCGCCAGAGCAACTGTTCCAAAATTCAGACTCTCCTCCTGGGGAGGGAGAAGCTTAGTTCACAGCACATCTTGCTACTGGAACGCCCCTTCAATCCATTTAAAAAATATTAACAATCTCTTGGCTTTCAAAAAAAACTTTAAAAACCTGGCAGTTTAACTCCTTATGAATCACATCTATTAGGCTTCGACCCTGTTGAGGTAGGTTCTGCTCAAGCTTAGCGCCATGAGACCTCCGGGTAATGATTGCACGTTATAAATAAAATTAACATAACATTATTATTCTCCTCAAACAAACTAACAATACTTTGGGAAAAGCAAGACCTGCGTATCTTAGACTGTTCAAAAGAACGCGCATTTAAAGACAATCCTAAGGTTTACTCAACCACTGACTGCTTAAAAGTATGCATAATATTGGATACTGCTCAGTCCTGTTTTTCACATCTGTACAAGTTTGTTGTGTATTCATAGAAGGCTATAGAAACATTGTTGTGCATGTCTTAGAAGATTGTTGGAAACTCTAGGAACAACATAAATCCTAGTGAATTGCTTCCAGAAAACGAATCTACAAATGTTCTATGATGTAATAGAGTACACTGTGTAAGTGGGCATTGTTATGTTAATGACTTGTATGAACAGAATGTAAAATGATGTTAATGCCTATTGACTGACACATTTGTCTAGTGCAGATGTTCACACTCCCTCAAACAGAAGAACCTAAATACTGAGGGGAGAACTAGAGAGCAGACTAGATGGAATTTATCAGAAGAACCAGTAGCAGAATGTGACGGAGGAGGGGGTAGCAGGAGGAGACACCCCAGACACAGGACAGATCCATTGTCTCTGACTAAAACAGCAGGAGCTGATGGACCTGGCCAAAAACACGGCCCAGGCACATGCCTTGACCACACAGAGACGGTTATATGACATAGGTGATAAGGCCAGGAAACTCGTAGCCTGGCTGGACAAGAGGGACAGAGACTGGAACTGGGTCAACAAAATTTGTGATTATAGGGGCGGGACTCATACTATGGGGGCAGCCATAGCAGAAGCGTTCCCAGAGTTCTATGAAAATATATACTCCTCCAGGACCCTCATGTCTGAGGATGAGTGTGCGGACCGCCTGAAGGACATAACACTTTGGGTCCTCTCCCCGGAGGATAGGGACACACTGGAGCAGGACTCAACAGCACAGGAAATTTAGGGGGCAATTAGAGGGCTGCAGTAGTGCAAGGAGGCGGGGCTCAACGGGTTGCCTATAGAGCTGCAGGTAAGGTTGTGCCCCAAATGCTCAGTATGTTTCAGGCAGCAAAGGGTGATGGTGCCCTTCTGATTGATCAATGGATGGCCACAATTGTGGTTCTTCCCAAGAAGGGCAAGCCTCCCGTGGCCTGCAGTTCCTACAGGCCTATCTCACTGCTTAACGTAGAGGTCAAGGTATTGGCCAAGGTTTTGGCCCATAGACTAGTAAGGGTCATAACCTCAGTGATTCATCGGATCAATCCGGGTTTATGCTGCACAGGGGTACCTGACTTAATTTGAGGTGCTTATAAAGTGTGATGCACATAACGGTGGCGCCGTCAATGGAAGAGGCCATGGTGCTCTCCCTGGACACGAAAATGGCCTTTGATAGCACAGAGTGGCCTTATCTGTTTGCAGCACTACTAGATTGGGCTTCGCCCCTAAATTGGCCTCTTGGGTCCAGCTTCTCTATCGGGACCCTGTGGCAAGGGTGCAGGTGCACAGCGTTGTCTCTCACTCCCTTGCTCTCCACAGGGGCACGCGCCAGGGGTGCCCTCTGTCGCCGTCAATCTTCGGCCTGGCCTTGGAGCCCCTGGCAGCCTGGATCCAACAGGACCCTCTCCTGTGGGGAACTCAAAGGGATCTCCCTCTAAGCAGATGACATTCTACTGTACGTCTTGTGGCCCCGCTTTTCAGTGGGTAGGATTCTGCACATCTTTGGCCTCTTTGAGAGTAACTCGGGCTATCAGATCAACTGTGATAAGTTCCTTATCTTTTTACTTACCGGGAGATGTCTGTATCTTCCGTCAGAGTGCCTGGCTCTAGTAGGAATACAGGGTTTTTGATAATTGGTCATTTTTGTGACCAGGGATGTAGGAGAGTTTTCTGAGGCAGAACCTGTTCACTCAGCTCGAGCACCTTAGAGAGGATGTGGCATACTGGAGAGCACTGCCAGTCTCCGTGATAGGTAGGGTCATGCTCTTTAGGATGGTGACACCACCCTGGCATGGTGTACGCCCTCCAGAACACCCCATAAGGGGTGCTGCAGCACTTTTTTACTAAAGTCAATAGCAAACTGTGCAGGCTCCTCTAGAAAGGAGGTAGCTTGAAGATATCTCTTGTGAAGTTACAGCAGGGGATGTTCGAGGGTGGCTTGGCAGTTCCTGATCTCTGTGCCTACTACTGGGCGGCCCAGCTTGTGGTTATCAATGAATGGGTATTTGGAGACAGGGAGGAGCCAGCCTATAGGGTCGATTGTGAGGCCATGGGCGACCGGGGATATCCTTCCATCCCATACAACAGGAAATAAATGGGCCTAATGCAGAACAGCACTCAGTTGGTTGTCAGGACTAGGCATTAATCCAACAGGCATCTGGGTTGGGAAGGTAATTTGACAGCCACAACTCCACTGTGGGACAGTGAGCACCTTGGGGAGGAGAGTGGACCACCGATTACACAGGACTGGAAGAATGACCTAGACTCGTGTCAGCTAACAGAGAGTGAGGTCTATCAGAGTCTGGGTTGTCCCCGGAAGTTCTTTAAGTCATACTGTGTCTATGAAGAAGCAAATGCATCCTATTTGGTGATTTCCCCATTGTAAGAAACTGCTGTGGTTTGACTCTCTCCACACTGACTCATCAAAAGAACCTTCAATCGTGTAGGCATTGATGTACACTGAGCAACTGATCAATAAAAAGACCATTTTAAAAAAAGAATCTTGTGACCTTGTGATGTGAGCATTGTAACTATCCGGTCCACCCCAGTTAGGTGTGCTTCTAAATGGTAATTGGTGAGATAGATGTCATCAATGTATGATAGCGCCTCATGATCTGGTTATAAAATCTTCATTATTTGTGCTGACAGGTCAGGGCTGTTCTTATACCCCATAGGCAATTGTATGAATGAGTACTGCACTCCATTGAAAATGAAGGTGGTAAGATGCATAGTTTTAGGTGCTATATTCCGAATGAAATGCATATTGGAGAAGTCCAGGTTTTTTTTGTACTAGTTTTGTCATTATAACCGTGCTGTGTGCATTTTACACTGCATATATTTGTGTAAAGATTTCTATGATCTAGAACTATTTTATAGGATCTATCTGGTTTTGAGACAGGAAAAAGGGGAGTATTCAATTCAAGGAATTTTCATTTCAATTCAAGGAACTTATCACCGCATGGCTACCCAACAGGCTTCCCAGTGCTGGGAGGTCTACCAGGCTTTAAACAGTGATCTTTAAGCAAACAGATATGTCTTGAGTTGTTTCCTGGAGATGTGCTAGTTGTCATTTGTCCTAAGAGTTATGGGCAAGGTGTTCCACAGTTTGGGGGCAAGGTAAGCAAAAGAGCGCCCATCACACCTAACTTTCTTCACCCTAGGGATGGAGAGAAGGCTCAGATTGCTAGATCTTAGCTCTCTTTTGGGGCGGTATGGGCTGACCAGATGATGAAGGATTCGAGGCCCCTTCAAGTGCCTCACATCGTAAACCATGCAAAGAGCTTTAAATTGACTCGTCTTCTGTATAGGTAACCAGTGTAAAGTGGCAAGTGCAGGGGAGGCAGCCTGAAATTTGGGGATACCCAAAACGATTCATGCTGCTGCATTCTGTAGTGCCTGACGTTTTTGTCTAACTGTGAGTGGACTTCCCAGATAGAGTTCCCGCAGTCAAGACGGGATAGTATCAGGCCCCAAACCACCACTGTCCGAACAGATACTGGTAGCGAATATATGACGTTACAACGCATGCAATTACAACGCATGCTTTTACAACGCAGTCTTTACATCGCAACTACCATTACATTGCATGATTTTACAACGGATGCCATTAAACACATTTGTAGAAACTACCATTACAACGCATTCCAATACAACACATACCATTACAATGCATACCATTACAACGCATAATACTTTTAGGGTAAGTGTTGGATAGTGTAGGGGTAAAAATTACTATTCCCACTCCAGTGAGTGCAACAGTAGGGTAAGTGTTGCATAGTGTAGAGGTAAAAATTACTATTCCCATGTAACCCAAAACCCATACCCCACCCTAATACTAAAAGAATCTCCATTACTTACCTTATAATGCGTTGTAATGGCATGCGGTGTAATGGCATGCGGTGTAATGGCATGCGGTGTAATGGCATGCGGTGTAATGGCATGCGGTGTAATGGCATGCGGTGTAATGGCATGCGGTGTAATGGCATGCGGTGTAAAGGCAGTTGCGTTGTAACAGTTGCGTTGTAAAGGTAGGTCGTTGTAATGACTGCGTTGTAATGGATGTTTCCCACTGGTAGCCATCCAAGCATCTTCCTGGGGGCTCTTAAGAGGCCAAAGCACCTAGATGACAGCTTTTTGGCCTGGGACCCCATTGTCAGTCAGTTTGCTGTCCAGAGTAACACCCAAACTTTTAACTTCTGACTTGGGGGATGGGTGGTCTCCCAAAGAGGGGGGCCAGCCGAGCTGATTCCAGAGTGATGGATTGTTGCCAACCACCAGAACCTCAGTTTTGTCACAATTTAACTTCAGGCAGCTGGCAGCCTTCCATTCGTCAACTTGCTTTAGTCAAGAATTACGTTGTTGTGAAATTAGTCCTATTTTTGGAGTGAGGGAGACAATGATCTATGTGTCGTCCACATACGACACCATAGCAAAACCTAAGAATAAAATGATGTCTGTCAGTGGACAAACATAAAGGTTAAAATACATCGGGCTCAACAAGGAGCCATGGGGAACACCATACTTCAGGTGATGGGTGGCAGAAAGAAATTACCCTTCGCTCGCTTGAAAGCTTCTGTTATTTAAATCTGTATTCATCAGTGAAGGACAAACCGCCATAATGCCTTCATATTGCAATTGATTTGGTATTGCTTTCATTTCGAGTTTTGCTTCTGGTTTTACAGGGGTATTGAGCCTTTGCATAGAGATCACTGCAAAAGGGAATGGCATGTAGTATAGAGTGTTTATCCCGTCCCGTTTGGTTTCCCTGATGTCTTCAGGTACAATTGAGGAAAAGGCTACTTCTATTACCTCTTGTCCCTGAGGCACTTCCCTAATGAAGACTGGAGGACAGTCACCTTCTGCTAATATAATGTCATATGTTTCAGATAAATGCGGCAAGAAGACACCTTAAACTTACGCATGGTATATCCCTTTCAAACTGTACATCTAAATTCTAAACCCTATCGGGAGGATTTACATGTTTATCTGGAGTCTCAATCTGTATGAAATCATCAGTTGGACTCGTAACCAGAAAACTCTGGAAAGTCTGATAAACTATTGTTACTTCTGCTGGAAGCACTCTAGTCTAGACCAAGTCCTATTCCCAAGAAGTATCCGTAGCGGATATTGCATGTTTTTTAGAAAGTCCTGCCACTTTCTTCTATTTAAATTGTGTTTTAGAGACCAAACATTCCTTTTCCCTCTTTATGCTGATCTCAGTCTCTCATCCGGTTTCACCTTTCTGCTTGCTATATTCTTTTTTCTTCAGTACTTGGCCAAACCCACTCTCTCTGAATGTTTACCGTCAGATTCCTGAAAAGAAGAGGAAGAGCAACTATCAGAATACTAATACTGTTCCACCTTTTTAATTTTACTGCGGTCCCTTAAATTATGAGTACCCCAACTAGAGTCCAGATTTACTGGAGATTCAGTCTAGCTTTTCTCTCCCTCTGTTTCTTCTTACCTTTACAGGTTTTTCCTTAACGGAGCCCTCAATGTCGCTTTTGCATTTAAATGTGGTTTATTGGCTACTGTAACCACTGTTTCATGGCCCATAGAGGTGTAAACTGCTGAAATTAATCTTTGCAGCTTCAGTTCACTTTCTAGAATTAGAAATGCCTCAAGCCTCCTGCATATCGCCAGAGCCGACACTTCTCTCTTAATGTTGCTTAGGATGATTGAGCAGACTGTGGAGAAGTTTCTCGTTAACTTCACACCTAAGTCCAGAATGTGTAAAGCCCCATGCTCATTTTGTACTTTCTGGAAAATATACTTGCCCAGTGCTGCACTCCTCTTCGGGTGGCTTCATTTCTAGGGGAAGACACATAGTCAGTATTCTTTGCTTGACTTGGGGTGTTGTATGATAGTAAACCCCTTCCAACTGGTTGGTCTTGTGAGCAATCCTGAAGGCAATTTCATCATGCTTTGTGTGTATCTTTTCAGTGATAGCGTTTATCGTTCTGTAGAAGGATTGCTTGTTCAGCAAACTGTCCATATATTTCTGGTCCTGCTTGAGCTGGTCTAACATTCATGGTTCATAGCACATACTGAATGAGTTTCCTGTATAAGAAGACTGAGTAATTCAAGATCCATACAAGATCAGCCATTGGTAGGGTTTCAAGAGGTGGAAAAGCTGTGTTTCAGGTTAATACTCGCCATGTAGCTCTTTCATTACTCAAGGGACCCAATGTAACATTCCTGTGTGTGGTAACTCACCAGCAAACCAATTATGGTAGTCATTAGTAAGTCATAGGGATTTCCAGATACTGGTATGCCCTGTAGTGTGCAGGCGGTGCTGCCGGTTTGTAATCCTGAAACTGCACTGAGTGTTATATAAGACAAGGAAAACCCTACGTTCCATAGGGACCTGGGATATATATTATGTTATTAGGAACAATGGTCTCTAAGGTAAGAAGAAAAAAAGAGAAATTCTTTCCTTTTTCACAAACTTTTTATATTATACATAATGTAATTCATTAATATTTAAGAAATAAATCCAATAAATGATATTCAGTGGGAGGCGGCTGAGCATGCCTGGCCTTAAGATGGCCGCTTAACTTAGTCCCGCGAGTGCCATCAAAACGATCCTTTACGAATCCTCATAATAGACTGAGCAATTATCTTAACTGAGTGCATCGGTTCGCGTTAAGCCGCGGTGCCAAGAGAGCGCTTCCGGAAGAAATCTGATCTTCGCACTGCGGAGCACGATGGCATAACAGTTTGGGGTGCGGCCGCGGCCTTGCAGTGAATGCGCGAGCACGCCAGAACCCGAGAACAGCCACGAATGTTAAACCGGAGCCACCGTCTATGCGGAAATATTGCCAGTGGGGTGCAGCTAGATCACAGCGACTGTTATGGCAGCTGCAGACTGACCGGAACGGCCCCGTGGATCTGTGCAGATTAGAGCAGCAGGGCCCATAACGTGAGCGGAGTGTGAGTAAAGGGCGGTCTGGGCTGGACTATACTGCAGGAGGGTGTGCGCGGGCCTGGAGGAAGGGGACATCTGGTAAAGTTTGCCCGCTGTAAATGGCTCCTCTCTGGGCCCCATAGTTCCCACGCAGCAGCTGAGTGGAAGTCCTGCATTACAAAGGTGATTGTGGCCCCGGGAGGAATTTATTCGTGATGAAGGTGGCCGTGGCCTCGTGGTGAAGAGGGAATTGGTACAGATAACCTGCGCTGATACAGGCAACCCCAGTGACTCGTTAGAGGCAGGAAACACTGAAGTCAATTCATCACACAGGTACAGCAGAGGAGATACGCGTGGTGAGTGGCGCCTGCGCAAACTACAGGAGAGAACTGACTGCTATTACTACACCCTCATGTGGGGCATCTGTATGAACCTACAGCTGGAAGATTAGTGCAACAAGTGTATGACGCTTAGCTTTGGTGCGATTGGAGCAGCTCCTGAGTTAACAGTGTGAGGAGAGGCCGCTGAGAACCTCTGGTGACAAAATGGGGAAGCCTGACTAAACACAGACCAAGTTACAATTCGACCAGCGCAAATCAGCCAGAAACAGAGAGGAAGTCACCGAAACGGAGACAGAAGAACGAGGGGCTTCAGGGATAGAATTGGGGAACGATCTGCGCAAAATAATTGAATCAATGCAACAAAGCCTCTCCACCATAGATGGGAAAATAGATTTGCTTTCATACCACATGGATCGCATGACGGAACGATTAGACAAGCTTGCGGAGAGACTTGACATGGCGGAGCGCAGGGTCTCAGAACTTGAAGATCAACAGATGGAAAACGCGAACGCATGTAAGCAGATTGGGAAATTGATGGATACCCTGCAGCTCAAGACCGAAGATTTGGAGGCACGCTCTCGGCGTAATAACTTGTGCATAATTGGCGTACCGGAGTCCACTCCTACGGGCAATATGGAGCTATTTGTGGACAGATTGCTAGTGACTCTCCTGGGGTGAGACATTTTCTGGGACATTTTTGTGGTGGAGCAGGCGCACCGCACTTTGGCTCCCAAACCACCGCCAGGAGCTCCTCCGCGCCCACTTATCGCCAGAATATTGAATTATTGTGACGGGGACTCTGCCCTGTGAAAGGAGAGAGAGTTGAAGGTACTTAGCTATGAAGGATCACTCGTTCCAGATTTCACCTTAAAAGTTCAAGAGGCAAGGCAAAGATTCACCCCAGTGAAGAGGAAGCTCAGAGATCTGAACATAGACTACGCGATGCTCTGCCCAGCGCGCCTAAAGGTCACAATTGAAGGCAAAACGAAGATCTATGCGGACCCCGATAGCTTACAGCAAGATCTAAAACATGCCACAAAGCCCAAGAATAGTGGACAGACGCCTGAAGCGGAGGACAATGCGGTGCGAAGCGCTAACCCACTGGACCAAAATGACTGACGGAGTCAGAGCGCCGGAATGAGCGACACAGATGGTGCGGAACTACGCTACAGAAAACAGACCGCGGAATAAGGTCGTATGGGTGCAATTAGTGGGATTGGTAGGACTTCTGTACTAACTAAGTGTAAAATTACATCACTATAAGACTGAGATTGGTGAGCACGGAAGCAATCGAATGTATATAGATCCGGCACACAGCACATAGAACTGAAGGGACTATTCCTGTATATGTGTACACATGTATGGTTAAATGAACAGAGCAGGACTAAGTCAAGATAACAGTCTAAACATAAATAACCTGGCGGGTGACTGTACCGGGGCATAAAGGGGTGGTCGGGCATTCTCCTCCCTGATGTGGGTCACACAGTTACATGGGTTACTAAGAGGGGTTGGTGTAAAGAGGGGGAATAAGGGTGGGCAAAACCAAAGCATGTTAAAGTTTGGGGGCATGCCTTGGGGGGAGGGGGTTATAGAAGTATCTACGGTATATGATGTAAATAGTCCAGAGAGTATATGTAGGAAAGCATTCTATAAGCAGTAAAGGTACAGCAACATAGCAGCACCCTATGAGCGAAGGTACAGTTAGTGTCCCATCTGGCGAAGCACGAGGGACACTGTTAAATTTCTCAACATGGAATGTAAGAGGATTGAATGACACACGTAAAATACGTAAGGTGGTATCATATCTGCATAGGCACAACGTCGATGTAGCAATACTACAGAAAACACACCTCACACAGGACTGCTTACACTGAAAAGAATGAAGGGGGAATGTGCAGCAGCTGGTTTCATATCGCACACACAAGGAGTGTTAATATGGGTCAAACAGGGTTCCAATATCCAATTACAGACACTAGAAGTAGATCCGGGAAGCAGATACATAGTAGTGCAATGTCGCAGGGCCCCTTCTGCGTCAGGTTGGTTGGTATACATGGACCTAATTACGATGATCCACAATTCTATAGTAATCTGCATAGCAAAATAGCCACGTACACAGCAATGCCCACACTTTGGGGATGGGGGGGGGGATTTTAACTGTGTGCAATCCCCTGAGCTAGACAGGTCAAAAGGGCCAGTTTGGCAATGCTCAGCAGCAGAGAAGGCCATGGCTGCGATAGCGGAGGCGGAAGATCTGCAAGATGTATGGCGCTATTGCCATCCCCAGGGTAGAGAATACACACATTATGCATCCGCTTATGACATTCATACGTGCATAGACTATTGGTACGCCCCAAGAGAACTGATCCCATATATAACAGAGTTCAAGCATTTAGCCCGTACTTTTTCAGATCACTCTCCGGTAAGAATACAGATAAAAATAGATGAGATAATATGCAGGGCCTGGTTGTGGCGATTTCCACAGTACTCGCTGCTTGATGCAGTGTTCAGAGAAGAGCTTTTGCAGGAAATAGAGCAATATTTTAGGCATAATCTTGGCAGTGTCCCTAAGATGGCCACGATCTTGGAAGCATTTAAGAGCTACATTCCTGGGGTGGTAAAAGCGAAACACTCTGGAGTGCTACTCTCAATTAGGGGACGATTGCAAAAACTTGAAGCTGAAATAGCCGAGTTGGAAAAGGATATGCTGAGAGCCTCTTCTCCAGAGGTGCTGGGCCTTATAAGGAGCAAGATAGAAGAATACAATGCAGAAGCGTTGGTCGAGGTGAAACATCTGGGCAAGTATGCGATAGCTAGGGTATATGGGGAAGGCGAAAGACCCAGTGCCACCCTGGCAGCTCTGACTCGTCCGTCAAAAAGTGCAAATGAAGTAACAGAAATAGCAGATGACCAAGGAGCGTCGATATACGATGCACCAAAAATAGCGGGCAGATTTAGGAAATACTATACAGAATTATATACATCTAAACCCCATAGTGGTGAGGAAACGGCAGAAGAATATCTAGAATATAATAAAATGGGTTGGCTGACAGATGCGCATAGGGAGAGGTTGTTGGCCCCCCTGCGTCCGACTGAGATAGTGGCAGCCCTAAAAGATATGCCCAGCCAGAAAGCTCCGGGTTCGGACAGGCTCACTGTTGCTTTTGCAAGGAATATCAAGACGAGTTAATTCCACATCTAGTAAATTTATTCGAAGAGATGGCCAAAGATGGAATCATGCCCCCCACCATATGGGAAGCAATAATAATTACCCTACTTAAACCACGTAAACCTGCTGCACAGTACGCATCGTATATGCCTTTGTCTTTGCTGAACACTGACACGAATATTTATGCAAAGGTCTTGGCAAATAGACTTGCCCTCTTGTTGCCCCTAGTCGTGGCACCCGAGCAGTCGGGACTTGTTCCAGGGAGGGCACTAACTAGTACGATCTTTTGCGCAATTAATCGCCTCGACCCACAGATCAAAGCAGCAGCAGTTTTCCTAGATGCAGAGAAGGCTTTTGATTCAGTGGAGTGGAGGTTCTTGATGGCAGTACTTAGAAGAATAGGTGCTGGGGAGGTATTTATTCAGTTGGTCCAGGTGCTTTACGCAGAGCCTACAGCAAGGATACATGTGAATGGTCTGTTTTCACGGCCCATAAATATTACCAGAGGCACTAGACAGGGATGTCCCCTCTCTCCCCTCTCTTACAGCAGAACCACTGGCATGCCCACTCAGGGAGTATCACGGCCACCGCGGATTACGGTTCCCTCTATATACACTAATAATATCTGCATATGCAGATGGCACGTTGCTATATGTGCGAGACCCTGAATGGAACTTGACGCCTATTTTGCAGGAGGTGGAACGGTTCGGGCAACGCTCAGGTCTAAGAATAAACTGGAATAAGTCGCTGGTGTATCAGCTAACTACAGATACCACACTGCCCCGGTCGGATTATCCAATAGCATGGACTACAGATTCCATATGATATCTGGGGGTGCAGATACACACAGACCCCAAAGTGGTGGTTCGCGAAAATTACGCCAGGGCCATATAGAAACTCACCGAAGTGATTGAGAAGTGGATTAGACTTCTGCTGTCACTACTGGAGCGCATAGCGCTCATGAAGAGGATTGTTCTCCCGAGGCTGCTGTTTATCTTCGTAAATATTCCAATCTCTCTGCCAAAAACGTTCTTCCGCACGCTACGCGCCCTAATGGTCTGGCTGGCTTTGGCTGGGAAGCAGCCACGTGTACAGTGGGAAACACGGACTAAATCATATTCCACTGGGGCTCAACGCGCCGGATTTTGAAATGTACTATTGCGCAGCGCAACAAATGCACGCTTTACATTGGGTACAAGCATCATACGACGCACTATATATATATATATATATATATATATATATATATATAGAAAGGGAAGAGGTGAGCCCGCTGTCACTCCCGCAACACATGATGCAGAAGACACACAGAAGATACCATGTCATAAACCCAGTAGGTACCACACAAATCCAATTTCATAGAGCTGCAAAGCTGCAAAAAATTGAGGTGTTATACTCCCCGAAAATGCCCATAGATTGGTGCGAATTTTTGAAGAATCTCATAGATAAGGCATTCATTCACGCAATGCATAAGCTAAAAATAAGGACTATGGGAGACTTCTTCAAGGAGGGGGTGGTTAAGACATGGCACCACCTGCAGGACACTACAGCAGCAAGCACCCAGCTCAAGAGATACCATTTTTATAGGGCAAGACATGCGCTGCGCGAAGTGTTGGGAGATACTATGCAGGAGCTACTGGAATACGCAACAATAACATACCTATTACAAACGCGCTCCCTAAATAGGACAATATCGGCGTTGTACTTATTCGCCAGATTGGGTAATAACTCCTCACAAGCCAAGGCCCTACAGGACTGGCGAACCGAATTGGGAAAAGACATAACAGAGGAACAGTGGTTGCACTGTTGCTCTAGTACTAAGACTATATCACAGAATGGCAGACATCGCCTCACTCATTTCAAATTTTTACAGAGAGTATACTATACACCTGCAAGGCTACACAGGTATGAGCTGAGAGAGGATGATAATTGTGACCGATGCGGTACAGCGGGGGTGGATTTCACTCATTTAGCGTGGAATTGCACATCATTACAAAAATACTGGTCAGAAGTTGTGGGGGCGTACAGGATATGACAGAAACACATATACCCAAGACACCGCTGGTAGTAGTGCTGGGTTATGTCAAGGCGATACCCAAAAGCGTCAGGAAGTTCATTGCTCTAAGAATACTGATAGCAAAAAGAAGGTTAGCCATGAGATGGATGAGAGGGCTGTGCCTACACTCACAGAATGGTGCACTGATCTATCATATTGTAATACTCATTCCGACAACTACAACGCTCTAATTCCAACATGGTGTAGACCTGAGAATATTTGGGAGTCATACCAATCATACCTAGCATGCAGAGCCGCGGCTGAACTTACTACGGACAGCCAAAATAGCACAGGGATTGGCTAGACTTCCAGTTACTGAAGGTACCTGACCGGAAGTGTATTGTAACATAGCTACAAAAAGGTCCACTTGAAGTTAATTGAGGACAATGTGGTATGCAAAGAGTGGGGGCGAGGGGTATGGGATCAGAAGTTCCCAAGTGCAACATGTTAGGATGGACCACAGTGCTTGTAATGTAAATGGTAGCTGTATCGCAATGTCTCAGAATGTAACATGAGAAGTTGAATGCGGTACAAGTTCACAGTGCAAGATGAGGGCTATAGAACTGCTTGTTGTTGTTTTCTTGATTTGTTCATTACAAAATGAAAAGAAAAGTTTAAAGAAAATATATTTTTTAAAAAATGATATTCAGTGAGGTGAGAAGGTGCTCGGTGCTCAGTCTGCGATATAGTGGAGCATAGTGGAACTTGGGGCCTCATTTGCAAGGCCATTGCGCCACCAGTGCAACACTTTTTGATGCACTGGTGGCGCAGTGTGCCTGCCCATATTTACAAGGCTGTGTAAAGTCACCCTGCATAAATATGGGCCCCTTTGCATAAAAGGGGAGTTTCATGGGTGTTGCTGTGCGTGTTTCCACACGACATCCATGGATCCTGACACATTTCCAGATTTACAAAGTGTCATAAACCTGGGAATGCGTCAGAATCCTATGCCTCCCCAGGGGAGGCGTAGGAATGGTGCAGCGAGGAGAAATACTTTTGTTTCTCCTTGTTTTTTCCTCTTTCTATGCGTGCTGCATTGTGCAGCACGCAGAGAAAGAGGAAAATGCCATCACTGATTTTTTTTGGGGGAAAGTGTCCCTTCCTCCACAAAAATAATCATCCTCACAACACAGGCACCCTTGCAACATGACGCAAGGGAGCCCGCGCTGGCACATGGCACCCAATTGTACACCAGCACAGGGAAAAGCCCATGGATCTGTCATATTGTTGTTAATACGATGCATCCCTGTACTTTTAAAATGATGAAGCTCGGTGCCGCAAAATGGCTTGTGGTGCCGCGCAGCGTCATTTTTTTGTAAATGAGGCCATAGCGTATAATGCATGTATCATCACATATGGACACTGCCTGCACACACAAATGTAGTATAAGCAATACAGGTCTCACTGATATTTCAATCCCATCAAAATTAAGAGATCATCATCAGGACTGAGGATAATGGTAGCCCAAGACAGAACTAAATGAACTTAAACATGAAAATTGCCCAACATAAAACACACATAAAAGATAAGGTTGCAACACTGATATCCCAAATCAGAAGGCTATGCAAAAGTCACAGAGTGTACATAAGACTAACCAGGTGGTGCTAATGTAGGAATAATAATCAAGTCAAATAAATATTGTTACAATAATGCTGCATATAGAATGTGAACACATAGACCATGTGATACCTGCCAAAGAAGCTTGACAATTCTTCCTCCACTGTAAAGATAAAATGGATGAGGACCAGTGCAGCCTTGGAAATGGCACGACCAAAATTGGGTTGTCAGACATGATAACAGGAGGAACAGGTCTGCTAGTTAAAGGGGGAAATGCCAAGAAGAGGAATTAAATTGTGCATTGCTGTAATGAAACCTCACAAATTATTATAAAAAAAACCCGGCTCACCAGAACAACCTCCACCATAATGAATGGGGAGCTGAGCAGTTAAGGAT
Organism: Calotriton arnoldi; assembly: GCA_963921515.1. Taxonomy (NCBI): domain Eukaryota; kingdom Metazoa; phylum Chordata; class Amphibia; order Caudata; family Salamandridae; genus Calotriton; species Calotriton arnoldi. Next base: position 539,348 of record CAWUFW010009262.1, on the reverse strand, counting down.
GCGGCATGTCCCAAACCAATTTGGACCATCATAGGAGCAGCCAATAAAATTTTAAGGTGTTGGCCCATCAGGGAGGCCTGGGACAAAAGAGATGGTTCCAATGATCGGGGGCCAGATCGGGACACAAACTAACCTTCAAGCATGTATACGTTGGACCTCCATAATGGGGTGTTCCAAGCAGCTGCTGGTCTGACAGATGTTCTTGGGAAAACCGTGTCTAACAAGCCGTGGTGAACAGGCCTATTTAAGTGAGATAGAAAGTAGACTGGGCGGCCCCGAGTCTTCTACCATGGCAGAACATGGCAGCCATCTTGAAAGGAGTATCTACTTAAACAACCATCTCGAAAAAAAAGTAAATAAAGTTTTTTTTTTATTTAACAATGTATCATTCAAGAAGTTCAACCCGACATGAAATAGTATTCAATATATCTCACAGGTAAAATATATTTTCAATGGGGTCCACCGGAATAAATCAGAGAGCTTTTACATGAGCACCAGTTGTGTTACAGACAGCCACATTCATTTTTTTTCTTTTTTTTGTTAGACCCGGGGAGATTACGTGATTTGCCCAGAATCACACGATGCTGAGCATCCCTGCCCAACAACTTCAAGCATGCAGTACAAGCCCTAGTGATTCCCAGGTTGAATTATGGTAGTACAACACTATCCGGACTACCCAGGTCCAAATTTGCCCCTCTAAGGGCCTCACTCAATTCTGCCTCTAGACTCATCACTGGCTCAAGAAGATACAATCACATCACCCCGGATCTCAAATCGCTTAACTGGCTCCCTTATGAAGCAAGAACCCAGTTTAAACTTGCCTGCATGACTCATAAAGCGCTCCATCACAATACCCCCAACTATCTCGCTCAGAAGCTCGAGCGCCAAATGCGTTTCAGCACGCGCAACGAAATTCGCTTTATTTATTTATTTACATTACTCCGGTCGGCCGTGACCGGAGTTTACTACACCCTACCCCTCCCCCGCCCCGCCCCACCGCCCCCCGGCACTCCCTCCACGGGCCGCTACTGATTAAACCAGTTACACTGGCTGCGCACAAGACAGTGTCAGGGCCTGTCCGGGACTATGTGGGGAACACAGTCAGGGACTTGGGCAAGGACTGGGAACAGGGTAGAAAACAAAGACAGAGAGGAGTACAGCGCTGCCCAGGAGCAGACAGGAAGTCAGAGGAGAAAAGGGATCCAAAGGGGAAGCCTGTAGAGGTGAACAAGAAGGGTGAGACTCAGAAAGGAAGGGCACTCATGAGGCGGCTCAGCATTCAGAATCACTTAAAACCAGGACGGATGTGCAATACACTTAAACATGAAACAACGTTAACAATAAAGGGGATGTGGGGTAAAGCACTCAGGAGCTCCACACGGTAAGACTGAAGCTCAGTAAGTTCATCACCCACAATTGCTGTTACAGATACTGACTGGAAATACCCACATATAGGATATGTATACAAAGGCAGGGTCTGTGGAGCTTATACCTATGGTGATGTTATAACAGTAACTCAAAGACAATACTCACAGTGGACAAGAAACACCACCTAGGTAGTCAGCCGTGCCCACGGATCCTGGCGATCAAACAGGAACACGCAAGGCAGTAACAGCAAACGGGTAGAACTAAACACAAGCACAATAGACAAGGAGCTAGCAAAGAGGAGTGCTTAACAGGAAAGGAAGGAAATCACAGGGCACATTTGGCAGAAAGCAGGTAACAAACATACAAGGTAACAGAGGCGAGACAGCAAAATAGTAAGATAGCAAACTAGAACCAAGGAAATGAGATGAAAGGCAGGGACTGGAAAAGGATATACAGAAAGGGAGGCTACAAGGGTATACTAGAATAGTACAGGGTCAGGAAACAAGAAAACAGAATAGCATAGAAGGCAGTGCTGGGGCAAGAATTGAGCAAAGGCTCAGGAGTCAAAGTAGCACTACAGGTCAGGAACAAGGAAATGTTAAGGCTCAGGAATCAAGGAAGCACTGCAAGCAGTGCTGGTTCAGAAACAGGAAAATGGCTATAGCTCAGGAAACAAGGAGTCAAGAGCGCACTGCAAGCAGTGTAAGTCAGGCACAAGAAATAGCTGAAGCCCAGGAAAAGGAACAGAGACTAACTATAGCTCAGGATACCAGGTAGCACTGCAGGCAGTGCTAAGGCAGGCACAAGGAAAATAGCTATAGCTCAGGAACACAGGAAACCAGGTAGCACTGCAGGCAGTGCTAATTCAGGCACAAGGAATAGCTATAGCTCAGGAAACAAAGAACAAGGATAATCTATAGCTAAGGAATCACTGGAAACAAAAAGCTCAGGGAGCACAGGAAACAAGGATCGGTCTCACCAGTAAACAGCTTACAATGACCAACACTGGACTGAAGGGAGCTGGGGCTTAAAAGAGCTCACAGTAATTATGTGCAGCAGGTGTGAGCAGGCTAGCAGCAGCCAGCCACAGGTGAGCTGAATTCCTCCACCCATCCTTGGCCTGCAGGGGTGGAGACTAAGCAGTGAGCAGGGAATCCTGGGTAATGGAGTTTTCAGGCATGAGTAGGCTGGCTTCACAAACCCGGCATGGATTGGGAATGGATGTTAGTTCCCAATAAGTGTCCAAATGGCTGGAAGTCAGGATTTGCATGCAGGGGAGGGTCTGGAAGTTTATTAGAGGACTGGAAAGTCCCCAGTTCAGCCCCTGGTGGTGGACACGGGAATGCAGGGAGCAAGTCGTGACAGTACACCCCTCCAAAGACCCTCTCCCTGAATCTGGAACTGGATTCAAGGCCGTGGCTCCTAAGAAGTAAGTCCATTTCCCTCATAGATGTAGTGCAAGATGCCAGCGGACTGCAGAAAAATGGTGACGTTCTGGAAGGTTTTGTCTCTGATGCTGGTGATTCAGTCTCTGGATGTATATGTACTGAGAACTCTGGAGGCTGGCAAACTGGAAGCCCAGGGTCAAAAGTTGGAAAAATAGAGGTTCAAGTGCTGTAGGCAGGGAGCCCGGCGGCTCTGGTGCTGCAGGCAGGGAGCCCGGCGGCTCTGGTGCTGCAGGCAGGGAGCCCGGCGGCTCTGGTGCTGCAGGCAGGGAGCCCGGCGGCTCTGGTGCTGCAGGCAGGGAGCCCGGCGGCTCTGGTGCTGCAGGCAGGGAGCCCGGAGGCTCTGGTGCTGCAGGCAGGGAGCCCGGAGGCTCTGGTGCTGCAGGCAGGGAGCCCGGAGGCTCTGGTGCTGCAGGCAGGGAGCCCGGAGGCTCTGGTGCTGCAGGCAGGGAGCCCGGAGGCTCTGGTGCTGCAGGCAGGGAGCCCGGAGGCTCTGGTGCTGCAGGCAGGGAGCCCGGAGGCTCTGGTGCTGAAGGCAGGGAGCCCGGAGGCTCGGGTCCGGGAGGCAGGGAGCCCGGAGGCTCGGGTCCGGGAGGCAGGGAGCCCGGAAGCTCGGGTCCGGGAGGCAGGGAGCCCGGAAGCTCGGGTCCGGGAGGCAGGGAGCCCGGAAGCTCGGGTCCGGGAGGCAGGGAGCCCGGAAGCTCTGGTCCTGGAGGCAGGGAGCCTGGAAGCTCTGGTCCTGGAGGCAGGGAGCCTGGAAGCTCTGGTCCTGGAGGCAGGGAGCCTGGAAGCTCTGGTCCTGGAGGCAGGGAGCCTGGAAGCTCTGGTCCTGGAGGCAGGGAGCCTGGAAGCTCTGGTCCTGGAGGCAGGGAGCCTGGAAGCTCTGGTCCTGGAGGCAGGGAGCCTGGAAGCTCTGGTCCTGGAGGCAGGGAGCCTGGAAGCTCTGGTCCTGGAGGCAGGGAGCCTGGAAGCTCTGGTCCTGGAGGCAGGGAGCCTGGAAGCCCTGGTCCTGGAGGCAGGGAGCCTGGAAGCCCTGGTGCTGGAGGCAGGCGGCCTGGAAGCTCTGGTGCTGAAGGCAGGCGGCCTGGAAGCCCTGGTGCTGAAGGCAGGCGGCCTGGAAGCCCTGGTGCTGAAGGCAGGCGGCCGACTGAGGACTCTGAAAACTTTACATGAAAACAAGCCAAGGGCAGAGTGACACATGGTTCATAGACTTTCAGCTCTGAGAATGGTAGTAGACTGTGAAAGGTAGATTCGCTGCTGTCAGTAGGGACTTCTTCACAGGTCCTTGTAGTATCCGGGACTGTGATATCTACTGGACTACAGAACTGGGTAACCTTGTGTGAATGGAGAGCAGACGTGCTAGAACCAGAATTCTTATTCAGCAAGCTGAGTATGGTATCATTCTCCTTTTGCAATGCTGAGACAGACATTAAACCTGGATCAGAACAGAAAAGCAAGTCAGGATCTGGCAAAGAGGTGTTTGAAAGCCAATGAGTGAAATATTGTGAACGTAAATGTCCGTTTCTCAAAAGAGGATTTATTGTTTCAGGACTAGGGTGAACATTTTCACAGTTGCTTGGCACCTTAAAACACGCTGAAGTTCTTTCTGCTGCTAACAAGATTTGCAGAAATTCATTTTCATCTTGCAAGTCACTGGCTGACATCAGGTGAAGATCAGGGTCACAAATTGAATGAAAATCTAACATAGAAGGATCAGCCAACCACAGGGAATGATATTCAGCACGTAAAAGTCGGTTTTGTTCCAGGAATTGTTCTCTAGAGTTTAAGGGCTTTCTGGATCTGTTGCTAGACATCTTGGCAAGAACTGACAGGGTGGGTTTAATAAAAAAAAAAAATAGCTAACTGAACGCAAAGAAACCTCACAAGTGACCCTGGAAATGTGGGTTGGTCATTCTGTCAGGGCCTGTCCGGGACTATGTGGGGAACACAGTCAGGGACTTGGGCAAGCCTGGGAACAGGGTAGAAAACAAAGACAGAGAGGAGTACAGCGCTGCCCAGGAGCAGACAGGAAGTCAGAGGAGAAAAGGGATCCAAAGGGGAAGCCTGTAGAGGGGAACAAGAAGGGTGAGACTCAGAAAGGAAGGGCACTCATGAGGTGGCTCAGCATTCAGAATCACTTAAAACCAGGACGGATGTGCAATACACTTAAACATGAAACAACGTTAACAATAAAGGGGATGTGGGGTAAAGCACTCAGGAGCTCCACACGGTAAGACTGAAGCTCAGTAAGTTCATAACCCACAATTGCTGTTACAGATACTGACTGGAAATACCCACATATAGGATATGTATACAAAGGCAGGGTCTGTGGAGCTTATACCTATGGTGATGTTACAACAGTAACTCAAAGACAATACTCACAGTGGACAAGAAACACCACCTAGTCAGCCGTGCCCACGGATCCTGCCGATCAAACAGGAACACGCAAGGCAGTAACAGCAAAGGGGTAGAACTAAACACAAGCACAATAGACAAGGAGCTAGCAAAGAGGAGTGCTTAACAGGAAAGGAAGGAAATCACAGGGCACATTTGGCAGAAAGCAGGTAACAAACATACAAGGTAACAGAGGCGAGACAGCAAAATAGTAAGATAGCAAACTAGAACTGGAACCAAGGAAATGAGATGAAAGGCAGGGACTGGAAAAGGATATACAGAAAGGGAGGCTACAAGGGTATACTAGAATAGTACAGGGTCAGGAAACAAGAAAACAGAATAGCATAGAAGGCAGTGCTGGGGCAAGAATTGAGCAAAGGCTCAGGAGTCAAAGTAGCACTACAGGTCAGGAACAAGGAAATGTTAAGGCTCAGGAATCAAGGAAGCACTGCAAGCAGTGCTGGTTCAGGAAACAGGAAAATGGCTATAGCTCAGGAAACAAGGAGTCAGAGGCGCACTGCAAGCAGTGCAAGTCAGGCACAAGAAATAGCTGAAGCCCAGGAAAAGGAACAGAGACTAACTATAGCTCAGGATACTAGGTAGCACTGCAGGCAGTGCTAAGGCAGGCACAAGGAAAATAGCTATAGCTCAGGAACACAGGAAACCAGGTAGCACTGCAGGCAGTGCTAATTCAGGCACAAGGAATAGCTATAGCTCAGGAAACAAAGAACAAGGATAATCTATAGCTAAGGAATCACTGGAAACAAAAAGCTCAGGGAGCACAGGAAACAAGGATCGGTCTCACCGGTAAACAGCTTACAATGACCAACACTGGACTGAAGGGAGCTGGGGCTTAAAGAGCTCACAGTAATTATGTGCAGCAGGTGTGAGCAGGCTAGCAGCAGCCAGCCACAGGTGAGCTGAATTCCTCCACCCATCCTTGGCCTGCAGGGGTGGAGACTAAGCAGTGAGCAGGGAATCCTGGGTAATGGAGTTTTCAGGCATGAGTAGGATGGCTTCACAAAACCCGGCATGGATTGGGAATGGATGTTAGTTCCCAATAAGTGTCCAAATGGCTGGAAGTCAGGATTTGCATGCAGGGGAGGGTCTGGAAGTTTATTAGAGGACTGGAAAGTCCCCCAGTTCAGCCCCCTGGTGGTGGGCACGGGAATGCAGGGAGCAAGTCGTGACAGACAGAGAGTGGAATTGAAGGCCCTCTGCACTGTCTTTAAGGCCCTGTATGGTAATGGACCCGACCACCTGAAGAAGAAATTGACTTGGTACAGGCCATAGAGAACCTTAAGGACCTCCACAGCCAACAATATAACTGTTCCAAAATTCAGACTCTCCTCCTGGGGAGGGAGAAGCTTAGTTCACAGCACATCTTGCTACTGGAACGCCCCTTCAATCCATTTAAAAAATATTAACAATCTCTTGGCTTTCAAAAAAGCTTTAAAAATCTGGCAGTTTAACTCCTTATGAATCACATGTATTAGGCTTCGACCCTGTTGAGGTAGGTTCTGCTCAAGCTTAGCGCCATGAGACCTCCGGGTAATGATTGCACGTTATAAAAATTTTTTACATAACATTATTATTCTCTTCAAACAAACTAACAATACTTTGGAAAAGCAAGACCTACGTATCTTAGACTGTTCAACAGAACGCGCATTTAAAGACAATCCTAAGGTTTACTCAACCACTGACTGCTTAAAAGTATGCATAATATTGGATGCTGCTCAGTCCTGTTTTTCACTTCTGTACAATTTTGTTGTGTATTCATAGAAGGCTATAGAAACATTGTTTGCATGTCTTAGAAGATTGTTGGAAACTCTAGGAACAAGATAAATCCTAGTGAATTGCTTCCAGAAAACTAATCTACAAATGTTCTATGATGTAATAGAGTACACTGTGTAAGTGGGCATTGTTATGTTAATGACTTGTATGAACAGAATGTAAAATGATGTTAATGCCTATTGACTGACACATTTGTCACTTGTCTAGTGCAGATGTTCACACTTCCTCAAACAGAAGAACCTAAATACTGAAGGGAGAACTAGAGAGCAGACTAGATGGAATTTATCAGAAGACCCAGTAGCAGAATGTGACTACGCAAGTCTCTTGGGGGCATATTAACAACAACCCTCGATAATTATCGCAGAACGCACTTAGCGTGTTTTTAATTATCGCCATCTATCGCCGGATTACATCGCCCTGTTAGCGTTGTATTAGCAACGCTTTTCTCACATGCGATGTAAAATCCTGCGATAGACGGCGATAAGCATCATTAGCGTACGTAATCCAGCGATATGGGAACTGCGCTAATGAAATGCTTGGTAATCGGGAGATGTGGACTTAACCTTCCAATCCACCTCCCATTCATAGTATGGTTAAGTCAGATTATTAGCAGGAGTTAAATACCTGCGAAAAAGGGGGCTTAGCGCTACTTTTGACATTGCTTTGCGGAACCGGTGCAGCGTTGTTAATAATGCGAAGCTGTGGTAGCGAGGGTTTGTCATGTAGTATTTCTAAGGTACGCCCACTTTGCATGTCATTAGCGATGTCTATCGCTGACATGCAAAGTGGGGAAAAAAACGGCTGTTATCGCAAGGAAACTCGCGCTACTGCATGGTAGCGAGTCCTTGTAAATTGTGCGATAATAAAATCGCCGCTTTTTCGGCGCTATGTGCCGAAAAAGAGGCGATACATCTCTTGATAATATGCCCCTCAATTTGTTATTTTATACCAACCCCCTTCTCTTCTGAGGCAAACCCTGATTCGGGGTTCCAATTCCCTCGATCGGAGCTACAACAGGAGTGAGATGAGGTCCAGCATCGTTTCTGCAGACATGTACTCTAGGTGAGTGCCGTGACAGGCTGCAGGCACTAAATGGTTAAGACAAGAAAACGCAAACTTTCTACAAGTGGCATTTTCAGAATTGTGACTTAAAATCCAACAATATCATTAAACAGGATTTTAAACTGCAATTCCTTAGACACCAAACATGGCCGTTCTCCCTGTTCCAAAACAAAAGTTATTACCTATTAAATGTAATAAGGTCACCTAATGTTATCATAATGGAGAGGTAGGGCTTGCAGTAGTGAAAAGTTAATTTATGAGATATTCACTACCAGGACACGTAAAACTTACTAGTACATATCCAACTGTTCAAATACAATGCACCCCGCCCTATGGGCTGTTTAGGGCCTACCCTGGGGTGACATATGTTTTAAAAATAAAGGTGTAGGCCAGGCAAAAAGTCTTATTTTGCCAGGTCAAAATGGAAGTTTAAAACTGCATGCAGGGGTGTGGCCTGACCGGGCATGGTGAGAGATGTGCAGTGAGGAGCTCCCACTGAACACGGGGCTCCAGGGGAGAAAATCCTGTCTGTAAAGGGCATGTCTTTGCAGTAACAGCGAAGCGGGTGAACCATGAATCGTTGGGGCCACCCTGGAAGCTTGAGATCACCCCAGTGCCCGAATACAGGCTGAGGGAACTGCGGCCGGGAAGAGACAAGATGGCACCCCACGGTGATTCCCTTACTCTGGAGAGTGTCTGAGGGAATTCGGAGAGGACGCATCATCCGGGACAGTGTCTGCAGTGACAAGGGGTACAGTGGCGGGCACTAAGCGGCATTGCAGGCAGCTCTCTTGAGAATCCACTGCGGGGCAGAGCGGAGCTGCTCTAAGGCACAGGGGCCCAGCCGGTAGAAGATATCAGCCTCAAGGCTGCTCTGGGGCCCTACATCAGATGGCGGCGGACACGGCCACACTACTGCATAGCAGTGACTGGCGCGATCACCCGCTGGATCAATACCTTGCACACCCTGACAGTGGCAATGAGTCTGGTGCCTGGGAGGCAGAAGGCCAGGAGGTGTACTACACAGTGAAGGCAGCATGCCCAGGACCCGAGGGAGAGCTGGGCCTTGCTGTGCTGGCCTCCAAGGGGTCTGGAAGGGGTGGTGAGTGCACGGGATTGGAGATGAACTGCAGGACGCACCTGGACTGGAGTGCTTGGAGGTCACATATTGCACTGGGGGAGCCCGAAGTGAGAACAATTAAAAGCTGACCTTGCTGGCAAGCGAGAGAGGCCTGAGGATTCAACCAGGGGAAAGTCAGCATGATAGATAGATGATCTGTTGGGGGCCCTCCCCCACCAAGTTGTCTGCAACAAAAGAGATATAGGGGGTCTTAACAACATCACTCCCCACCCAATCGCTCCTCGTCAGCTGCGCAATTGAGTGGCCCAAGCAAATAGAGAAGGAGCCACAGGGCCCCTGTGCAACAACAGAAGGTGGTGATGGTCTTCCCCGGTGCATTGGGGACACATGCTGGGAGTATAATAATTGCTTGAGGCACAGAATTAAGTTGCACTCTGACGGCTTAGGACACCTAGGGTGTGTTCATTTCAACAGGGGCAGTTTTGTAGATCGGTGTAACTGCCGGCTGGAACCTCTAGAAGGAAGGGTAGGACTTGTGCACCACACAGCAGACCATGGGGAGACATGGCAGATCCCAAGACAGAAATGCAAGACCACAAGGAGTACTCAGAGGACCCCTTGGCCAAACATACAGAAATGATACTCAAAGCCTTCAAGGATACAGAACTGACATTGGACAGCCAGATTGCCGCAGTGGTCATGGACGGAGGTGGGACTTTTGAAAGAGGATCATAAAAAACTGACTGAGTGAGTGCAAGAGTCACAGCTTACCACCCTTCATCTGAACGTCCAAGACCTCATGACAAGATGCGCACACATGGTGAGGGAGATGCTAACAAGCTGGATGGAAGACGTGGAAAGCTGGTGGCGACGACACAATGTGCTGCTGGTGGGAGTACCGGAGGGGACAGAGGGCCCAGTTAAGAGGGTAAACTGCGTGCCAGCAAAGCCACCGGTGCCGGGTGTGGACCCATGCCCTATAATAGTGCACCTTGTGAATCTCTGAGATTGTGATTTAATTCTGCAGGCTGCTAGAAAACACGACCCCTGAATGCTGGGAGGTCAAGAGATTAATCTTTACCCGGAGTACACCACACTGGTCCAATGGCAGAGAGGAGCATTTGTGCCTCTTAAAAAGGTTTTCCGCCAATTGAACTTAAAATGCTCGCTCATATTCCCGGCGAAGTTAAGGGTTGTTCATGGGGACAAGGCTTATTTCTTCTTATAGGGTCAGGGTGCATGCACATGGTTGGAACAGATGGGGTTATGGTCGGGCCCAGCGCTCGGAAAGACACTGGATGGCAACCAGCACCCTTCAGATGACAGAAGACTAGAAAAACCAAGTCACTCCCGACCAAGGAACAACTGAGAGCGGAACAGGAGAAAACTGTACAGGAGCTCAAAACAGCAACACTGCCCTGGCCAATAACAAGTGGAGAGCACTTGCTTCGGAGAAGGTGAGTAGCTGATCTGAGCGCACAGAAACTGACCCTGACACAGAGGAAGAATGATTTCCAAAGCTCACTTCGAAGTCTGCTGAAAATCTTGGATAGGAAATGCTGGTGAGACAGGAGGGTGGACTATAGAAGGGTTCACGGCCTAGCTGCCTGAGACCAAACCATTGGCGGTATAGATGTTCGCGCAGTACGGTGAGATCCTACATTGAATCTGGGGCCCCGGACAGCAGGGGTCTTTGTGCAAGTAAGTGAGAGACACTCATAGACTGAGACACTGAGATAGCAGAAACATGATCAGAGACTCATGCACAAGCTACCAGCTGCACCCCAGCCAAAGGTGACAAGAAGTTGATATGTTATTTACAGTTTGGGGTTATGCATACAGATAATTGGGGGATGGTCAGTTGCAGGATCATGGCACGGTACAGTAGGGGAGTAGTAAGTGGGGAAATGTATAAAGCATCGGAGCATCATTCTACCAAGGCAAGAAATGGGTGGGGACAACAGTATGTTGGGAGAGAATGGGAGATGGGGGAGACACAGCTGCTATGACAAACACGCTGCTAACATGCAATGTCAATGGGTTGGGCAATAAAATGAAGAGAGAGTTGGTCACTAAGTCACTTAACAGGTACAAAACCTAGGGGCATATTATCAAGAGATATATCGCCGCTTTTTCGGCACATAGCGCCGAAAAAGCGGCGATTTATCTCAATATCATCAAGGACACGCTAACAAGCGTTAGCGCGTGTTTCTTGCGACTTTGCATGTCAGCGATCAATATCGCTAATGACATGCAAAGTAGGCGTTCCGAGTACAACAACATGGGAATCCATGCTAACACGGCCAGCGATATTAGCAAGCCATGCAGCAGACCCGCGAAGCGATAAAAATAAACGCGCTAACCGCGGTTATCGCAGGAATGTTACACCTGCTTTAAAAGTGACTTAGGCATACTGATAATGAGAGGTGGATTGCCAGGTTAGGTCCACACTCCCCTATCAGCAAGCCTCTCCTTAGCGCTGTGAAATCATTGCTGGATTTCACGCGCTATTCCTGGGAATCGGCCTCTATCGCTGGAATTACATCGCCTGTTAGCAAAACGTTGATAATACGTCGCTAACACGGCGATGTAATCCAGCGATAGAGTAAATCGCGCTAAGCGCGATTTGCGATAATTATCGCATCTCCTTAATAATATGCCCCTGACAGCCTTAGAAGGGGCGATACAAGGTAGCGTGCTCCTCGCAATACAGTTCGAGTTCTAGGGGTGTAGCAATTCTTCGCAAAAGATCTGTGCCGTTTCATGTGTCTCGCACATGGATGGACGTTAAATGCTGCTGTGCTGCCCTGATGGGAGAATGGGAGGGAAGGACAATACTGTTACTGAATGTGTACACCCCACCAGGACTGCAGATGGCGACGCTGGGTAAGATAGGGCATATACTAACAACCACACCACAGACTCTCACAATTTTGGGAAGGGATGGCAACCTTGTTCTTGATACTCATCTGGAAAGGATGAGCTCAAGAAGTAAGGGAGAGGCGACAAGAGAGAAGTTAACACGCTTCACGCAAGTGCTGGGATTGTGCAATGTTTGGAGGGCACTAAGAGGGTAAAGAGAGGGTATACTCATTTCATTCAAACACACATGACATGCAATTGAGGTTGGACTATTTCTTCACCCAAGGGGACACATTACATAACTTCTTGGAGGTACCGAGCACAGGCGTTAAGTGATCATTCCCCACTAAGGGTCACCTACTCTATTGAGGGTCTGAGTTTTATTTTAAAGAAAACAAAGGAACTATACAAAGTCAGGTCACCCAATGGGAAGCATACAAGGCCACGATAAGGGGAGTTATTATCTTGGGAGAAATTGGAGACTGAAGGGAACACCTTAGTAGACTGACAAGCCTGTAAGAGAGGCTAATGCAGCTTGAGAGGAAATATGCGACCAACCCCAGTTGAATAGGGATATAGACATGATCTGGGAGGAGTACCAACTTGTTGCCTGAAACGAGGTAAAAAAAGAATACCTAACTTGGGGAAAGTGTCTCTACGAGACAGGAGACAAGGAGGCGAAAAATTGGCAAGGATAGTGAGTAAGGAAAGAGAAAGCCTACAAGTGAGGGAAGTCATGCTGGACTCTGGGAAACGTGTGACAGGCAGTGAGCAAGTGGCAGCTGTATTTGCGCACTATATGGAATCCTTTTATAATGCTAAAGCCCAGACCCCAGACGAGGATGTTTTGGATTTTGTTAGGGATTGACCTATGTGATGTCTACGGCCGGTACAGAGAAGAGCTCTGGAAGCTGATATAACAGTGGAGGTGATAGCAAAGGCAAAGGAACACATACAGACAAGGAAGTCCCCGTGACCCAATGGGATACCTATAGAGCTCCTCCATAAATTGTCCAGACATACTGCTGGCCGGTTACACGCTGCTTATGTAGAGGCGTTCAAAGTGGGGGAACTGTCTGAGGATCAGAGAACAGGGATGGCTGTCCTGATTGCTAAATTTGGAAAACCCCGGGATAGATGTGAGTCGTACAGGCCCATATCATTGTTGAATGCTGATACTAAAATATTGGCGAAAGTGTTAACTACTAGACTGCGAGATGTGATTAATGACTTAGTGCATCCGGATCAAAACAGGTTTATTCCTGGACAGTCGACTAAGCTGAACCTATAGAGACTGCATAACAACATTGCAGAGGTGGAAAGATTGGGTAACCCGATGGGTGATAGAGGTGCACCCAGATCAAAACAGGTTTATTCCTGGCCAGTCGACTAAGCTGAACCTATAGAGACTGCATAACAACATTGCAGAGGTGGAAAGATTGGGTAACCCGATGGGTGATAGTGGTGATAGATGCTAATAAGGCATTTGACTCTATGGAGTGGCCCTAGCTGTTTGGACTCCTATCTAAAATGGGGTTTGGACCCACTTATATTCTATGGGTAAAACTGCTGTACGAAAAACCCAGAGCTAGGGTGAAACTTAATCGATGGATATCTCAGGGAATTCCGGTTAAGAGGGGCATCAGACAATTGTGCCAGCTGTCACCAATGTTATTCATGCTGGCATTGGAGGCGCTGGCAGCACGGGTGTGGGTAGTTGCTCAGGTGTGGGGATGGCACAGGATGGGAGGAGCGTTTGATGTCTTACTGTACCTGATGCAGCCGGAGCACTCGTTGGCTCGCTTGGGAGACATCTTCAGGATCTTTGGTAGATACTCCGGTTTCCAGGTCAACTGGGACAAATCCCTGTTGCACCCGGTGGGTGGCTTGGAACAGGGGTGGACATTGCCTCTTCCGCTGCGCATGGAGCTTGGGAAATTCAAATACTTGGAGATCTGGATCACTGAGACTGCAGCTTCCCACTGTGAGGTCAACCTGCTGCCCATGGTCCAGAGACTGGAGGGTTATGTGCAACATTGGCACACACTGCCGCCGCCTCTTATGGGCCGGGCTGCCAATGTATAAAATGATAGCACAACACTTGTTTCTCTATGTTCTTCAAAACTGCCCGCACCAGAGTCCAAATGCTTTTTTTGCCAAGGTAGATGCACTGCTCAAAACACTGCTGGGGGTGGGGTGACAACCTAGAATTGCAATGAAAGTCATACAGCGCAGCAAATATGAGGGTGGCACTGCCCTTCCGAACATACAGGAGTATTATGAGGCAGCACAGTTTGGAGTAGTTAATGAGTGGGCCAACTCGGACTAGGGCAACCCGGAATTTTGTCTGGATAGGCAGGGAATGGGAGATATGAGTTATCTGCATGCTGTATATGGGGGAAACTTGAGCCACAGGCGGGGCTAGAGAAAAGGATGTTGACAGATACTTGGAGTAAATTGCATGGAGAAATGAGGTTGGACAAACGGTTCACCCCTAGAACACCACTGTGGGGAGATACTAGGCTGCAAACAGTAACCAGACTGGGGGTTTTCGGGATGGGATGACATCAGGCTTTCCACATTGGCAGATATCTGGGACATGAATAACATAGTACCATTTGAATATCTACAGAAAGGATATGAGATGCCAGCATCACAGTAGTTGAGATATAGGCCGTTACGATGTGCACTTCAGGAGTACATACCTAGCGGATAGGATACACAGGAGGACTCCTCCCTTGAGAGGAGACTGTTGGATGGTCGCATAGGGAAAAAACTAGTCTCACCCACGTATTACACAGTTATGAGGAACACCCAGGGCCCCCTTACATGACTGCAGGGATGCTGGGAGCAAGACGTGGGGGAGATGAACAAAAACAAAAAAGAAACAAAACGTCACACAGGCTGCAATGGCAATCCAGGACATGTTTAAAAGGACACTTAAGTGTGTGGCACAATAAGTGCTCCAGGCCCACCAGTAGCATTTAATTTACCAGTCCTGGGTATAGGTAGTACCACTTTACTATGGACCTATGAGTAAATTAAATGTTTCGATTGGGTGTAAGCCAATTTGACGATGTTCAGAGGAGTGAGCACATGCACTTTAGCACTGGTTAGCAGTGGTGCATATAGTCCTAACGCCAACAAAAAAATGTATTCAGAAAGACAGGAGGAGTGAACACAAAAGTGTTGGGGAAAACCATGCCAAGGATGTCAGGCCTAACAATCACTGTATGGCAATTCTCTAACTGTAGCACAAAAAATGTCATTAATGCCATCATGTGCCCTTGTGGCTTACTATACATTGGTCAAACCTCACAGAATGTTAACATTAAGAATTTACCAACACCATAGCAGATTCAAGTGTAAGGTCACCACTACACCACTGATAGAACACTACATGGAGTATACCCATACCAAAGATGAAATCCAGTGGCAGGTCATCACTGTTATTTTGGTACCAGGCAGGGGTGGTGGTATCACATTCTTACTAAATAAGGAGGAACTTCAATGGATACTACGTCTGGATTCAATTAATTTTAGCTTGAACTGAATGGATGACTGGATGTCACTGCTGTAACAACTTGAGATTAATCTCTTGAAGGACTTTCGATTCGGCAGCATGATATGAATTTGTTTCTCTCTCTTTGATATGTTACATATGTATTTATGCTGTCTAGAAAACATATTATAGTTTTAAGAACCCCTATTTTCTTCCCAGCGAGAAATATTGAATGCTATTTCATGTCTGGTTGAACTACTTGAACAAGACATTGTTACATTTCCAAAAAAAAACGTTACTTACCCTTTTTGGAGCTGTTGCTTAAGTAGCTAGTCCTGTCAACATGGCTGCCATACTCTGCCTAGGTAGGACACTCTTGGCTGCCTAGTCTACATTCTATTTCCCTTCAAGAAGCCTGTGCAGCATGGCTTGTTGGATGCAATATTCCCAAGTACATTTCTCTGACCAGCAGTCCCTTTGTACCGCCCCTTTGAGGATATCCAACGTATAGATGTGTTAGACCTGGCATCCTTGGCGTGGTTTCCCCTGACTTTTTTTTTTGCCTCTACCTCCTGTATTTTTGACACTGTGCTGGAATTCGTTTTTGCTGGTTTAGATGCTTTGGGCACTTTGCTACTGCTGATCAGTGCCAAAGTGCAAGTGCTCCCTGGTTAAATTGTTATTGTGATTGGCTATCCATGGTTGGTATATTTGCTTTACCAATAAGTCCCTAGTAAAGTGCACTAAGTGTGCCAGGGCTGGTAATTCAAATGCTACTAGTGGGCTTGGAGCACTGATTGTGCCACCCACATGAGTAGCCCTAAAATGGTGTCTCAGTGCCTGTGCGCAGTTTGTGAACTGCCATGTTGTCCTGGCCAGTGTACACACTAGCCAGGCCTAACCCTTCCCTTTTCTTACACATTGGACACCCCTATGGTAGGCCCAAGGTACCCCCCTGGGCAGGGTGCAGTGTATGTGAAAGGTAGGACATGTACTAGTGTGGGTAACATGTCCTGATAGTGAAATACTGCCAATTTCGTTTTTCACTATTGAAAGGCTATCTTGCCCATAGGATAACATCGGGAATG
Organism: Calotriton arnoldi; assembly: GCA_963921515.1. Taxonomy (NCBI): domain Eukaryota; kingdom Metazoa; phylum Chordata; class Amphibia; order Caudata; family Salamandridae; genus Calotriton; species Calotriton arnoldi. Next base: position 522,752 of record CAWUFW010009262.1, on the reverse strand, counting down.
CTGTGTAACATGGTTACCTGCATATCTTCCGATAGCAGCAAGATAGAAAGTTGGAATCTGGTACCCCTGAAGTCAGAATTTAATTACACATCTTTTAGTGAAGATGGTTTTAAAATTCTAAGTTTGGAAATAGCACTTTTAGAAAGTGGCTATTTTCTTGTTCAACCTTTCTGTGTGCCTCTGCCTGTTTGTGAATTGACCGTCTGGTTTGTGAGTGACAGGGGCTGGGGGTGGCTGCAGGAGGCTGGGTGAGTCAGCACTAGGCTGAATAGACCTATCTACATGTAGAGTGGTGGGAGGAGTGGCACCTGGGTCTGAATAGGGCTGTGCCTGCCTGCCACAATGCTGGCTCCACCTCCTGCGGTGTGTCTGATGACCCTGGCCCACACTCACAAGGAAGGAGAGAGTGCCCTGGCAGAATGCACCCTGAACTGGTTTGGACTGGGTCCAGGACCCCTCACACATAGAGAACAAAGACTTTTGGGGTATAAATACTAGAGCTGAAACCCCTGAATTTTAGACTACTTCGTGATCAAGAGGAATCCCTGCCAAAGAAGATCAGCTGAAGAGACTCAGGAGAAGTACTGCCCTTGCTGTGTGTCTGGGGTTGGCCTGCAGTTTGCTGTATCCACTGAGGAGAGGACTAAGGGACTTGCTGTGTGCTGTGTCCCCCTACTTGAAGAAGGACTTTGCTGTGTGCTGTGTCCCTCTGAAGAAAAAGTCTCCAAGGGCCTGAGTAGAGCTGGCCTCCTGTTTCTGAAGTCCAAGGCACAAAAGGACTTCACCTCCAGCCTCCCTGAACTTCCTTGCTGGGAGTTCCAGTCTGCCAGGAGGGCCTGTAACTGTGTGTGAGGCCTTTCTGCTGTTGGGAGCTGAACAAGAGTAAGAAGAGGAAGAAAATCTGTTTTCCGACGCCGTCCACACCGCCGCTGTGACGCCGCGACCTGCATCGAGGCCCGGGGAGCCGCTCGTGAAGTGACGACACTGCGCCCGGCCTGCTCCGCAGCTCCGACGCCCTACGATGCCCACCTACACTGGCAGAGATCGGCCGTGACCGACGCCAGCGCTCGCATCGACTTCATGTCTTCGCCAAGTGCCGGCCTCCTGTTATCGCGGTGCCGATAGCCGCCGAGGGTGACTCGCAAGAACCGCCGACGTCGCATCATCACCGGAGATGACATCGTTCTTCGCCGACGCCGTGCATCGTCACCGACTTCATTTTTCAAGGTACTGTTGTTGGGGGTCTGTGTGACTCCGCGCCCGACGCCGCGATCCTCGCGGGCGGCGCCGTACTTTGGATTTTGTACTGTCCTGACGTCGTGATAGCCCCAGTTGGTGCTATTGGATTTCTACAGCTTATTTTTGCAACAACCTTTTTAAAAGACATTTTTCTGAGTATCTGTATGTTGGATTTTTATCGTTTTGGTCTTGTTTAAGTTTAGTAAAGATACTTTATTTTTCTAAACTGGTGTAGTGTCCATTTGTGGTGTTTTCACTATGTTACTGTGAGTGTTGGTACAAATACTTTACACATTGCCTTTGGGATAAGCCTGTCAGCTCGTGCCAAGCTGCCGAGGGGGTGAGCAGGGGTTATCTAAAGTGTGTATCCCCCTTACCCTGACTAGAAGCAAGGGTCCCTATTTGGACAAAGGTACCTACCTCTGCCAACTAGAGACCCCCAGTTCTAACAAGATGTTTGAAGGTTAGTTTACTGCCCCATATGGCCCGATCTTTTGAGTCATCTCTTATGTCGCAGGCCTCCCTGATGGGCTGGCACCTTCCTTTTATTTATTTCCAGTCCTGAGCCACCTGCTATGATGGTCCAAATTGGTTTGGGACACGCCACATGCTTAACTGCTCAACTCCCCACTCATTATGGTGAAGGCTGTTCTGGTAAGCCAGTTTAACACCCTCGATAATAATTTTAGAGTCAATATACTCACACTCTTCAAAAGAAGTGACATTAAAGCGTCGTCCAATTTAATTGCTCTTTTCAGCTCTTCCTTTTTATCTGTAAAGAACAAGGGAACCCCAATAGTAAGACCAAGGGTAATATATATAGTTGAAAAGGACAGCGGTCTGGGGTGAGGCCAATAGGGTCCTCGGGTGGCCAGAGCTACTATTATTTCAAGTGTAGCCTTTGTCTAGGTTTTAGTAGTGAAAGGAGAGTCCCAACAGGACTGGAAAAACAATATATGTGGGGACACAAGGTTATACGAATGACATCACGTTTATTAACATCATAAAGGGAGTATCATTCACATTATAGGAGCTAGTCCTGGTGCTCGCACAAGAGGTGAAGGTGCGTGAAGTGATAGGTGCTAGTGACTTAAAATTTACATCGCATTGACAACACTGTGCAAAACTCCGTAGTTAATAAGTTATGTTAAAGGAGTTTCGGTTGTGGAAGTCGACGGCGTTTCGATCTCCTTAGTTAGAGATCATCATCAGGACGAGAAACCGTGTGAGCTAGTAGGATCTAGATGAGAATAAAAACCATTGGTCCCGGAGTCACGGACATGTGAAATTTAAACATTAGTCTACTAAAAATGGTCTTGTAGTTCAGATCTCTCCCTTTGTGTTTACCAGCTTATTAGGAGGGCTCATGGGGCATGGCACAGCAGTTGATTAAGATGGATGCAGTAGTCTAAGCTCCATTCAGCGTTCCCATATATATCGAACTCAATAACTCCAGTGAAACTCCTAACAATGAAAAGAACTAAAGCTGCTGGTGTCAAAGTCACAGGAGCCACTGGATGTATTCTGCCCATACAGAGGACTAGAGGGGCTAGAGAAAGTAGGGTGGTTCTAGGCAACCCTCTCTCTGATACAGTGTGGAGGTCTAGATGGCGATCTCAGAGTATTCAGGCCAAGTCAGAGGCCCAGGTGAGTCAGGAGAGACTGACAGGAACTCAGGGGTGCAGCAGTGGTGGCCAAGACTCTCCTAGAGGAGGCTGATCCTAGCTGTGATCAAGGCACTAGAAGAGAGATTTTGGAGATGGAGTAATTTGGTAAGATGTATGCTAACAAGTCTAGGAATGAGGGAGAGATCAGTATGGTGGCTTCACATATGTAAAAGCTGCAGAGATATGTAGCATATTAAAATTGAAGAGGAAGTGCCATGTGGAGTGTGCCTCAATTAGATTTAGTACAGAACGCAGAGGGCTAAGATAATCCTAATATTGATTTGAAGTTACTGCAAGCAAACGTGATATGCAACAAAAAGTGAAGAAAGACTATCTGATTTCTTAGGATCTGAGAGGCATATTAGCAAGTCCGGCGATAAAATTATCGCCGTTTAGCGGCAGGAAACTGCTGCTAAAACGGCGATAATGGGCTTGCTAATATGCGTTGTAGAATTCCAATAGAAGCCCAGGTTAGATGTGCAGGACATCTAACCTGGGCTTCTATTGGAATTCCATAACGCATATTAGCAAGCCCATTATCGCCGTTTTAGCGGCAGTTTCCTGCCGCTAAAACGGCGATAATTTTATCGCCGGTCTTGCTAATATGCCCCTGACATTTTAACTTCAGGCCATGGTTAGCCTGGACCTCGAGTGAACCATATCCCTGCTGTGAAATGTTAAGAGAATTTTTGATGGATGAAACAAGTCTCTATAAAACAACAGAGCTACTCGATAGAACATGTTTGGATATCCATGTATATAAATGGGTGGATTTGGATTTAATTTTTTCTGATCTATGTAGCACTGGTAGGTTTTTCTGAACTCTCCCATTTTACATTGAGCAACTGAATCACAGTGGGATAGTGTTTTTCCTATGAACAGCGTGGCATAGAGGCAACTGCGGCACTGCAGCACTCTTGCTCCAATCAAATATGCACCCAACTAATTAGAAGTAACTATATAACTTACAAATGGAAATTGTATCAAAATATCCAAAAGTGGCCTGTTACAAAAATACTTAACATCCAATGTGGCTGCATAACTTGTGTGTATAAATGCACATTTGAATAGACAATGCTTATATTTATATGATTGCTGTAACTTTCTGCTGTCAGTACATGCAGTTGACAACACTCTTCCACTGGTAAAACAGGTTCTAAATCTCAGTATGATTTTCTTGTCATAATAAAAGATTGCATACATATGTAAGTGTAGTAGGAGACACTTGGGAACTAATAGCAATGAAACAGAATTCGCATCCGGAAATAAAATATGTCAAAGAAAAAAATGAAATGCAGAGCAATATGATGCTATCTTGAATCGGAGGCCCTCATGATTCTTTCACACAGACTGATTAAAAAATTCTAAATATTGTAGATCTTAGGGATATGTTAAAATTGCAATAGCAGTTCATATAAATATGTTTCATTAGTAATCCATTGATAGTAATATTGGACAGTTTGGAGAAAGAAATTCAGAATAATCTATGGTAGTTCACTTTTTCCTAAGTTGAACAAAGAGAGTGGAAGGAAGATGCTAAAGATGCTAAAGGCGCTGTTTTTTTTTCACCGCAGATATAACCAACCTATGCAGTCACCAGTAGAGTTAGGCTGTCATTTGGAGTTTGTCACACAAAGTACTCCACTACAGCTCAAACTATTTAGAATAGGGTAGAATATCATGTTTTGGTGCTGATGGTGACCCGGCTGGCTCTGATAGAAGCTTTACATTGATTGTTTGATAGACATGTGTTCATCAGTGTAAATTACTTAGGGGCACATGCATCAAAATAAGAATTAGCGATTCCTAAATAGCGAATAATAAGGATTCGCTATATAGGAATCGCTAACTGCAATGCATGATCCCCTTAGCGAAATATTACCGATTCGGTAAAAATCGCTATCGCAAATAGCGATTTGATATGATAGACTTGCAAATACCGATAAAGTCGTTTTGCGATTTCTCAATTAGCGAAATCGCAAATAGCGAAATCGCAAATACCGCGTTGCCCTGGATGCTTGCTGATGACATCACAACCAGGAAGTCAGCAAGCCCATGCTTCATTCAGTGCCCATAGCAAGTGAGGGGAGGAAGCTGAGTGCTGGAGCGGAGCAGAACCAACATACAACTTGGCTTGCAGACACTTCCAGTGCACAAAAATGGATCCACCTACATCAGGGGAGAGTGCAGTGGCCAGGAAGCGCAAGTTGAAATTTAGTGAGAGGGAACTTGAAAACCTCATAGAGGAGGTGGCCAAGAGCCATGACAAGCTCTTTGGCAAGCTCTCACTGAAAGTGCCAGAGGCTGAAACAAGAAAAATATGGCTCCGGATCAAAAGCAAGGTGAATGCAGTGGGGGTCACACACCGCAGTATAGATGACCTAAAGAAGCGATGGTACGACCTGCACAGCCGTGCCAAGGAGCGTATTGCAGACAGGCTGAAGGAGGCCAAGAGTACTGGAGGGGGACCATCAACAGTACCTGGGAATACAGCCCTTAAGGACCTGGTTGAATCCACAATCCAGCCAGAAGCAGTGGTGGGAGTGACCCAGCTGGACACATCCGGAGCGGCCAGTACATCACAAGGTAAGATGCATGCAACTATACATATCAAAGTTGTAATCAATTGTGCACATCCCCTCAGTCCAACCCCATTGGACAGATATGAACTCCAGTCCAGCCTTTCCCCTCAGAACCCAAATGCATCATGGGAGTTGTAGGCAGGTCAGGAAAGTGGTTAGTCAAACACAACAATGGCAAGTAAAACACGTCAACACTGCATGGCAGTCAGTGATAACAGTCAGTGATTTAATGAGAGCCAAGTATGATCAATGTCAAACATCATTAACCTTACCACAAATTGACATTGCACTTTTTCACGTCACAGATGCAGCAGAAGGAGACAGTGAGGACAGTGAATGTGTGGACATCACGGAGACTCCTGCAGAGGCTGACGTGGAGACACCGGTGGCCCCACCAAGCATAGCCCCCGCACCCACAAAACGCAGGGCCCCAGTTGCATCATTGCAGCCCATGGAATCTGAGCTGAATCCAGAACCCGCTCCTGAGACTAGCCAGCCTCGTGTGAGCCCCACCCCTACACCCCAGGCACAGGTCTGACCAAGACGGAGGCGCAGATCAAGGGTCCGCATTGAAGCACATGATGACCAGACTCCAAATGTGTGGGGTGGCGTGGAGTCCCAGATGTTGAGGGTGCAGCGCCTGCAAGCGAGACATATGGGGTCAATACAGCTGCAACTCACCAAATTGGCTAGAAACATCACAGTCATGACTGATTGCGTGCGAGAACTGACTACAGCGGTGGTGGAAGGAAATAGGCAGACCAACGCAGACATGCAGGAGCTGACCCGGGTGATGCAGGAGAGCCACGAGACGCAGAGAAGAAGGCATCGGCAGTTCATGATGCGCTTGGCTGGCTATACCAGGTCAAACAATAACCTTTGCAACACCACTGCAATGCTGTCACATCGGTCCGTTGCAATGCAAATTGACATGGGACATTGTTGTGGGGATGTGGCCAGGGCCCTTGGCCAAGTAACCACTGCCGTGGAACAGATCCAGGCTGCTACTGTTGGGGGCAGCAATGTTACGGGGGAAGAGGGGAGTGAGGAGGCATCCAGCCTTAGCAGCCTGTCAGTGCCAGTCCCCACTGGCAGGAGGCGCAGTACCCGCAGCACAACACCTTCCGGAGCACCCATGAGGGATGTGGCAGATGCAGGCGAAAGGCGTTTGGTGCTGCGTGGCAGGAAGTGCTAGACTGACTTGTCCCACTTTATTTGCCCATGGTGAAGTAACCATGAACGGAACCATTGAAGGGACTGAGTTACAGGTCCTGAAATAAATAATGTTGTACTTTCATGCATACAAACACTGTGCTACTAGGCACCATCTATGTGTGGCGAAACACAACTACATGGTCTCATGATAGTAAATACTTTTCTGTTCAAACATGCAGTGTCGTGTCTCATCATTACATACCTCAGAAATAATGTTGTGTGATGTCTGCACGTCTCCTTTGGCCTTCTGCTGAGCTTGCCCCATGCGCTTGTCGTAGTTGTGCCGGTGGGTTGTTGTCCCCCTCAGATTCACTGCCGGACACCTCAATGTGAATGCTTCTCCTGGTTGCTATATTGTGCAACATGGCACATGCAGCCACAATCCTGCAGCAGCTCTCTGGCCGGTACTGCATTGCTCCGCCAGTTTTGTGTAGGATGCGAAAGCGACTTTTCAGCAGTCCAAATGTGCGTTCAATTACATTCCGTGTGCTGATGTGTGCCGCATTGTACCTCTGCTCATGTGGGGTGGCTGGGTTGAGGTGTGGCGTCAAGATGTAGTTTCGCACGGCGTATGCGCTTTCACCTACAGGGTAGTAAGCAAAGGGTTAGCAACAGTTATGCATTGCCATTTAGTACCTTTGTGTGGGGAATAAGTATATGTGTTTACCTAGCAGATGTCCTTCACCAAATTCACCCCTGAGCAGACGGCTGTGAATGCCACTGTGTCGGAATATATAGGAGTCATGTGTGCTCCCAGGGTATTGCGCCACAATGTCTGTTATGATATAGTTTGCATTGCACACTACTTGTACATTGATGGAATGATAGGATTTCCTGTTCCTGAAAATGTATTCATTGTCTGCTGGGGGACATATGGCAACATGCGTGCAATCGATGCAGCCGATCACATGAGGGAACTGGGCTACCTGGTAGAAGTCCAGTTTGGTCTTGTTCAATTGCTGTTGGGTTGTGGGGAAGGTGATGTGGGTGTGGATTCTTGTCATCATGGCGTCCAGGAATGACTTGAAGAAACGTGAAAGTGAGCTTTGTGATACCCCTCCAGCTACAGCTACTACCCCCTGGAAACTGCCTGATGCAAGCAGGTGCAGGCAGCATAGGACCTGGACATGAGTGGGGATGGCCTGGGTCCTACGGGTCTGGCGCCCCATTAGGGGTTCCAATTCGGCTATTAGTGCAAGGATCATTGCACCGTTCAGCCTGTACTTGTCGTAGATTTCATCCTCAGTTTGGCCCAACAATGTGATGTGCACTCTGAAAATCCGCTCCCGTATTCTCCTTCTGTGCTGGGCTGCTGCAGCAATCCTCATCCTCCTCGCCATCACGTAGAGCGCTGCCATTGTGAAAAGCTTCAGAGGCCTCCTGGGTCAGTTTAAATAGGTTTCTGAGGGGTTGCACCTGTGTTGTTTTTTTTTACTCCTGTTTACCAACTAATTGTGATTCCCCTTAATCTGCACTTGCAAAATTGCGATTTTCACACGATTCGCTATTTGCGAATTTACATGCATTGCCTTGCAATTCTTTCCTGGCGAATCGCTATTTGCTACCGCTGTTAAGGTACTCGCAGTTAAGGATTCGCAAAAATGGTTTTCGCTATTTGTGCGATTCCTTGTTTTTGCGAATTTGTCATTTCTTTGGTTTTTGGTTTCATGCATTGGGAAGGGCTAAATTGCACTCGCAAAACGGATTTTTTTGCGAATCGCTATTTTTGCAAGCGCTATTTAGCTTGATGCATGTGCCTGTTTGTCTGTCCACCCTGTTTAGGGCAGAGGTTTCAAACTATTTCTTTTTTGTTCATGACTGCCAGTGAATGCCTGGCCTCTGGGAATAGAAAAACAAAATACCGTACCCTATTCCCTGGGACAAAAAAACTCCCAGGGTCATTACTTTCTGTTTTACAAAAACAAACTCTTGCTTTGGGAGTTTGTTTTTGTAAAACAAAAAATAATGACCCTGTCAAGGGGAAACATGGCAGCGTCTCCTCTGAAGGCACTGAAAGCTTGATGATCAGCTGCCATGTCAATAAATTACATCTGTGGCTCGGAAACACTACAAAAGTCATTTTTGGACTTTTTGAAATATTTATTACAAGTCCAATTCACTGGTGAAGTTGGATTTGTAATAAACATTTTGAAAAAAGATAATTTTAGAAAGTTACATTTTCCATGACTAAAGCGTCCACAAACCCATTTGCAAGAGCTTCAAACCCCCCCCTTGATAAGGCGTGAACTTGCTACAAATAACAGGGCCAAAACACTTGGATGTGGGGAGATTTTCTGTTCCTCTGGCAGGATGACAGTTTGACTGTGTCGAGGAATTTGATTAACATGGCACCACTCAGCAAACTCTTTTTGTTATACGTTAATGTAAGGCTTCTGCCTGCAGAGCCAGTGGGGGCACAACCAGCAAAAACATAACAGTTCACTCAACTTAAAAAAAAGTCCATGAAGTGTCAGTTTGGTGGACAGTGTTCTTTGACATGCTTGTGTTGGAGTCCCCCGTCCACCAAACTCTATTTTATAAAAATAAATTAGGATGCCTTTTTTCACAAATGGACTGATGGAGTCTCTCACGGAGCTTCATGTTTGCATTTTATAGTGTTATTATGTAGAGGTTATGTAGAATTACTGGCATTCTAAATAATATATTGTCACATTTGCTGTAGTAAGACCATAAAATGTTGCCAAAGGATCCTATGACCTCTGACCACGACAACCTAAGTTTACAATCATTGGATTCTTGAAATTCCATTAAATGAAGTTGTATTTATTATTTTGTTTGTTGTAGATTTATTTAAAATGTATAAACAAACATGCCAACATGTACTATAAGAAGTACTTGTTCTCTAAAAAAAATGACAGTATCAAAAATGTAACCAAACAAAGCAACACATACTATCTGAGTTTAAGATCTCAATAAAATTTTCAAAAATTGGTATTATTATACTTCAACTTGTTTGTCTGATGAAGTAGTAAATTTCATAGTCTCAATATTAATTGTTTGTCTCACAAGAATTCAGGTTTCTCACCACATAATCTTGCTACACAAATTTGTATTAATTTAGGGATTTTCATAGGGCATTTTAGCATTTCATATTGTTTCAGATTAAAATGACCTTTGAAATAAGTTAGATACCTTCGATTAAGTTTATTAAGTTTGCTGTGCTATAATGACTTACCATCAACTTGTGTAGGAAATTTTAGTAAGTTAAAATACGGTTTCTTGACAGCAGCATCCAAAAAGAAGGTGTAGCAAATTAATCAAATGTGAACAAAACGAGTGACACTCAGATGCGTTACTGCTCTTGGTCATCATTCATTTTTGTAGATGTAATACCAATATTTGTAGACCTATTTTAAACATCCAAATCAAGGTTAGCAATCATGCTTCTATCCAGCTTAGTCTCATGCTGAATACTAAACATATAATTCCCGACAACGTGTTTCTACAAGGCCCTAAAGATGTTGTATAAATGTACCTTCCAGTATGTTAATTAGGTGCACCATTGAGGGGAACCATATGGGAGCCACATACGTTTATATTGGGGTAATTTTGCAGTGACATCTGGACTGCATGACCACAGTGTGCATGTTTAAAACTGGGCAGTCACTTAAAGCTGCATTTAATTTAGACTAAAATAAACCTTTCCAGCTCAGAGAGGTATCAAAGAGGATGCCTGGATATTTTCTACGTCGTCACCTTCTCTGTGGGACATCCCTCTAGGTACTATTGACACAAAAAAAGGTAAATGCCATATTTTTTTATTTGGTTTTTGTTCACCCTCACCACATTGCTTTGTGTAATCGTAGCTAGTACATTCAGCATGCGTTGAGCTCATCAGTGGTTCGATTGTGCAACAAGATATAATCACCATAGCGTAATACACTGATGTTCAGTAATCGTAGAGCTGGAGGGAAAAACTGTTTTGAGGTCACTGAGATATATGTTGGAATGTGTGTCAATAAGCATTCCTGTCTTACGACAGTAGAAGATAGTATATTAGGTACTAAAATGTCAGATTCTACTAAAAGAGTATGAGCCATTGGGGCTATTCACAAAGGCATTCTGGGTCATGTAAAGTAGTAGGACTCTTTTATGTGCTCTTAAAAACCTTTATGAATTGGCTCTTAAAACATCTAAACTGGAAACAAAATTGGTATATTCATGGAATAAATGTATTAAGGGGCACATTTACTAAATTTTCACATAGTGCAGGGCAGCAAGCGACATTGCTGTGCTGCGTTGCATGAAAGGGAGAGGGCAGAAATGCTCCAGATTTACAGAGATATGGAGCATTTCTGCTCTCTCCTTGCATTTCAGGCAGCCTAGCTCCAATGCAGTTACCCTTGCACCATGCGCGAGGGTGTCTGCATTACAAGGAGAATTGTTTTTGTGCAGGAAGGATTACCTTCCTGCAAAAAAACAATCTATCGAGGCATTTTCTTCTTGAAGCACAGATAGAAAGAGGAAATAACGAGGAGAAAAACTGAGTTTTTCTCCTCGTTAAAGCATCATCTGGGAGGCGTAGCGATTTCACATTATTCAAGGCTTACAAACTTTGTAAATCTGGGAATGAGTGAAACCCTTGGGTGGATGCAGGGGAAAGTCCATGATCCACCAATGGAACGTCTCCCACAATAAAATGTAAAGCAATGCAGCGCAAGGTGCTGCACTGCGTTACATTTTTTTACAAAGCCATGCAAGGCAGCGCAAATTGCCCCTTGCGTGGATTTGTAAATATCTACTAGCATTTTGTATCATGAATGCGCAACAAAAATGGTGCAAGCATTACACAAAATGTTACTAAATCTGGCCCTTCGTACAAGTAGAACGGACAGTTTCCTCTTTGCACTTTATCAAATAGGTAGCTTCGACATTTTTGGGTCGATTCACAAAGGCAAGTACGTAAAACAGTACACCTGTAGTTCTACTTCCCATACTTGTAATGCTTTTCTGATTTAGCACCTATGTATTTAAGTGTACATTTTCCAAATGAATAATAATGGATCCAGGAGTCTTAACTGTTGTGTTTTATTCCAGAGAACAGTCCTCTCAATAAACATTTATGAAGATGCAAAGAAAAGTGTTAATTTAGGCTACTGTTTGCCCCTGGCCATTAAAAGTTCTATAATAGGCATCACTGTATTGTCTTCACTCCAGAACTGTAATGCAGTTAACTTTATTTTGGAAATCAGTTTCACTTTAAGACATAGCATTGAAAACAAACGGTAATACTATGTTAGGTGGATCAAAACTTTGCTGTTACTGACAATTTTTACCAGCATAAGTATGAGATACATTAACCCGATTCTATTATTTTTTTACAATTACTAGTTTTGTTTCACGTGTTTAATGTCACACTATATATTCCACTTTTACTCTTCATGTCTGCAATCATACTATCTCTTTCATGGGAAAAGGCAAGACCGTCAGTTTACTAGCTAATGTGAACCTATTAGATAACTGCAACAACATAAATATACTTACTATTGCCCATCTGGAGAGGACACGTGTGGCTACTTGTGTCTCATCACAGTAGGATCTAATAGGGGAAGGGCCTTGCTTGCCTTCCTGCCAATCGGAACGGGCAGGGTGTTCATGCATATTGTACTTAGGTTTGAGAAAGATCTTTCTCTACGAGAATTGATCACAGATTATATGTTCCCAGACGATGCTTAGGCATTCCGGTAATCTAATGGATTGGAAGTATCTCCTGACAAAACACAGTAGGTCTGTGAGTGTGCTAAGGTCATATCAACCCCTTCGCTGCTAGGCCTTTCCCCCCCCCCGTGTTAAGCCTTTTTTTGGCTATTTGGGGTAGTTCGTGCTTCGGCCCCTGTAACTTTTTGACCACATAAGGTATCCACGCCAAACTTGCGTCCTTTTCTTCCAACATCATGGGGATCCTAAGGGTACCCAGGGTTTGTGGATTCCCCTGGAGGGGACCCAGAAATTAGCCAAAATACAGCTACATTTAGTTTTTGGGGGGAAAAATGGGAAGAAAATGCTGCACATGAAAGTGTCTGGTTTTTTCCCTGAAAATGGTATCAACAAAGGGTTTGTGGGGCTGAAATCACCATTTTACCAGCTTTTAGGGACTGACAGATTTTTGTCAGAAAACCAACATTTTTTACACAGTTTTGGCTTTTTACTGGGATATAGCCTATTTTTGCTATTTTTTGTGCTTTCAACCTTCTTCCAGTTAATGATAGAAATGGGTATGAAAGCAATAATGGATCCTGGAAAGCTATACATTTTAGAAAGGTAGACAAGATTCTGAATTCAGCAAGGGGTCATTTGTGTAGATCCTTCAAAGTTTCTTTATAGAAACTAACAGTTGAATATAGGAAAAATTGAAAATTAGTTGAAAAAAACAGCCATTTGTGCCAATGTTTTCATCTGTAACTTCTTCTAATTGTGACAGCTGTTTGAAAGCAATATACCGTTACATCCGCTGAACCTTTCTGGTTGTGGGATATATAGGACTTGTAGGTTCACCAAGAACCCGACAAACCCAGAGCCAATAACTGAGCAGCGTCTTGTAATGGTTTTTTATTATGTACCAGGTATATAGCAATTAATTTGGGAAAATATATACATGGAAAAATCGGTATGAAAGACACCTATGTATTTCTGAAATTGGAACAAAATATAGAGTTTAGAAACAGTAGATATTTGCACATTTCCGAAATTGTGAATACCCATACTAGCATGAGATTTATAGGTCATTTTTCAAAATGACTTCTTTTTTACACATTGTCTTTCATTTGGAAGGCAGAAATGGTACCTCACTTGTGTGGGTAGGCCTAGTGCCCGCGACAGGAAACGGCTCAAAACGCAACGTGGACACACTTTAATTTTACAGTGAAAACTGACCCTTTTTTGCAAAGTGCCTAGCTGTAGATTTTGAACCCTAGCTCTGCCGGCACCTAGGGAAACCTAGCAAACCTATACATTTTTGAAAGCTAGACACCCAGGGGAATCCAGGATGGGGTGACTTGAATGGCTCTCACCAGGTTCTGTTACCCAGAATCCCTTGCAAAACCTAAATATTTGTTAAAAAAAACCACATTTTCCTCACATTTCTGTGGTGGAAAGTTCTGGAATCTGTGTGGATCCACAGACTTCCACCCACCCCGCGTTCCCCAAAGTCTTCCGAGAAAAATGGTACCTCACTTGTGTGGGTAGGCCTAGTGCCCGCGACAGGAAACGGCCCAAAACGCAACGTGGACACACACACATTTTCACAGTGAAAACGAACCCCTTTTTTGCAAAGTGCTTAGCTGTAGATTTTGAACCCTAGCTCTGCCGGCACCTAGGAAAACCGAGCAAACCTATACATTTTTAAAAACTAGACACCAGTGCAATCCAGGATGGGGTGACTAGACTGGCTCTCACTCGGTTCTGTTACCCAGAATCCCTTGCAAACCTAAAAATGTGTCCAATAAAACACATTTTCCTCACATTTCTGTGGTGGAAAGTTCTGTAATCTGTGTGGATCCACAAAATTCTACACACCCCACGTTCCCCTAAGTCTTCCGAGAAAAATGGTACCTCACTTGTGTGGGTAGGCCTAGTGCCCGCGACAGGAAACAGCCCAAAACGCAACGTGGATGCACCACATTTTCACAGTGAAAACGGACCCTTTTTTTGCAAAGTGCCTAGCTGTAGGTTTTGAACCCTAGCTCTGCCGGCACCTAGGGAAACCTAGCAAACATATACATTTTTGAAAACTAGACACCCAGAGGAATCCAGTATGGGGTGACTTGACTGGCTCTCACCAGGTTCTGTTACCCAGAATCCCTTGCAAACCTAAACATTTGTACAAAAAAACACATTTTCCTCAAATTTCTGTGGTGGAAAGTTCTGGAATCTGCGTGGATCCACAAAATTCCACCCACCCCGCGTTCCCCAAAGTCTTCCGAGAAAAATGGTACCTCACTCGTGTGGGTAGACCTAGTGCCAGCGACAAGAAATGGCCCAAAACGCAACATGGACACACTACAATTTCACAGCGAAAACGGACCCTTTTTTTGCAAAGTGCTTAGCTGTAGATTTTGAACCCTAGCTCTGCCGGCACCTAGGGAAGCCTAGAAAACCTATACATTTTTGAAAACTAGACACCCAGGGAAATCCAGGATGGGGTGACTTGACTGGCTCTCACCAGGTCCTGCTACCTAGAATCCCTTGCAAACCTAGAAATTTGTCAAAGAAACCACATTTTACTCATATTTCTGTGGAGGAAAGTTCTGGAATCTGCGTGGATCCACAAAGTCCACCCAACCTGCGTTCCCCAAAGTCTTCCGAGAAAAATGGTACCTCACTTGTGTGGGTAGGCCTAGTGCCCGTGACAGGAAACGACCAAAACGCAACGTGGACACACCACATTTTCACAGTGGAAACGGACCCTTTTTTTGCAAAGTGCGTAGCTGTAGATTTTGAACCCTAGCTCTGCCGGCACCTAGGGAAACCTAGCAAACCTATACATTTTTGAAAATTAGACACCCAGGGAAATCCAGGATGGGGTGACTTGACTGGCTCTCACCAGGTTCTATTACCCAGAATCAATTGCAAAACAAAAAATATGTTAAAAAAAACACATTTTCCTCACATTTCTGTGGTGGATAGATCTGGAATCTGCATGCATCCACAAAATTCCACCCACCCCGCGTTCCCCAAAGTCTCCTGAGAAAAATGGTACCTCACTTGTGTGGGTAGGCATAGTGCCCGCGACAGGAAGCAGCCCAAAACGCAACGTGGACACACCACATTTTCACAGTGAAAACTGACCCTTTTTTTGCAAAGTGCCTAGCTGTATATTTTGAACCCTAGCTCTGCCAGCACCTAGGGAAACCTAGCAAACCTACCCATTTTTGAAAACTAGACACCCAGGGGAATTGAGGATGGGGTGACTTGACTGGCTCTCAACCAGGTTCTTTTACCCAGAATCCCTTGCAAACCTAAATATTTATTCAAAAAAACACATTTTCCTCACATTTCTGTGGTGGAAAGTTCTGGAATCTGCGTGGATCGACAAAATTCCACCCACCCCTCGTTCCCCAAAGACTTCCGAGAAAAATGGTACCTCACTTGTGTGGGTAGGCATAGTGCCCGCGACAGGAAGCGGCCCAAAACGCAACGTGGACACACCACATTTTCACAGTGAAAATGGACCATTTTTTTGCAAAGTGCCTAGCTGTAGATTTTGAGCCCTAGCTCTGCCGGCACCTAGGGAATCCTAGCAAACCTATACATTTTTGAAAACTAGACACCGAGGGGAATCCAGGATGGGGTGACTTGACTGGCTCTCACCAGGTTCTGTTACCCAGAATCCCTTGCAAACCTAAACATTTTTCCAAAAAAACACATTTTCCTCACATTTCTGTGGTGGAAAGTTCTGGAATCTGCGTGGATCCACAAAATTCCACCCACCCTGCTTTCCCCAAAGTCTTCAAAGAAAAATGGTACCTCACTTGTTTGGGTAGGCCTAGTGCCAGTGACAGGAAACGGCCCAAAATGCAACGTGGACACACCACATTTTCACAGTGAATACAGACCCTTTTTTTGCAAAGTGCCTAGCTGTAGAATTTGAACCGTAGCTCTGCCGGCACCTAGGGAAACCTAGCAGACCTATACATTTTTGAAAACTAGACACCCAGGGTAATTCAGGATGGGGTGACTTGACTGGCTTCAAAGGTTCTGTTACCCAGAATCCCTTGCAAACCTAAACATTTTTCCAAAAAAACACATTTTCCTCACATTTCTGTGGAGGAAAGTTCTGGAATCTGTGTGGATCCACAAAATTACACCCACCCCACGTTTCCCAAAGTCTTCCGAGAAAAAGGGTACCTCACTCGCGTGGGTGGGTCAAGTACCCGTGACACGCAAGGGCCCAAAACCTATTGATCCCTGTGGTAGGACATTTGTGCCGGCACGGTGATCCCACGCAAAAATGTAAGGAAAAAGTGATTTTTTCTGCTAAATTTGAGGTTTGCAGGGGATTCTGGGAAGGGAAACGTTGGGGGATCCACACAAGCCATACCTCATTGGACTCCCCAGGGTGTTTAGTTTTCAGAAATGTGTGGGTTTGGTAGGTTTCCCTAGATGGCGGCGAGCCTGGGGCCAAAAACTCATGGGACCCCCCGTGCAAAACCAGGTTGTTTAGTGATAGGTAATTTTGATATCACCTCAATAGGTTTTGGGCCCTGGCCTGTCGCGGGTACTTGACCCACCCACGCGAGTGAGGTACCATTTTTATTAGGAGACCTGGGGGAACGCTGGGTGGGAGGAAATTTGTGGATCCGCGTAGATTCCAGAACTTTCCCACACAGAAATTTGAGAAAAAAGTGATTTGTTTCAGCTATATTTGAGGTTTGCAGGGGATTCTGGGCAGGAAAACGCTGGGGGGTCCACGCAAGCCATACCTCGCTGGACTCCCCTGGGTGTCTAGTTTTCAGAAATGTGTGGGTTTGGTAGGTTTCCCTAGATGGCCGCCGAGCCCGGGGCCAAAAACTCATGGGACCCCCCTTGCAAAACCAGGTTGTTTTGTGATAGGTAATTTTGATGTTGCCTCAATAGGTTTTGGGCCCTTGCCTGTCGTGGGTACTTGACCCACCCACGCGAGTGAGGTACCATTTTTATCAGGAGACCTGGGGGGAATGCTGGGTGGTAGGAAAATTGTGGTTTTTCTGACAACAGAATATTATGACACAGTAATCAAGGAAAATGCATGACTAAAGTCACATTTTGAGGTTTGCATGGCATTGTGAGTAAAAAACCTTGTTGGGATCCATGAGAGGCACACCACCCAGCACTCCCCATTTTTTTTTTACTTTACAGAAATATCTAAAGTTGTCAAATTTTCCCTAGAGACAGACTACACCTTAGCACTGAAAGACAAATGAGACAAATATGACTGCCTATCCACATGTTCCTCAAGTACACACACATACTGGTTGGATTTGGCACGAGGGTGAGTGAAAGGTTCAAAATGTATATTTTATTAACAAGAGATTTCACAAAAAGGAAATGCACTGTTAATAATTAAAAGGTTAAAAACCTGAACCAATGACTCACAACTCGTGAGCTGTAAAGCCACGACAAGGCACCAACCTCTTTACAGGCCATTCACACACCTTTCATACTTGACACACACTTTCACACCACTAGCTGCGGCCCCAGCACATTACAACACTCACATCCACAAACAATGTGGAGACAATGTACACCCTGGCAGAGAGAGACAGAAAAGACAAATATTCCTTCAAAATGAACTTAAGTACTCACACATACTGGTTGGATTTGGCACGAGGGTGCGTGAAGGTTCAGAGCGTAAAATTCTATTAACAAGAGATTTCACAAAAAGGAAATACACTGTTAATATTTAAAAGGTTAAAAACCTGAACCAATAACTCACAGTTCGTGAGCTGTAAAGCCACGGCAAGGCACCAACCTCTTTACAGGCCATTCACACACCTTTCATACCTGACACACAAGACCATTCACACCGCCAGCCGCGGGCCCAGCACATTACAACATTCACATCAACAGAGAGCGCCATTCAAGGGCCCATCACTTTCATACGCCCACATGACTGACACAGCAATCACACCGGCTGGTGGTTGACATAGTGTCTGCAGTGGCGTTTAACTAGAAGAGTGTGTAATGATCAGCAGCAAGTCACTACTCACATACTGCCAGCCAAGCGCCAGCCCATGCATACCGCCAGCCAAGCACCAGCCCATGCACACCGCCAGCCCACGCACACCACCAGCCAAGCGCCAGTCCACGCACACTGCCAGCCAAGCACCAGCCCACGCACACCGCCAGCCAAGCGCCAGCCCACGCACACCACCAGCCAAGCGCCAGCCCATGCACACCGCCAGCCAAGCGCCAGTCCACGCACACTGCCAGCCAAGCGCCAATCCACGCACACCGCCAGCCAAGCGCCAGTCCACGCACACCGACAGCCAAGCGCCAGTCCATGCACACCGCCAGCCAAGCGCCAGTCCATGCACACCATCATTAAAAATGTTTTAACAAGAAAGAAAACACAAACCAACTGCAACTAGATACAAACCTATAACTACAAAAACAACAGCAGTAACTAAAGACATCATTCTATTGTCAAACGTGAAACTGAACAACAACTATATAAAACCATACAGACCAGGCAGTACACTATTAGACTCACGGTTGCTCCCAAAAACTCTTTTGAGCGTGATACAATCTGAAACGTGGGCACACACAGCCCAGGATTAGAAGGACAATCGGCACAGTGCATACGACTCTCCTTCCGCATACCTCTTCGCAAGCAGACTCTACATCTCTTACAGGGATTGTTTTTTTTGGGCGTGGGAGGAATTAAATCAGGAAAGTGGCAATCTTTCAATCTAGCCACATCCTCCACCACTCCAACTCTAGGAACACTTGCCTGTTCCACTACAACAAGGCTGCCTATCACAGACTCCTGAAACTGAACAAAAGTCATCTTTGACGCAGTAGAACACTCCTTGAACACAACAAAACCATTAAAAGTTGCTCAATTGAAGAGATGGATTGCCAACTTCTTATACCAAATGTAAGCTTTACGAACAGCAGTGTAAGGTTCCAACCTCTGATCTACTCTATCGACACCACCCATGTGCTTATTGTAGTCTACAATGCACACAGGTTTGCGCACTTCAGCAACCTGACCCCAAACAGTCAC
This sequence comes from Calotriton arnoldi, assembly GCA_963921515.1. Lineage (NCBI taxonomy): Eukaryota > Metazoa > Chordata > Amphibia > Caudata > Salamandridae > Calotriton > Calotriton arnoldi. Next base: position 503,322 of record CAWUFW010009262.1, on the reverse strand, counting down.
AGGTGAAGTACTCTCATCATGAATGGTAGTCAGCATGTACACATCCCTCCTGTCCACAAATTTCACAGCTAGCAGTTCCTCACTACGCAAGGCAATGCACTGTCCCCTCTGAAGCTTTTTGCAAACAAGCTCTTTTGGGTAACCTTTACGGTTAGAGCGGATTGTGCCACAAGCAGAAGTGTCCACTTTGAACAATTCCTTAAACAATTGCACAGCAGTGTAGAAGTTATCAAGGTACAAATGGTGACCTCTGTTAAACAGTCCTCTAGCAAGATCCCACACAATTTTCTCTGAACTCCAAAAGTGGACGGACAACCAGGGGGGTCAATAGTGGAATCCCTACCAGTGTACACCCGGAAATCATAGACATATCCTGTCCTACTCTCAGACAACATATACATCTTAATTCCATAAAGTGCCCTCTTGCTAGGAATGTACTGCCTAAAAACCAAACGGCCCTTGAACAGGACCAAAGACTCATCAACAGCTATTTCTTTCCCTGGAGTATAGATCTCTGAAAATCGATCTACAAAGTGATCAAGAACAGGCCAAATCTTAAAAAGACGGTCACAGTCAGGGTGATCTCGTGGCAACGCCAAAGCGTTATCAACAAAATGCAGCATCCAAAGCAAAAGTAAATACCGATCACAACTCATAATTGCAGGAAATATGGCCGTTGCCATCAAGGGACTGGTAGACCAATATGAAGCCAGGGATGGCTTCCTTATCAAGCCCATCAAAAAAGTCAAACCCAAAAACTTCTTCATCTCATCCAGATTTGTGGGAGTCCACCGGGTAGCTCTAGAGCAGGGCCTAAGTCTGGCACTGTTGTCCCTCAAAAAATGTTCAGCATACAAATTAGTCTGCTCAACAATCTCAGCCAAAAATACATCATCCATGAAAAACTGAAAAAACTGTATAGGCAAAAAATTTCACAATCCACTCTACACCCTGCATCACCACTAAAGGCAGGCAACACCGGCTGCACCATGTTTGGATCAACCCAGAATCCAGCACTTCCAGTAGGAAGCCTTGCAGCCTCAGGCTGCAATCCCGATGTCTCTTGCTGCACCATCAACACATCAGTGTCCTCCTCTAAAACAGGCACTTCATCTGCACTGAGAGTAGCTTCATCTGCACTGAGAGTAGCTTCATCATCAGATGATTCCTCATGTACAGAAAACTCACTGCCAGAATTTTGCACTCCCTCCTCTCCCTCAGAGCACTGTCAGTCTCATAATCCTGCTCAGAGGAAGATTGAAAAAGCATACCAACCACCTGCTGAGCAGTAATTCTGCGGCTAGCCATAATCCTTACTAATAAAGGTAACTTGTCAAACAAGTCAACAACAACAAACACTTTGTAAAATAAGTAATAAACAAAATGTGTCTTTATCACAAAGACCTATATTCTCCAAAACGATACCACTCACTTGCCAGAAGCAGCTAGACTCACCACCACCTACTCTGTACAGACACAGTAAGGATCAACAATATCCCACTAAAAAAGAAAAAGAAAATTACACATAAGACAATGCAAAACACATTGCAAAGAATTTCATGCTCAAAACACTAACTAAATATACTGCCATTATGACACCACTTAAAAAAATTCCTTCATGCATGACAATAATACTCATTTGAAGTAAATACAACAAAAATGTTTTTCTTACCAAAAAAATGCAACTACGCAAAACTGCAGAACAACCGCTGCCGAAACCGCAAACAAGAATCAAAAGCTTTACACTAGAATAAAAAGGAGAAAAAAACATTACAATCACATATGCAAATAATGCACCAGTCCACACACAATCCACCAGCCAAGCTAAGGGGTAGGTGGGCCTAAGAGTATAAATAAAATATTCACCCCCGTAAAAGGGGAGCAACCCTTGCCCTTGAGGCCACTCCCCAACACAAAAATTTAAAAACCCCTGGTGTCTAGTGGCTGCAGATGGGCCTAAAAACATACTGCTAATCTGCCACCCAAAGAGGGCAGAAATGGCCACAATCATCCTCCCATAAAGGGGAGCGACCCTTGTCCAAGGGACAGCTCCCCAACATCAAAAAAAAAATCCCTGGTGGCCTATTGGCCATACAAAAAAAAAATCAGCCAATCTGCCCCCCAGGGGGGGCAGAAATGGGCAAATTAATGCTCTCCAAAAGGGAGCGACCCTTGCCCAAGGGGCTACTCCCCACAAACAAATCCCTGGTGGTCTAGTGGGCCCGATTTTTTTTTTAAAAGGCGAGATCTGCCCCCTGGGGGGCAGACACAGCCAAAAGATTGCCCCCAAAGGGGAGCGACCCTTGCCCAAGGGGCCACTCCCCACAAATAAATCCCTGGTGGCCTAGTGGCCATACAAAAAAAAAATCAGCTGATCTGCCCCCCAGGGGGGCAGAAACGGCCAAATTAATGCTCCCCAGAGGGGAGCAACCCTTGCCCAAGGGGCCACTCCCCACAAACAAATCCTGGTGGTCTAGTGGGCCCATTTTTTTTTTTAAATGGCGAGATCTGCCCCCCTGGGGGGCAGACACAGCCACAAACATTGCCCCCAAAGGAAAGCGACCCTTGCCCAAGGGGTCACTCCCCACAAATAAATCCCTGGTGGTCTAGTGGGCCCTATATAAAAAAATGTCGAGATCTGCCCCCCATGGGGGCAGACAGCCAAAAACATTGCCCCCAAAGGGGAGCGACCCTTGCCCAAGGGTCCACTCCCCACAAACTAATCCCTGGTGGTCCAGTGGGCCACTTTAAAGAAAAAATGGCGAGATCTGCCCCCCAGGGGGGCAGACAAAGCCAAAAAACATTGCCCCCAAAAGGGGAGCGACCCTTGCCTAAGGGGCCGCTCCCAGCAAACAGTTAATCCAATTTGAAAAAAAACAACAACAAAAAATCCCTGGTGTCTAGTGGGCATTCCTGCTGCATGATCGCACGATCGTGCAGCAGGAATGCTCAAAAGAGGCATCATGGGAAAGGAAAACCCTTTCCTTTCCCCCGATGCCTCTTTTGTTTAAATACCCCCCACCCCCGAGGAGAAACTCACCTCCTCTCTTGCCGACGCGCTGGAAGCAAATGGCTTCCAGCGCGTTGGGAATCTTCTAATGACGTCAGCGCGCCTCGTGCGCTGACGTCATTAGATGACGTGGAGGGGGGGCGGGGGAGGCAGGGGAAGGGCTTCTCCTGCCTTCCCCGGTGGGAGCACCTTAAAGGGCGGCCCACGGGGGGAGCGCCAGTGCTTCCCCGTGGGTGGGTGGGTGCTAGGACGGCCGGGAGTCGTCCGACGCACACACCCACCGTGACGTCGGGCAGCTCCCGGCCGTCCGACACACGGAAAGGGCTAAGCGACAGATGCTCTGTGCTCACCTTAGAAAGAACGCACAGGGGCGAGTTGTACAATGCCCTTTCAACAAGCAGCTGTTCTGAACATCATATGGTACAAACACGAGGGGGCAGATTTAAAAGTCCGCAAGTGGCGCAAGAGGCTTGTAAAGCTGCCCCCCTCGGGCCAGATTTACAGGCCCCATGCACCACTTTTGCGTCACTTTTAACATGGGAAAAGTGACGCAAAAGTGGCGCAAGGGGCTTGCAAATCTGCCCCGAGATTAAGAGACCTCTGTCTTTTGAAATGGTTTGAAACAAAAATGCCTAAATAAATATGCATCACGAGTTTCAATGATTAAGGTCTCTATTATCATGCAAATTTGAGCGGTAGGTGTCTTTCACATGAAAAGGAGTCACCTAGCAAATCACGAAGGTGCTTGTAAATATAATGTCATGACCTCTTTCATGAAATTTGCAAGGTGAGAGGTCGTACTAAGATATGTTAGACCTCATAGTCTCAGGCAACAAAGGTAAAGGGAAAAACTCAAGGTTGGCTAAAGGTCTGTCAATTCACCGGGGAGCTAGCCCTCATACGGGTATTATTTTACTGTTAGAGAGTATTTTAAAATGGAGGATACCAGATAATATAAATGGAAAACCATTCAATAAGATGCCATAGTTAGCAGAGTTGCAGCTCAAATTCCATAAAGCACAAAACATCATCTGATTGACCCTTTGTCCTGACCCTAGACCCGTATTTGCTGCTGAAGTGATATAGGATGGGCAAATAGAGGAAATTTAAACATGTAAAGAGAACTGCAAGAGCACAGTAAATATTCTCTTCATTCTCCTTCCTTCATGATCCCCCGAGGCCAGGGGGAGTAAAGGCTGTGCCAGGGGTAATATCCCGTCGTCCTTGTCACCCCTACTTGATATCCACATTAGGCACTTGGAGAGGGTAACATTCAGGCTTCAAAAAATTGAACATCAAATCCTATGAAAGTATTCCTATTTTTGGAGTGGATTTGGAAGACCTGGAGTTTGAGAAAGAAACTTGGAGAACGCTTTGAAATCTATTAAAGCTGTAGGTGTTGTGCAATGTACTAATGTACATCTCCACCATATGGAGCCATAAATGTCCCAGTTGGCACTGAGATAATTTCCTCCTCCAACTCCTCATGGGACCTGGGATTGTTCTCTTACTTTTTCAACACTGGAACACAGGAGTGAACATGCAAATTTTTGAGTGGGAAACTGGGTCCGATTTAATGTATGATGGACGGTGCTCCATCGGTCTGGGAGCGAAGGACAGTACCTCCACCGTCCTGTCAGAACACTGCCTGTCTAGTGAAGACCGCTGGCACAGAAGTCCCTTTCAGTGTACAAAAAGTTTGTGGATGGCCATGGTTAGTTTTGATGGCCATTCAGTAAACTTTTTCTGTTTTTCAAAAACAACTCCCCATGTGGAAACTCCTTTTTAGGAGTGTGCTTTTATATCAGTACATGCTATTTCAGTGGGGCACCGGAAGGTGGCCACAATCGGGGTGCCTACTTTTTCTGCTTTTTAAAACATTGTTTTTTTTTCACGGGTTGCCTTAATTCTAGTATTGTGGGTCATCTGTTCTCCCCCTGACCATGCCAGAAAAGGATGTTCATTAAGGGGTGGTCTTCACGAGTGTGTGGATGATCTCAACAGTTTAACTAATATTTTATGGGTGTCGCTAGACTTTCAATATCCTACCTTCCATAGTGTGTGCACAGGGTTTAGCTTTTTGACCTGCATGGGCAGATGTGTAAAGAAGGGCATACCGCAATTAGGTGTTGCTGGCGATTGCAACATGCTCTGGGGTTACATGTATACCCCTCCAGTACTGGCAGGCAGAGAGCAGTGGGCCCCTCCCTAATGGCACCAGGTGTCTTGACTATGCCCTTTTTCTACAGGGTTCTTTCTGGGCTAGCTTTGGGCTTCTTTTGCTGGTCTTTGGGCGTTTCTGTAGGTTTCCATGTGATTTGCTTGTTTCTATTTTCGTGTACCAGAGGGGCGGGGGTCGGAGAGTTTTCCCATTTTATCCCATGTGTTTCTGATGTGGAAGTGTCCAAGATAGGGCTATTTACTCCTCTAGACGGTTTGTGTAAGGCCTTGTGTGTGTCAGCTGATCGCTATGCAGAATACGGCAGTGAGCATATTTCTGAGTACCTCGCACAGAGCTGTGATGGAATTTTGTGGACATTCTCCTTCCCAGCACCCTCTTTCCCTCCAACCACGTCCTATCCAGGTTATTTGGGTCTGCTGTCCCTGGCTGTTGCCAGCGACTTCTAGCCGGCGACACACTACTTTAATTTGTTTTGGAGTGACATGACCAGACGAGCAGTCTTTGGATGTTTAAAACACTTTGAGGGAAAGGAGGAGGTAGAATGTTGCTGAATGGAGAGTCCGGTGCGAGGCCAGAACTCTTTGAAATTCGCCTGATAAAGGTAATTGACTGGGATGAGCGGTTATTCTGGTGAACTTTCCTACTGATTTGGCGACATGTGGTGCTTTGTGATCAGTCGATGTTTGCGCCTGTGCTATGGACGGTATAGGTTCTTCATCATCCCAAGTGTGCAGGAAACCTGGCTGCAAACACTGGAACATTGCTTTGTTTTGGAACTGAAAGGGGGCCTCCATTGGCCTGGAGGCTGCTGGCTGCGGTTGGGACCACACTCCATGAGGTAGTTTTGGTCCCGGGCCGGGGACCAAGGGTGGGGTCCATTTGATCTGGTTATTGGAACCTGTCCCAATTAGACTTGGGTGAGGGGACCTGGGTGTCGGCTTTTACGCACTGGATGGGAGGCTGCCCTGCCCCCTCATCAGACTGCCCTCCCCCTGAGGCAGGGTTGGCTGGCAGCAGAGTGGGGCCTAGGCTCCGGCAAACAATGGAATGGTCAACTCCAGTGTGGATTCCCGATCGACAAAATGTGCAGCAGCTCTGAGTTTCCTGAACGCAAGTAAGGGCCTGAATACCGAATGTTGCCTTACTAGCCTTTATTTGTACAATGAGTTATGATGTGTGCATAAAGTACTTGCGTATTCGGAGTTTGACCTTACTGCGTAACTTACTGTGTAAAGGCATTGCCTCCCTAGACAGCTACCCCTCCCTGTTATGGACTTGGTTGTGTTGGAGTCCATGTCTGTTGCTGCTCCTGGCATGTATTTGACCAACCACCTGATCCCTGCTGCAGTGGCACAGTGGCTGTCTGACCTCCTTGTCACTTAGCATAGCGTGCATTCGGGTTAACTTAGGCTTGGTTTGAGGATGGGAATTTTGAGGGGACTGGCCCAGAATTATCGATCTTTGTTCGTGATGTACTTTTAACTGGGATCGGTCAGCCATGTGGCCCATTCGGTGGCAATAACATTATCTGAGGTCTGGCTGCTGCCAGCCTACCTGGCCTCTGCTGTTACAACTGGGTGGGAACACTCTGGGGAGCCCCCTTCAAGATTGATGCCATTTGCACGTTTGCAGTCAATGCGGCCCCCTCGAGGACGGTCTTTTTCAATTTTTCTTGGACTAACTTGGTGGTGTGTCACTGTATTTGATCCTGTTTCTCCATGTCCTTTTTCAGTTTCTCTCTGTAATAATGTAATATGTGGGCCTGTATCTCCCGCCAGGGTTTGGTGTCTAACCCTACTACGCTGTCCAATCCAATCCATATTTTGGTAGGCAGCCCTTTTTGAGGATGCTATAGAAGAATGCGACCTGGGGACCCATCCAGGGCTGTCCTTTTTCTTGTCCCTATCTTTGTCTCATTCTGTCTAGAAAATCAGTTTTGGTCTCCCCAGGGTTCCTGCTTTCTGCCTTCAGTCCTCCTACATCTGGGCAATCAGGGAATATCTCTCTCAGGGCCATCCATATTTGGTGTCTGTACAAATTAAATGTGGCCCGACATGCTCGGTGTTTGTCAGCGTGACTGCTAGGATGCAGGCTCAGATGAACACTGTGTTAGTTTGCTCTCTGATGATACTGCTTAGCAGACATTTGACATCGCCTATTGTTTATTAGGTTTATTCCCACTGTGTTCTTCTCAAAACATGAGATCCATTTCCCTGCCCCATCCAACAATGGCAGCAGTTTGAGTTTGAGCCCTTCTTTATCCTTCAGGGCCCATGGCACATAGATGGTCCCTGATAAGCCCTTCTAAAGTAGTGGACAATTTTTTTTGACTTTGGGTAACGCCACTGGTTTTTCTCTAGGTAGCGATCCCATCTTTTTCGGCAATGCTCCATGTAGGGGAACTTCGTGCTCTATACAGTCTTCTACAACTGCTATGTCCTCTGGTTCAAAAGATCCCTCCTTTGGCCAGGGTCTATCATACTGGCCCTCCTTTTCAGTCCAGTGGGCTAGCAGGTGGCAAAAAGGTCTTGCCTTCCTCTCTGCTCACTATCTCCCTTGTGGTCAGTTTGTCTATCCCGCACGTTCTGAGTGCATAGCGGACTTCTTCGTCACTATTGTCCTCATGCACCCTCAAGGGTGCCATGTTGCTTTTCCTGCATCTTAATTGAGTCTGTATCAGGCTACCTTGATCCCTTATGACCTGGTTGGCCCCTAACCTACGCTGAAAATCTGGTGAGGCTCAGGCACCAGGCAGAAGTCTCCCCTCTAGTTCTGCCTCAGACTCTTCTCTGAGCGGTGCTCTATACTTACCCCTATGCTCCTCAGATGGAGGGCATGCTGCTCTGTTCTTTTGTTGTGTTCCATGGATGAGAGCTCTGTCTCTCTCAATCCTTAATTCAGGCCTCTCCTCTAACTCCCACCTGAGTTGACTCCTTTGTTCCGAACTAGGCGAAGTTCTTCTGGGTAGGAATTTGTCCTTAAACCTGCTTTCAATTGTCCCTTCGGTTGCCTGAGCATACCCTCCTGCTCCACCTTATGTCATCGGATCCCGGAGGACTGGGACCCCTTCCCTTACCCCAGCTAGTTGTGTCACTGTCCAGGGCTGCTATGAATCTCCCGGTCACCCGAGTGTGTTCACCGGGATGGGTGGGAGTGCAAATTCTCTGCACCGCTGGGGTTAGTTTGCTTGAATGCGATGGACGAGGAGTCAAGATCAGGGAGCTCTAGCACTGAAGTCATGTGACGCTGAGATTGCTTGGGCCTGCTGGCCTGTTGGCCTCTTCTGTTTAGATCTAGTAGTTCATTGTTTGGTAGGGGGCCCTCCGGCTCCTTCAACTGGTGGATTGTTATAACCCAGTGCGGGGGATGGCAGGCATTTGGGAGAGCACTCCCATTCTTATATACACAGGGGTAGGTGCGGATGCCTTACTTGCTGGTTCTGGGATAGGATTGCTGGTCTGGGCTTCCACGAAGATGGCCTATAGTTCTAACAGTGCATCTCTACAGGGCTTCTTTTGTCCGACGTATGTGGTCCTAATATGTGTTCTCGTGTATTCAATTATGATAGAATTGAAGAATACCCCCTCTGGCCAGGGGAATGCATGTGTCTTAGTGTGTGTGTGACATTTGTGGCATTACTTAAAATGTTTTTTGACTTGTGTGGGGAACCTAGTTTGCATGTGCTTAAGCGGCAACTCCATGTTAAGCAGGAAGCTTTTTAAGGGGAACGACATGCTCTAGCCTCTCAGGATTACGTCATTTTAAGTTCGACTCTGATCGTGGGGAAATAAATACACGGGGATTACTAGTTACAACTACTTCTACAAGCTCAATGCTATATACAGATGAATCAGAATAGACATTTCAAAAACACAAACATAAAATGCATATGAAGGGTCACAACCTAAAAGAAAGTGCAATTGTTAGTTCAAAACGTGAATTCAGCAGAAGAATAGCAGACTCTCATTTAGATATGGAATAATGATTGTAAAAATTGGCAACGCCTTCATAAGCACATTGAATCATTAACAAAACACGACACTCAAGACAAAAATGCAGTTGCAACAATTTACCAGCACCACAACATCAAAAATGCATCAACTAATAACCACATTGAAGAAAAAGAGAAAAAATGTGGCAGAGAAAAAAATTATGACTTTGGCCAAAAAACCTTAGCCTGCTCCTTAGCGCATGCTACCCGATGACAAGGGGATGCTCTGCTCAGTACACGGGTCTAAGTCTGTCAATATCAGCTCCGGGACAAAAATAACAACAATGTACGTGGAAACGAGGAACAACTTGACAACCACAGGCCCTTCTAGGCCAAGTACAAGCTAGGCCTATTCTCCAAAGTCCAAATTTCCCCCAAATGTCCGAATTACACTCTATATCACACAAATGGATCATGCATCATGCCCAGCAGTCCAAGCAAACAACACCTCTCACTTCTTTCTGATGCCAATAGTGTTAAGAAACCGGTAGCACTGAGAAAACCATTTTAGACAAAAAAATAAGATCAAGATAATGGCCCTGTATCATACGCAGGGGCTATGTGTACTGTCTTATGGTACAAGCAATGAGGCCTTAGCCCTGTATCACACCCAGGGGACAAGAGTACCATCTGTGTCATGCCGGGCAGTCCAACAGACTAACAACCTTCACCTTTTCTAGCATGCTGACTATCAAAAAAAGGTGACCTCCGCAGGATTGTCACTGAGGCTGCCTTGTGACTACTCAGTTTGGACACATAAAATAGGCAATATGTCAGATTTCTGTCAGTAGCACGGTGCTCAGGTTACATTTTTAGTGTGCTTTATTCATAGTTTGCGAAATGCTAAATGCTGGGACTAAGGATCAGATGTAGTCTTTTACCCACTTGATGGCACCTTCAGGACAGACCTCCACCCCGCGGATTCAGCAGAACTTTCAATCAATTGTGGTGTCTGCTCACCTTCCTTGTTGCGCCGATGTGAATCTTTCCAGACGGGGTCCTTTCCTTCGGCTGCAGTCGAGTTCAAAGCACCAATGTCTCCTGGCTGGAATGCCAAAATGTTGCTCAAATGTGAATGTACCTTGAAAAAAAAAAAATACAAGAGGTGTTTGACAAAACAGGAACAGTTGGTTTAATTAAGCACTTCGACAGGGAGCACAGTTACAGAAGCAGGTCTCAGGATTGTCTCAAAGTACAATTGAATTGAGCGCAATTATATACATTTCTTGGAGCATCATAAAACAATTCATAGATCCTTTTTAGGAAGAGGAATGTAGGCCTAGTCATGGAGTCATAAATTACTCCCATCTGATAACAAATGCAGGTGGGTCTCAACCGTGCGTGGACACAATGAGGGCCAGTTGGTAAAGTCTCCAGATGTCCAGCTTGGAGAGCATGTGATGACTGCGTGTGCTGTGTGTGCTGTGTCCTGATTGGCTGAGTGTTTCTAACTTCATGTGACATCTCACTTTATGGTGTTTTGGGCACGCTCACCCCTCTGGCCATATGCGGTTTATTGGGGCCCATCTCCCTGGACCATTGTGGTGTCGCTGCCTATCTGTGGGATTGATTTGGGTTTTTCCTGTTCGTACATTTGTTCTGCTGGTTACGTGCCACCCGCCTGTGATCTGTCAATCAGATGCATCAGGCCTAAGTCGCAGGTCCTGCCTGACCACGTATTTCGGACTCAGGGTTGATGGAGAGGTCATATCAGGTGATTTCAACAACAGTGATTCGATTTCGTTTTCATGCACACATGGATCATTGCGTACATCGATATAAATATTAACACAAGGGTCTTAATACTGACCTCCTATTTGGGCTACAGGGACACACCAGGCTTCAAGAGACATTTTCCTGCATTTCCAGCTGACCAGTTCCAACTGGACCTTCTGTGGACCCTGCTGCTGGCCTCTGATGGTGTAAGCCTTGCCCAAAGTGCTGCCCCAAGAGTCCTGGAACCTTGGCTTGTGTCAAAGTGTACTCCCCCTAACAAATCCTGAAACATGGGACTAAGAAGCTTTTTGCATACTTTTTCAAAAGAACTGTTGAGGGATCGGGATCCACTTGCCAAGCCAATTAGATGAAAGTGCACTGCCGCTGGGCCAAAGATTCAGGTACTGTTATTTAATCCTTTGCATTTTAAAGGGAAATTAACATGACTGCAGCTTCTTTAATGAGTTGTATCAGACTTGTAGATCCTGAAAATGCTTGTCTACATCTCGTAATATGGCTAGTCAGGAAACTGATATCAGTCATTTAGCTTGCAGCTCTCTTTTCGGCCCTTATCATTTATAACTTTCAATTGATGGAGTGCTTCATATTCAGACTAGGCTCTAAAGGATGTCACAAACACTAAGAAAAGCAGAAGCTATGATATGGCTGAGTTTCAAATTCTTTTAGTGAAAAAAAATATTAATCTGCCTCAAAAGGCAAGTAGTATTAAATGTTGAGTGATTCACAAGATGAGACTGAGGCAACTACAATCACACTTATCACGTCTAGTGGATTATCCAAGTAGAAAGAAAGTGGTGTGACAATTTCATGTGTCAGCATCAAGACCAGTGAGTATCATAGGATACTCACTGGTCTTGATGCCAACATGGGTCGGAACGCAATATGCCGGTGACAGTACAATCGATCCGATTGTGAGATTGTTACACGCCAAGATGAGGTGCTACAATACTAACGGCATCTGATTCAAATGAAACTATAGATTTGGTACAGTTATCAAACTTCTCAATATTCATTTCGAGTATCTTGAAATCTTTAGTCTATACAAGCACAATTATCCCCACATGCCCTGAAGAAGTTACTGCTAAGGGACAAAACGTGTTGACTACATCGCAATTCAGAGACAAAAAGTTAAAAAAGAAAGATAAGAAGATTGTGAATAAAGAAACCCTTTTTAAGAAAAATGTTGATAGATGTGTGCACTATGTCATTCAAACAATTTTTATATCTCATATGATGAATGGTGGGTACTGACTCATCTTCTTGCAATTAATATTGAATGTTGTTAATAAAAATATATAAACTCTTTTGATAATTACACCTAACTGACTCTTTTCCAGATGGATTTCTCTAAGCCCCCTCACCAGATACGTTTTAAAGACATCAAGATGCAAGTGAAGCAAACATGTTAACTATGATAAACCAATGGAAACTTCAGTTTATCATCACAAAAGAGTTAGAGAAGTTAACTGACATGTATTTAACAAAAATCAAATTATTGATGTGTAATGGAAATTAAAAAAAAAAAAACACCCCTCCTCTTCACCAGTTAAATTTACTTTATCCTGCAGGTGTCAGCCTTTTATTGATGTATTGCCCACTTTGTACTAGTGTAAAAATACTTCTCCTGCAATTATGCAGGGAGATGTGCCATCCTCTCTATATATTGGCTTTCTTAATGACCATGGGTTATCCCCCCATGGACCCTCTCAGGGCATCCTTGAGCCCACTGAAAGTGCTCCACATTATTTTGGATTAGCACCAACAATGCACTTATCCATCATTGACTGGGGGTGTAACTAAAGTTTACACCAACCCATAGTAGAGAGTAATTACTGTTCTCTCAGTAGGCTATGGGCTGACTGGATGTTTGTGGTTGATTACTAATGAACGGAGATAGTCTATTTTATGTTTAGCCATTTTCTAGGTTCTGCAGAACCTCCTTAAGTAAAGTTTTTCAACCTGAAGTGAGAGCCTTTATTTCCTATATGTGCCATACAATTTTTCCTAAGTTTGGTATGTATGGAGATCATGTGCAGCAAGAATAGTGTTCCGTGCAAACACACATTGCATGTTGGGAAAAACTGTGATCTCCTTATTATCATTGAAATTTGTACTTGTAAAGCGCACCCATACCCCCAAAGGGGTGTCCAGGCGCTGTACGCATACCGCTGTGGAACCCTTCCTGGCCTTTTCCCTGTGAAATGTCCACTCTTGGGCACCCCCAGGGTGAAGCCAGGCATCCCAGCGCTGTTGGGGCCGTTGTGGAGATTAAGCAAGCTATTGCCCAGAGTTGCAGAGTGGGACCCATGATTAGAATAGGCACCGAGGCGAGAATTATCAGGTCCGAGGAAATTGAGCCCAAGACCCGCTGAGGCGGGAATTGAACCCTGGTCCCGGGCCAGATCTCTGCATCAGGGTCTGCCGCTCTAACCATTGAGCCACACTTCTCCCTGGAGCCTGCTCCATGGAAGCAGAATAAGAGTTTCGCTCATGTCTGGTCAATCCTTCTTGAAATATCAGGTTTGTGACTTTTAATCAACTTCCATTTGACTACTTCTCTACAATCAGAAGAGGAAGCCAAGAAAAATGGAAGAAGAGTTTCATTACTCCTGTTGAACTTTAGCTTCTTGTTGCTGTCCCCCAGGAGTACTAGCAGACTATCAAGGTTTTATTATATATCTTCAAATATATTGACTCCAGAATATCAACTGTCACATATTCTCCAATCAACTATATTTAGGTAAGTTTAGAATTACTGTTGTTAACACTACATCTGTGTACACTGACAATGGATATATCTTCAGGATATTTAAAACACATTAAATATTGTAAATGTACAACTATACACCTATAGTAGCTATTTTAAATTTAAATTTTCTGGAATACAACGGCCCCCAGCTGTGAAAAACTATTTGCTACCTACAGCAGTTCCTTGACCATCTTGACAACAAAGGGAAGCTCTACAGCATCTACTGAAAGAAGGTGCAATAGCTATGTGCTGTACCTAAAAGATGAGCAATTGAATGCAAATAGGAGAGAGGAGTTTTGTTGGCAGAGAGTACAGATTAAGGAGCAGTTGACATGCCCTGTTCTACGTGATGACCTGAGGAGGCAGCCCGACCAGGAGCCATGAACATCTGCAACTCAACTGACCTTGACCAAATCGGATAATCAAGAATCAATATATGTATTATGTGAGAGTCAAGAACATTCCAACAGCACATGATTTCACCTGTAAATAGTCAGCCTTGCCCCCCTTGCTCACATCCAGTCCTTTCAAGCTGGTAGGACTTAGTCGTTGACAGCAGTATATAGATTGTGGCTTTGCACAGCAGGTCTTCCATGCCATTCTCAATATTCCATTCTAATGTAGCTTGGAAATGGAAATTGGAACCCATTTTGTGGTGTGTACAAGTGGGGAAACACAGCTTTGGTCTGGACTCGACAAGAATCTTGGGTTCATGATGAGGTAGGATGTACATACATCCTGACCACTGGAGCAAAGGACAGTTTTGGGTAACCTTTGCATGCCTTTTATTGCTACTTTTATGGTACAGACACTTATGAACTAAAGGGTAACAAGGATACATCTTCAAATCATAGAAGAAGCAGGAAAGAACACTGCAGCCCAAAAGAAGTAAGAGAGGCAACAATCAACATGTATAGAAACAGTGTTGAACTGACTTTTCTGTAGTCTGGGACTACAGGAAGGGCCAGGTTGAAAGGACCAGTGTTTGGGCTGTTGTTTCTGGTCCCATCATGGCCCGCAAGACAGAAACAACAGCGCACACACGTGCCCTTTCAAGCTGGCTCATCTGACAGTACCAGACTGCCAAACAGGCCAATACAACATTGTATGCACTCTACAGAGAACTCAGGGAAGAGAGAAACAGATCCAAATAAACATCATGGACACAAAGCTGATTGCAAACAAACAAAACTTTACAATACATTATAAGTTCCTAAGCAAGTATTTGATTGCGTATTGTATTGTATTGTAATTGCATTTGTATAGCGCTTACTACCCCTGACGAGGCGTCAAAGCGCTTTTTCGGCGAGTAGCACGCTACTCCGGGACCCATAGAGGATTAGTGTTGAGTTAGTATAGTGAAACATGCAAGTAAATTTAAAGTGGTGGATAGGTTAGTCAGTTATTTGGATTCGGAAGGACAGCAGAAGGATAGAAGAGGAAAAAAGGTTTGTATTTATATAGCGCTTGTTACCCCTGATGGGGTGTTGAAGCACGCTACTCCGGAAACCCATAAAGGATTAGTGGTGAATTAGTATGGTGAAATATGAAAGTAATTTGAGTGGTGGATATTAGTCAGTTATTTGGAGTGAGAAGGATAGCGGAGGGAGGAGGGATAGAAGGGGAAGAAAGGTTTGCATTCATATAGCACCTGTTACCCCTGATGGGTGTTGAAGCGCTTTTCTGGCGAGTAGCACGCTACTCCGGAACCCATAAAGGATTAGTGTTGAAAAATAGTATAGTGAAATATGAAGTAATTTGAGTGGTGGATATGTTAGTCAGTTATTTGGATAGAGAAGGGTAGGTGGCGGGATAGAAGAGGGAAAGAGGTTTGTATTTATATAGCGCTTGCTACCCCTGATGGGGGTTCGAATCGCTTTTTTGGCGAGTAGCATGCTACTCTGGAACTCATAAGGATTAGTGTTAAATTAGTATGGTGAAACATGAAATTAATTTGAGTGGCGGATATGTTAGTCAGTTATTTGGATTTTGAAGGGTTGGGGAGGGGTAGAAAAGGGAAAAAGGTTTGCATTTATATAGCGCTTGTAACCCTGATGGGGTTTTGAAACGCTTTATTGGCGAGTAGCACGCTACTCTGGAACCCATAAAGGATTAGTGGTGAATTCGTATAGTGGAATATGGAATTTGAGAAGTGAACATGTTAGTCTGTTATTTTGATTGAAAAGGATAGTGGAGGGATAGAAGAGTGAAGGATTTTTTTAATTTGTTTATTTTTTTTAATTTGTTTTTTAGGTCATAGCAGTAGGAGGAGGCTTTTGGATGAGTAAAAAGGGTTTTTGGAGGGGAAGAGTCAGAGGGAAGAGTTTAGAAAGGTTTGTTTTGGGGATCGGTATAGTAAAAAGAGGTGTCAGATGATGCAAGGAGGGGTAGAGTAGGAGAGAGTCTAGAAAGAGTTATTTTGGGGATCATAGTAGTGGTATGGGGTTTGGGATAAATGAGAGTGGATGTAGAGGATATATTGATAGATGTATAGGGTGAGAGATAGGGTAGTGCATTGGAAAGAGTAGTAGAAAGAAGTTTGAGATGAGTCAGAAAGTTGGGCTAGAAGATATATTGAGAGAAGTATAGGCTGAGAAATAGGGTAGTGCATTGGAAATGCCAAATTAGAAGAAAGTGATAAATATATAGATCCATAAGTACATTGAAAGTATATAGATTCATAAAGGAGGTAAGTATATGTAGATTAAAGATATTGATAGAGGTACAGGATGAGAAATAGGGTAGTGCATTGGATATGCTTTTTCAGGAGAAAAGTAACAGACACACAGATCCAAGTACATGGAGGTACATGTAGACCAAAGATGATTTTTTTTTTTTACATAATTATACTACATGTTTATACAAAGCAATACACAAAGATTGGTACATATCTATAGTGAAAATAAATGCTTATATACAGAGGGATATGCTGTAAATTTCTGTTTGCATATGGTGCTTATGTGGGGAAGAGCCAATTCTTGAGTAGTTTTGTGAAGATAAGGTGGTTGTCGGTGGATCTTATGTTGGGGGGTAAAGGCTTCCATAGTTTGGCTGCTTGAACAGAGAAGGATGTGCCACCCATGGTTTCTTTCTTGTATCTTGGGCGTACATAATGCCAGAAACTTTCACATGCTCAGTGGCATAACAAAACTTGACGGGACCCCTGCAAAGTGAATTGAGGAGGCCCTCCATGCACTGGACCCAGTCAGGAGCTCTCAGGCCAGGGAACTGCCACTCGTGCACAGTGCTGGAGGGGCCCCTGGAGCTTGAGGGCCCCCCTGCACCTCGGGGCTGTTGGAGCTAATGTTACGTCACTGCCCATTCTACCTCCTCTCTAACCTGTGTGTATCCTGAGTTCTGCCTATAGTCTGTGCCCCAGATTTCATAGGCGTAGTCTCTCCCACTTCCCTAGACCTGACTGTTCTGATACTCCACCCAATTATGTTTTTGCTAATTATTTTCTCAGACTGCCAGGAGAAGGCAGATGACAGAGAGTGAATCCTTATATGCAGTGTAGCATACATCATATCAATTAGCCCACCTTTAACATTCTTAGAAACTATTCTATTTATTTCTGAGCCATAAATGAAATGTATAATTTGCCTCTTCTCAACCTAGACATTTATGATAGGTCCCGTTGACTTGGTTGCTCATGCTAAGCATTAAGGGCCACATTTATGACCCAGTTTGCGTCACTCTTGATTTATGCAACATGGTGCAAGAGCGACACAAACCTTAAGTCATATTTTTGAAGCTATGTAAAGCCACGTTGAGTGGTTCTGAGTGGCTCAAAAAATCTGAAGTATTGCAATGCAGCGCAAATCGCTGCATTATGTTACTCTGCCCTGGGGAAGTGCTCCAAGGGCATTGCGTGGGTGTTCCCACACAACTCCCATGGATTTTGATGCATTCCCAGATTTACAAGACCTTGTAAACCTGGGAATGCGCCAAAAAGATATGCCTCCCCAGGGGAGGCGTAACGAGGAGAAATATGTTTATTTCTCCTCATTTGTTCCTCCTTTTATGTGTGCTGCATTCTGCGGCACACATAGAAAGAGGAAAACACCTCTCAGGATTTTTGTGCCTACATTCAACACAGGCACCCTTGGACCCTAGTGCAAGCAAGGGTGCCTGCGTTGGTGCTATGCTGTCAAAATTGCGAATGCACAAGAGAAAAGGACAGAAATGCTCCATATTGGATTAATTATGCCTTTCCTTGTGACGCAAGGCAGCACTGCACAACACCACAAACCTCATAAATATGGCCCTCTGTCTTATTGTTAGACAATATAGGATTCTTAAATTATTGTGATTTGAGGGGCTGGTGTTTGGATAACCCTAAGCTTGAATTTCCCTTTGTCATAGTTGGTGTCCAAAAGTTAATATATTACCACGTCCTGAGCTATCTCTGTCACAGGAAATCATAGCTGCAATCTGCTGTTTTAAATGATATATTCTGATTCTTTATCATCCTGGATATTGTTGGTTGGAGACCAAATGGAGCCAGAACTGTCCCACCAGTGCAGAGAACCTAGATACACCCACACTGGCCGATGTACATACTTTTGAACCAATTGCATATTGTTCTTCTTTCATCCTAATGTGCTCAGGTGTATGTGGTCCATTTTGCCTGATCACACTTTTCATTCTTTGAGAAATGGCTTTATAACATCAGGATTAGCTAAGGAAAATAGCTTTTTGCATAGACCTTTGCGTCTGAATAGCATGGTTTGACATGAGTGAAACAAAGTTTCTTTTCTTTCCAATTAGGTTTTTCCCTCTGTACAAATTACTGATGCCTACTATTCCCTCTACATCGAACATCCTCATCACAATCCTGAAAATATGAGGTTTAACCTCACCTCAAATACAAGTTTCATCTAGCATGTTCCTAAACAAATTCCGTAATCCCCAGTCTCTTTATATGACTGCTCCCTTCCCAGTAACCATAAAGAGAGGCGTGTTCTTGTTATTTATTGTCTCATGAAGATATAATATGATTTCTTACTCCACAAGGATCTCTATGGTTGTACTTGGAATATGTAAAAAGAAATGATTAAACACTCAACACAGCTTCTTTCATGACTTCAAGCAGAGGTAGTAGGCATACCGGACAAAGATATAATTTTATGATACTTTGTGCAGTGAGTATATTACAGAAGGTCACTAATTTGTAGGTCAGCTATGATTGACTAGCATTGGATTCACAATTGAACCACTCTTATCCAGATGAAAGTCTTGAATTAGCACTGCAAAAGTAACAGAATTATCATCATCAATAGTTGCCATCATATCAATAAAACAGAGCTTATGTTTGCTATTGAGCCAAATAATTTTGCCTTTGTTCACTGTCCCATGTTGGACTCTTACTGAGGTTGTCCTTGATGAAATTATTGTAATGTGCATGTTTCTTTGGAACAGGTCTTTGACAAGTGGTCATTCCCACACGCAATGAAAGGAAGCTAATGTTCTGATCTCCCCAGGCAATAGGAGGGGAGAGCCTCTAGGCCAGGATGAAATGGCTGCATGTTCTGACTTTGTTCCATGGTCCAGGTCCCACATAAAGTCTCTGGTGTGTAACCTATTTTTCAACCTGTAGTTCTTGCTTCCAGGACCACTGGGCCCTAATTCCAGCCCCACCAGTGATACAGGAGTCTGAAGATGAGGAATGTCTTAGGGCATTCAAGGTTAGGCACTTCCCATTCATCCCACCCTCAGGTCCTAATTAGGGATGACAACTTTAGGAGATGGGACTATTTGTGATAAATCCTCATTCAAGGATTTCTCATTCAAAATAAACCAGATAATTCACCCAATAATAGGAAACTAGTGGCAAATCAGCAGGCTGAGTTTGAATTTTCTTTTTTCTCCAAGGTTATGTGGTTACGGCACTGCAGATAATGATGTAGCAAGGGCTAACCTCACCTGACAGTGGACTATCAAGCAGGAATGCAGCACATCTAGCCCTTGAAATATGGAATGATTACAGAACACAATCCCTGGTCTCTGAGAGCAGTGCAGCTTCTAGGAAAGGAGAATGAACATGAACACCATTTCACAAGAGCAGGGATTTACATCATCAGTCTCTCTCTGCCTGGTAACCCCTCTTCTTCAACTTCTGAAGATTCGGCCAACCTTGGCTGGGCCTATTTGGAATTCATTTCTTCTGCAGCCATTCTACCAATTCTGTTTTTGGGAGGAGTGTGGTGTTCAATTGTATGCTCTTCCTCCCATTCTTCGGTTTCACAGAGTTCTTTATAATATTAGACAAGGTGTGATGGTGCTTATCATAGAGGTTCCTTGATGGCCAAGCCAACTATGGTATCTACTGTTATTCAGCCTTGCTGTGGATTTTCCCTGGATTACTTCACAACTTTCATCTCACTTGAGGTATTAGCCTAATCCCTAGTAGGCCATTCTGTGCTTTTATTTGGTAGATAATACATTAAGAGGTTGAGCATTCAATGTAATGTGATGCAACAGGGATGGCATATTGGTTGGCCACCTATTGGGTATATGCGAGGTATTGGAAACATTTTAGGTCATGGTTTATCTGCATATAGCCTTGTATGTTCACTACTGCATGTACTGCTAAGATTTCATTTATCAGTATCTCCGAACAAAGTCTAAGGGAACTAACAGTAGAGGTATGAGTGATTGCCACATCGGGAAAATATCATTTTCACCTACCTAAAATTAATTCATTTTTCATGGCAGTCAGGCTCTTATGGTATCTGTGCATTTTCCTGATCCCTTCACCTGGAAGGAAGTGGCCTTTCACTTCTTAAATGTCCACAGAATACTGTCTATTTATCTAGCATTCACCACTCCCTTTTGAAAGGTCACTCTTTGTAATGTCCCCGGCATCAGTTAAGGACCACATATGCATGCAGGCGCCATGAGATAATGAACCAAGTAAGATAATTGTATAGTATATCATAAGGCAAAATTGACACCTGCATGTCCATTTTAGAAATGGTGTTTTAGTGGGATGTTTAAATTATTTGCAGAATTTAAATTGACTTTCCTGTGAGAGATATTGAACACTTGAGAATCCCTTCATGAATGTATGACCTATTACAGTTTGACTGTGGGGTAGGTCAAATCATTATTTTTGGGGCTGACATTCCAAAACATGGCCCAGGATAGGTTTTCTAGACACTCTGCCATTAAAGTGCCAACCCGAACAGAAAAGCAGTTGGGCTGCATCCACCACACAACCCACTGAGTAGTATCTGAGAGAGATATGCTTCCAGTAACAATCAATTCTGAGAGATATCAACAGGAATAATTTGCAGAACCTACGCCCTATTTTATAATAGAGATGCAAACTCAAGAACACAAGGAAACAACTGATATATTTTAAAAGATGTATTTAAAATCAAAATCCTACCCACATGTACACAATGTGAATAGAAAAAATGAAGAGAATAGTAGTTGCAACATTTACAAGCAGTGTGAACAGAAAACAAATATTGCCAGCTAGCTTTGTTTATGTCAATATTTACAATCCTTCCCTCACTGCTTTGTCAAACTAAACTTTCTTTAGAAGGTACCCAATTCGTATTTCAAAGATAGATCACATCCACATACCTCTTTTAAACAATGGGGCAAGTGTTCACTGCAATGAAGTCGTCTGCTGTCCTCGTCTGTGTTGACAGAAATGCTGATAAGCCCAGCAAGAAAAGGCTAAATTCACCTCCTGTTACCTTTCAGCAAAACTAGGTAATACGATTCAGCATGGCTTGCCTCTGTCTTTTGACTCAAAGTTTCTCTCTGACCCATAACATATTGTTGTTTGCTTGTATAACATTCTCTGTTCATTGTGGAACTTTTTGGAGTAAGCAACAGAAATAGTCGCTAGCAGAGAAAGGGGAGTACATAGAAAGGAAAAAAAAACATGATAATTATAACAGGGCTACTGTGCTGTGAGCTGGATCTGAATGTTCTCCAGGGTATTAAAACCAAAGGTAACTCACTAGGCTTTCATGCCCACTCTGTGTTCCTTTGGTCAGTTTCATATACGTCTTGAGTATTTCCTCAGATGTCTGGGAAAAAAGGAGAGAAGTCTTGCATAGAGCTACGGAATACCGCTGGTAGATAACAAAATGTGATTATGGCATTTATTTAGATGTAGGTTCAGTGAACCCTGTATCTGGGATGATGCTAACACTAACGCAGTTAGGACTATGATGAGGAAGACTTAGAATCTAATTAATAAACATTATTAGCATAAAATCAGGGCAGGACACAAATCTGAGTCTCATTGTTCTGGGCAATTACACTTTCTAAATATGTCTGTTTCTTTAAGGGAGAGTTAAGGTGTGCCTGTTAGCAGTAAGAAGTGAGTATCTATACTTGCAATGCCATGTCTGCCCTCTCCCACTCTTTCCTGATAAATATTTGATAGCCCTGCTGTTAAAATCCATTTGAGTCCTGTTAGAGAAGTGGCAGATTGTACTTAATCATAAGACAACAGATACAACTGAAGTGAAGGACAATCAACAGAGGCTGTTATCCTTGACAATTGGTATGTTTCCTAACAAAATGTAACAAAAAGCACATTTTACTCAAACACAATGCATGAATTACAGCTATGGGGCAGTGAGATAAAAAGGTAAAACACTCCAAATTCAATTTTAGAGGGTATTATACCGCTGCCAAGTGTGTCCTTTAAGTCATGTGTGATACCTTCAGCCATTCTTGACTTGTAGGACAACAGCCTGTTGCACTATGTGGCTAGTAGTTTGTTTTTTTACACAACCATTGTGGTCTAAAAGATAATAACATGCAAGGTGGTGTTGGCTAAAAGCCAGGACGGGCAGAAGCTGTCACACATGACATGGAGCCACTTAGCAGTTATGTTCATTTAACAAAGGTTATAGATCATTTTTAAATGGAGACTGATTGTTTCGCATTCCAAACCAAAGGCAGACTTTGCTCTAGTTTTGTGAGAGCTCACTATGCATCTTGTATTAAAAGAAGCATTCCGTTCGTGTGATGAACTAGTTTACATCAAGCTTCATTAACAAACAATATAGGTACCGCACAGTAGGCAGACGTGGCAGTTTCGCTAACATAAAGAATAGTTATATAAGTCAAGCAGCAGTAGGAGGAGGAATAGCATATGGTTCTATTACACACACAGAACAGGAACAACATAGCAAAGACCTCTCGCAAATGAAATGCAACTCAAACATAACTTAAGTGTAATCTTCTCACCCTCACAAAACAGGTGCATATTGAGCAGCAGCAGGGAACGTTTCCCTTCTCTTAGAACAAGTAAAACAGAGCAGCAAGATTCCCTTCGTCACTGAGAAGGCACACCATAACAAAGCTAGTATAGGCTTTCCGCCTTATAAAATATGTAAGCTTCCTTCCCTCACTGAATAGCAACAAATCGGACAGCATTATTACAAGGTTTCCTTCCACACAGAATAGGTACAGAAGGCAGCAGCAAAACAGAATGACTTCTCTCATAGAAGGCATCTTTGCTGAAAAGCAGATCTTGAACTGCAGTAGCAGTAGCAGTGCAAGTTTGCATGGACCACAGAAGATGTAATACTCGTCTTTTGTGGAAGGCTGTATGTCAGAATATCACCTACAGAGGACTGTACTATCATAACATCATGTGAAACATATTGACCACCAAAATATCGGAAAAGCAAGTGCATTTTAGGAAGTATAGATTTACTATTCATAACTCCGCGTCTATGTACCTTAAAGATATATATATATATATATATATATTGTCAAGTTACATGTATGTGAGGTTAAGTAAAGTAATCCTATACTTACCTATATACTCTTACCTTGTTGACATTCTGGTCCACGATATTTACCCATGATTATTATGGCAGCACAATATTCTGGAAACGATATTCTGGTGCAAACCCATGCAGGTGCTTAACTCACTGAGATGGATATACTGGTGGATGAATAAGTGAATGTGTGATTGTTGATGCCACTGTCAATCAGATTTCGTTTCATCAGTTTCCCTGCTGTCTCTCCCTTTCATTTCTGGTTCCACTTGCCCTGCTGTTAGAAATGCTTTGGTCATATTCTGCAAGTCCTGCTCAAATTACTCTGAGTCCTGATGTCAAGGCCTGTAAAAACCACTGTTGTCATATCTGGCCAGACCTGGTGCTGTTGGCAGATGCAACTCTTGCTTCCATCATAACTTGGCAACTCTGTCACTGTCATGCTTGAGGATTGCTGTCATTACAGATACCTCTGTCTATCACCACATTGCAATTAATGTTTGTCTTTCCATCTGTCTCCCCTGTTTCTGTCACATCCATAGGCTTTGTTGGGGTGGGCAGACTCCATTGAGGGCCCAAGAGGACAGTGCATCTTCAAGGATACAACAATAGGGATTTCATGCTGCTACCTAAGTTAATGAATATGTCAGAGTCAATACTGGATCCAGCTACTTCCTGCCATTTAGTCCAGTATGATACAAGTCCATTAATTTTCCCTGAGTGGTGCTAATGTGTTCATTTATCAAACGTAGTAAGTGCCATGTCGGCTTTAAGTGGTTACATGCACAAGCAGGTTGAGTGTTTAAGTATGTGTTCATATGTCTTCTTACCACAGTCAAAAAAAGCAAAAAAGATACTGCTGTGATAGGTTGTCATTCCTAAGGGAACTCCTGAAAGTGATGGGTACATGTTGACATGGCTGAAGATATAGCTATCTAGGGAGGGAGACAGAAAGGAATAAAATAAGAGGGTGATAGTGACGGATTGATAGGAGATCCAACTAAAAACAAAGTATAGAAAAGAGAACAGTGCCTAAAACAACAAAACAATGATGAGAATGAAATGAAGAATCAAGAGTGGCAGGGAAATAGATTGACAGAAGAATAGACTATGACAAAGACCTGGAACCTGCAAGTTATACACTTTTGAAAATAGAACGCTAACTATAGAAAGTGGTGCATTTTCCAGGTCAATATGGAGGTGTAGCATCAGAGCACTGTACATATGTGTGTTCCACGATATCAGTTCATGGTGCAGCAAGGAAATAGCCAGAAAATGAAACACTCCTATTTGAACAATACATCTAAAGACATCGAATGAACGAAGTCCATCCTTCTCTAGAAGTGTTTCCCTCACCCTTCCATTAGCTTTCACCCTTCCATAACATCCATTCACCCTTTCTCCCTACCATCTATGCGTCACACTTCCATCCATCTGTAGTGTCTTGCAAATAAAAGAATGCTGGAACTCTTTTGGTTCCTACTGTACACCGTAGGCCTGTGACGTAAGTGTTAGAGGGATGAGTTGAAGGCAGGCTTACAATGTTGAGTTCTCACTTACACACAGCGGAATGAAGATGTGTAAAACTGCTCTCTGTATGTGGTGTGGTTATTGGCGAGTACCTGGCCTGGTAGAATGCTACATCATCCATTCTCCCGCTCTTCATTTTATTAACATTCCTTCTATTCACTGTGTCTTGATTATTTCCACTATTCCTTTTTACCTTCCACCCTTTATTCCTTCCATCCTTCTTCCCACTTTCTTAGACCCATAATTGTTTTATATCTCTCCTTACTTTTTCTTTCTTATCTTCTTAAATCCCACCTGCTCATTCTATTTGCTTCTCTCTCTCTCTCTCTCTCTTTCTCTCTCATTTTTTTAATCTCAGTACTCATTCTCTATCATGGCAGCTCCTGGCCTCCTCAGCTCTGCCGTGATACTCCTCTCCAGTGCTCATTATGATTTTCTGTCTCCAGAGATGCATGCAATAGAGGCCCATAGAAAATTATCCGTAATTTTGGTGTGACCTGGCTTAGCAGCCATCGGGCCCAGTGGCAACCTCCACTTCAACTATTATAGTGGGGGTGTAATAAAACCACTGGGCTGCAAGGCAAGAATGTTTTATTACTGGGGTAGCAGTTCATGTTGCAGGTGAGTCTAGAGTTAAATTGACTAACTCATGACCGTAATCTAGGATGCCAGTACCAAATAAGTTTCTAGAACGTTTTGCCAATCTACCTCATCCCTGATCTATGATAGCACAATCAGTCAACTGTACTAGGACCCTTGTAGGAAGCTACTAAATCAAGGTACTCAAAATGTGGCATGCAGCAGCCACTCCTATTCTACTGAGATACACACAAATACACATTTTGTCAATGAACCTCAACTCTGACAGGCTGGAGCCCTGGATATTCCTTTACATGGACCTTAAATACTCAGGGGCATATGTACAAACCCCTATCGCCACCACAACGTCACCTATAGTGACGATTATGTACAAGGCAGCGTTAAGCCACTTAACATGACTTAACGCTGCCTTGTACATAAGGCCCCCTTTCACGCTATGGTTAGGTGAAAGGGGTGGGCAGTGGGTGTTGCAGTGGGTGTTCCACCGCAACACCCATTCATTTTGACGTTGCCCCCTATGTACAAGGGTGGCGTACATAGGAGGCAGTGCCAAAATTAAGACCAGGTAAAAACTGGTCTTAGGATGGCGAAACGAGGAGAAATGCATTATTTCTCCTTGTTTTTGCTTTTTCCATGTGTGCTGCACACATGGAAAAAGCAAAATGCCATTATTTGTTTATGTACAGGAAGGTGTCACTTCTTGTACATAGACAAACTTTAAAAAAAAATCCATTTTGTCACTTTCATGTGTGCTGCATAAAGCAGCACACATTAAGGTGACAGAATGGCATTTGTAGGATTGTTTATGTGCAGGAAGGGACACCTTCCTACACATAACCAATCCTCCACTGCACATAGACACCCTTGCACCCTGGTGCAAGGGTGCCTGCGTTGGCGCTAAGTAGCTAAACTTAGCGCCATCTTAGGGGGAAACGCAAGGCTGCACCACATTCTTGTAAATATGGTGCAGCCTTGCGTTTCAGAAGTGGAGGAGAGAGGCGTTAAGCCAGGAAGGCTAATGCCTCTCTCCTCAACTTCCTTGTACATATCCCCCTCAGTGTGTGAAAGGTGCTAGAGGTAGAGAGACACCGCCGCCCAACAGGACTGTTTTATGACAAAATATCTCTCTTTCTTCTGTTTCTATGTCTCCCAATGACTCCCTTTTCCTCACCCCTTGTTTCACCTCAATCATTCCTATTTTCCTTTCCTTTCATTTCACCTTCATCTCTTTTCTCACACTCTCCTTTTACGCTTTCCTTCACAGAGTACTTTCTTGCAACTCCCTTTCCCACCTTCTTCTCTCTCACTCATCTCTCACATTGTTCTCACATGTTCCTCCTCCTTTTTTAGGTCGAGCCTGGGCAGCACATGCGCTGCTCTTCGAGGCATACTGTATTGAGGTAGGGACTTGAAGCAACGCCCACAATTTTCATTGGCTTGTGTCATTGTCCACTGTAAACTGTGGCTGTTCATTGGTCAAAAGGCTTAGTAGTCCCTCCTTAGTACCGCTCTGTCTCATTTTGTAACCTCCCATGGAAACACCCCCTGTTACGTGTATTGTTGCTCGGTAGGCTTTACTTACAGCCTCCGAGCAATATTTTATTAAATAGCTTTATCCTGCCTGCTGTTGCAGACAGGACACCTCTCCCCTAACACTTTTTTTTATTTTTATAGCAAGCATTTGCTATGAAATAGGTCTTACATTTGTGAGAGTTTAAGCTATTGGTATTGTAAATGACAATGCCTTTTATTTATCTGTTTTAAAAACAACACATAAATAAAAGGCATTGCCATTTACAATGCTAATAGCTCAAACTCTCATAAATGCAAGACCTATTGCACTGCAAATGGTTGTTACCTGTGCTATGTCTCAAACACCTCCTCTATTATGTTCTCCTATCTCTTACTTCTATCACATTTCGCCTCCTAGAGCAAGTGCCAGGATTTTCACCACCATTAGTAAAGGCACATTTTTCCATAACACCCATTCAAGTAGTGCCACATTTGCTGCTTTTATTGGTAATAAGATATGCCATCAAGATGAAACATAGCTATTCGATTTGAAAAAAGAGGCAAAGTTATTGTTTAGAGGCATTTCGAAACTGCTAGGGTACTTTAGTTTTTCATGTATTAAAGAGCTCTGCTTATACAGTTGTAGTCATTTGGGTTGGTGTTATTTTGAGCAGCCCAGCCACCAACTAAGTAACTACCCTCAAGTCCGCACATATCTAGCAACCTCTTCGAAAATGTTTAGAATGAGTGTACACCTTATAGTCCCAATCTTGGTTTTGCACCTTTTCAAATTGTTGAAAGTCTTCACTGAGCTTGCATTCTTTTAAGATAGAAGGATTTGGTAGAATGATGGCATCACTTAGTGACATGACTTCCTGTTAAGTCAGGTGAAATCGTTGTGAATTGCTTATGCTAACTAGGCCCCCACATTATTAAGGCTTGTGTCCTGAATCAGTGCATTTTCAGTACCGGTTGCTTGTGACCACTAGATCTGGTTTCAGTGGTTTGGGACCTGGATGTTTTTCGATCAGGTCTTCAGAGTCTTTAGTGTCATACTTGTTTTTAGGAGAAAGAAGTTGATTCCCTTTTGAGAGCCTAGTCATTCTCTAAGGTTGCGTTTGGTTTGAAGAATACACTCCATTCAAGTCTCAGCCCCCAGCTCTGTGCCACGTTGCTCTCTAACCATGTGTATCGTTCTCTATTTTCGTGTTTGGTCTCTCTTAATGAGATTGTATCATCTCACATATTGTATTTTTCAATGTTATTGCAAATTCATTGTTATTTTCTGAAAAAGGTTTGTTCTGTACTTTAGAAAATTAAACAATGAATATCACAGAATATTTTTCCGGAAGCAAATAACTTAAAAAGAGTCCCGTGAGGAAAAGGCAATCTAATGGTATATTGTTTAAAAACATGTTTGGAAAGTGAATGGAGAAAGACCTTAATAATCAGTTTCTGTGTCACAAGTTATTTCTTCTATGCCTACATTAAATACATCTTTGCACTTTGAGCCTTCTCTTTGTTATAATTAGTGTCAATAAGTTGATTTTCATGAATTACTGAAACACGTTCCTTTACCACAAATCCAAGGCAAACCCAGGGCATGGAGGGAATGTGGAAAATACAAAGTTATGTAGCCATGCAACCTTAGCGAACCACTTACACCGGGTCTCACTGCAAAAATTATATCCACACAGTATTCCTGCCAACCTGACTTGAAATTCAGATCAGATTTATACATAATTGAGAACTGTGGCAATGAAAACAATCAATTTTGACATGGGATGTCAAGAAAAGCTGAGCTGTGGAAACACTATAAGGATGTCGCATGCACTGTACTGCCTCATAAATCTGTAAGTATTTACACACAAGTGATATAGAATGAGTCCTCCTATTGTACTCGGTTTTCCTTCATCTAATTTAATTTCTTTTTCTCTGCTGAAAAATAAATCGATATTTATGCAGAATTAAAAACACGAAGAATGAATTAGAGTGTCACCGACACGTAATATTGAACAGCAGGTCCAGGAAATATGCTTGCCTTCAAAGTTTCTGTCAGCTTCACATTGAGTGACAACTTTTGTGTGACTGTGAATGACAGTCACAAGGCTCTTAAACACTTTATGTTAATTTGCTGCATAATTCAGATAAACGTTTGCCTGCTTCTTTCCGTAAGGTTTTCTCTCTCATGATTAATAATTGGTAACGATTTAAAAACGTCCTCGTTTCCGTGTATGACAAGTTTGAACATTTTAATAACGCATATAATAGAATTTTATAAGACTTTCAGTCCATTGTAATATAGAAATGCTTGAAGATTTGTAATGCCTATTTGGGACATTTTTTTATACTGATTTCTTCTTTGATTTTTCCTCCAATCATTGACCCTGAAAATAATGCGTGCCTACACCCTTTCGTGTAAATTCAAATTCCATAATCAGTGCTGCAGTGAAGGGCTTGGTGTTCGCAATGTGAATGGACTGCATATTTCTGATGAAAAAGTATGGGAGAGATGTCCCAGTTGTAATAAATATATCTTTAAGATTCTTTGGTTTAGGGAATATAACAACACATATAAACTGATGGCAAAAAAGGGTGAACAGATTCCTGAGACTTTTCTTATGATGCCTTTTTAAGCCTCACTGATCCAGCTTG
The DNA here is from genome assembly GCA_963921515.1 of Calotriton arnoldi. Classification (NCBI taxonomy): domain Eukaryota; kingdom Metazoa; phylum Chordata; class Amphibia; order Caudata; family Salamandridae; genus Calotriton; species Calotriton arnoldi. Next base: position 473,595 of record CAWUFW010009262.1, on the reverse strand, counting down.
TCAGTACACCCGGCTCAAATCATGCAAACACATATCTAATATTCTGCTATGTTTAGAAAACTGGGAATTTACAGAGATTCGTGATTTTTGAAAGTGTAGATAAAGCCTGTCTTTTGAAGCTCTTACCTGAAACAATGACCCCAATGTTATGTCCGATGATGTCTGTCAGGGTCTGCCACAAACCAGTTTGTCATCTGACCCTGAAAATAATATTTTAGATATTTTCAATCGTCATTAGCTGCTTCTCAGTATGCGACAGAAATCTTAATTTTTAGGATGGCAAGCACCACCGCATTAGCAGAACTGAGTGAAGATTGATATGCCTCATCTTAGACTACAGAATCCAACAGACTTCAACCTCTTCGCAGCTTATATAATGTGCTATGAAGTATACACCAGCACACCCCTTCTTATCTGTCCGTCCTATAGCCTTGTTGCTCGGATATGAATTTACCTTAAATAAATGAGAAGAAAAGAGGCGTTTGGCAAAACAGGAACAAGTTGGTTTCATTAAATGCAGCAGTTGGGAGAGTCTTGACAGAATGAGTCTGAGGAAAGTCTCTTGTGCAAAGTTTCGGCTGACATTATATACCTCTTGTGAGTTACAAGAAAGCAATTTCTGCATTCCTGAAAAAGCATTTCAGTCATAAATTAACAAGTTTGGGCATCTGATAAGGACACAGATAGCTCTTGACCTCGGGGAGAGCTAACATTTGCCAGTGTGTATGTGTCCAGATGTCTGGTGTGGGGAGAGCGTGATCATGGCGTGCATGTCATGTCCTGATTGGATGATTGTTCCTATCGACATGTGGTATCTAGCTTTGTGGTATTTTTGGGGAATGCAAGCCTTTGGTCAAACATGTAGTATTGGGGTCAATTAAATCTGACCTGTTTGTAGTGCAACTATCTATCTGTGGGATCGATCAGGGTTTTCCCTGGGTGCGTGTTTGTCTTTAGACTAAGGGGCCGATTCCGATCTCGGCCGGTAGGGCACCGAATCCGATTCGGCTTAACCGGATCCGATTCGGAGCCCTCTTTCCCGACCGATTCGTACGCGCGTCCGGCCGAGCGAGTACGATGCGAGCGCACGCGAAATCGCCGACCGACTTGTTCGCGGGTCCGAAGCACTCCGACCGACTCGCACGGACACGATGCGCACCGCGCGATGGAGACGTTCCCCGGCCGGGCAAGTATGATGCGCGCCGCGAGCAGTCCGACCGACTCGCGCCGTCCGGCTCGACAGAGCAGTCGGAGCCGCACTTTGGGGGTCTGTGTCGGACCCCCCTGTACGCGTAGCTGCGTGAGTCGCACACAGGGGGGACCCATGGGTCCCCCCTACCTGTGCATGTATGCCGCGAGTCGCTTTGAGGCGTACCCGCTGCAGGGGGCACCCGTGTTCGCCTCGCACCCATTGGGTCAATGGGAGCCCGCGTACGTGTTGTACGTCCGGCTCCCATTGACTCAATGGGAGTCCGACCGACTCGAGTCCGATTGCATGCGTGTGCATCGTACTCGTTCGGTCGGACTGCCAGAGTCCGATTCGGTCGGAAATCTCTCCGGGTCCGGCTCGGTCGGAGAGATTTCCGGCCCGAATCGGAATCGGCCCCTAAGTGAGACCCCACCTGGACTGTCACTCAATAGGCGTGGGTTGACGTGGCAGGACATGCCTGACCTTGTATCTCTGACTCAGGGTTGATGGGGAGGTCCCCTTGGGTGAATCCGACAGCAATGATACGAGTTCCTTAGAACTTCTGAAATTAATATGGAAGACATTAATATAATTTTTATTGACATTCTCAACATTGTTCATACAGTTGTCATAGCGTGCATCAACATTGACTTTACCTATATTGACATAGTTATGACTGCCTAGATCATGGCATACATTGACATTGTTTCTGCTGATAACATTGTTATGCATGCATGGATTATGGCATACATTGACATTGTTACTGCCAGTATGGACACTGTTGTGCAGGCATAGTTTATGGCATACATTGACATTGCATTTATGGATATTGACATTGTTATGGGCACAGGTAATGGCATATGTTGACATTGCATTTATTGATATTGCCGTTGTCGGGCTTGGCCATATAATGGTATTCACTGACATCGTATTCACCCATTCCAACAGCCTATCACTTACAACACCAATCTGTATAGGAACAGGATATATGAAGGAAAGGATCTTTGTTTTGACTGTATTCAACATGGGGAGCCATGCCTTTTTCATGCGTGGTTTGGGATCGTTTCAAGATCAAGTATTCTCTCCAAGGGGAACCCTCAGTTACCTGCTTGGACAATCTCTGACACTTATAATAATGAGGGATATAATAATTGATGAAGTTAAAGACAATAATATTAGATAGCCCCTCATGCATTTCTCATTTTGGACAGACCTAGGATCTCATTTAAAATTTGCAGGTAAGTGAAAATCCTCCAATTTCTGGAGAAAACAATTAATATGGAGCAGAATCCCCAGGCAATATTTCCTCCTCTAAATGAACATTACTGCAGTGGAAATTCACCTTGTGGATTCGACTCATTTGTTAGACTTTTCTCTAGATCTTGCAGGATTTTCATTTCCCTCTAAAGTCTTAACAGGGCCTTAGCTTCCCTAATGTTACGGTGATGGCCTCAATTTCAATGATTGAATGTACACTGTCCAATCCATTTTAGGACCTGGGACTAAATCTTGGGGAAGTTACTGAATGGCATCAAAAGGAGAATAATTGTTCTTGGCTATCTGAAAAACATAAAATTCATAGGAAGTTTTAAGTGTTGCTTATATCTTCAAAATTAAATGGATTTTTATTATGATGTCATCTTTAGCATGGTACTCCGGATAGGAAGTTTGCAGTCATATTCCCTCCAGTTTGGAGATTTTACCGCTGTGGCATCTAAGCTAGAATTTAATTTAATGCCAGTTATGAGTTTGCACCTACATACTGCGTACATAAGTAATAGGCACTGTGGAAGTCACCCTTGCAATATGTACCTCTTCCCCATAATGAGTTAAGGTGAGTCAAGTATACATACAAATATGCCTAAGGATGGGCTTATGCGGAGTTATTTTTATCTATGATGATAATGGAGAATTCACTTTTTGTGGTTTAGCTAGGACAGCATTAGCTGTTTGCCACAGACAGCATTGTAACCAATACTTTCACATGTACTTAGAGTGGGCTTTGAGTCAGCCCACTACTTATGATAGCATACATTCCTGTCCATTTCAATTTCCTGCCCCTCATTCAATGCCTTTCATTCATATTATATTTGTTTAGCCTCAGGAACATTTAGAATTCACCCTACATTTGACTGAGTGTCTCCCCGCCACTGCTGACATAACGGAACTATTTCTATACTTGCATCTCTCTGTGCCATCTGAGCAGTAGCACTCTATGAGTGAGTATGTCCCATGCCTACCTCTCTCTTGCTATATTTCGTTCTCACTTTCTATTTCTTCCTCCTCACTCTCTACTCATCCCATATCCCAGTCATCCTCTGTTTCCCATCTGCAGTTATCCTCAGTTCTCCAAGCTGTTTCTGTAATACTCTTTCCCCTTCCCCTGTTGCCGATGTGAAGCACTGCTGCTGCTTAGTGAGTACCGCTCCCCACAGCCCGCTGCCATTGAATTTGTCAATGCTTGTAGAATTGCTTCGGCATTGGAAAAGTCAATAGCAGTGGACAACCATCTTGGAACTTTTTTTATACTTCCAAGATGACCTTCCACCATTGCAAGCTTAGCCAGTGTTTCCAAAGGAAACTTACAAGCACTGCAAAGCCAATATTGGCAGAAGCAGCCATCTTTGAATGTTATTTTCTATATTAGCAAGATAGTCACTACATACATCCCTTTTATTTTTGTAAACCCCCATCCCTACCTATAGAACCTGAATGGGTCAGAATATGATATGGGTCTCATTTATGAAAAGTATAGCATCACTGGGGAAAAACAGTGATTCCACACTTTTCACTGAACCATCCTTGCAACACCATGGATGTGCCCTATTTACACTATGGCACTCCATGTCGCAAGGATTGCACAGTGGTGCAGTAATGCCGCATTGCTGGAGTGTGTCGGTAAACTGACGCAACTCAAGTAGTGTGTCATCACACATGGGGCGCTTCCCATGTAAAAGGCTTTCCTTATGCCTACTTGAAGCAGGCATAAGGATTGTGATGCAGTCAAGTCATAGGAGTGGCGCAGTGAAAACTCATAGATTTCACTGTGCCACTTCTACTAGGCTTTTTTCCATTGGCACGCCCACCCTGCATGCATTTTACCTGACGCAGGTATAATGTAGCGCATGGCTTTGCAAAGTGTCTCATCTGCCTAGATGCGTCACATTTGTAAATAGGGCGCACTGTGGCACATTGTTTACGCCATTGCAGTGTCACAAAAAAGTGATGTACCGGCGGCGCAAGCCCTCATTAATAAGGGCCTATGTTTGCAGTAAAGCTTTATGAAGTCCTTTTGAGCTAGTTCTCAGTCATATAGCTTTAGCCAGTAGTCCCAACCAGAGGAGGAAGTAATTCCACACCAATCACTGGTTACCCGTCAGGGGAGGTCCATAAAAGCAACTTTCATGTTTCACTATCTGGCATCTGGGGGGAAAAATACAGCCACTTCATTCAATGTATGATATCAGTGTTTTTCTCTGCTCTGACTGGAGCAGGGAGTGGGGCATGGTCATGCCTGTCACGAGGCCTCAGGGGCAACATGCAGCCCTACACTTTTCAGAGAATATGGAGATGTGCTGCTGTAAGGACTGCCAGAATTATCAGGTTTGCACAAACTCTTGCTCCATGCTCCTGAATCTACCAGATGTCCCATCACATCAGTAGTAACAAACACTGAGAGTTTGTAGGAATGTCTACATTTTGCTTTATAGACTTGAAGGGCAGGAAACCCATTAGCATAGCTACATAGCTAGCCAGCAACAATTGCACCCCAACCCTATCTGTCAACTTTTAAGTCCAGGGTCAGTAAACATTTGAGTCATATGCGCCAATGGATGAAGGGGTTTTGGCAGTCAATCAAGATAAGACCACTCCTAAAATAGTGTGGGACAGCCTCAAGGCAGGCATAAAGGGGAAACACTTAGCTTTAGCCTTGTTAAACAGAGGCAGAAGTGTAACCAAATATAGGAACTATATGATAGCCTCTCCCATCACGAGGCAGGACTTGCTAGACTTTTAATGGATGGGCAGGATAGTTATAATACTGTACAGAGCATTGCGGTGTTTAAGGCCAGAAGCAGCCAGCACTATAGCAAGGTGGTGGCTGCCAAATATCAAAGCTTCAAAACTGAATGTTATGAATATAGGGAAAATGCAGGTATGCTTCTGGGACATCGTATTAGACAGAAAGAGGTTGAGAGGGTGGTTGAGACTATTTTAGATAACCAGGGGTAGAAGATTAAAACTCCCACAGGGATTCTCAGTGTATTCCAAGACTATTATGAAGAATTATATTCTGAGGACACTTTCCCCCAGCCAAACAGCTGTACTAAACTTCTCAGTACACTAAACACAAAAACCTTGAGTGATGGAGAAAGGGCTTTTCTTGAACGAGCAATCTCCTCTGAAGAGGTCGCAGAGGCAGTGAATTCTCTGGCCAAGGGAAAGGCCACAGGGCTAGACAAGATTCCCTTGGAATTTTATAGGACATTCCTGTCTGAACTCCATGACTACTACTCTTATATGTGCTGAGATGGACGTAGACGTCCCCCCTTCATGGGAAGATACTAATATTGTGATAATTAGGAAGAAGGGCAGACCCCCTTTAAATCCAGGATTGCATTGGCCCATATCTCTGATAAAAGCAGATGGTAAGGTCTATGTAAAATTTTGGCTATGAAGCTGGAAAAGGTAATAGCTGACCTGGTATCCCCCATCAGCTTGGCTTCATCCCGGGGCAGGGGACAACCGACCATGTGCGCCCTTCTAATAGCTGCTTATATATGTAAGGTCGTGGGATAGAATTCAATATCCAGCGTCCTCGATTCATAAAAGTGGCCATTACATCCATATCCATCTCGGATATGTATGTATTGGCCACTACCTTATGCATATAAGCAGCAATTAGAAGGGCGGAGGTCGTTTTTCTTGGGGTTTGAATATGTACGACGATATATTGATACATCTCGTAAAGAACTGTGGGGATCCTGAATGATTTGATTATCATCCCTGTGTAAATAATGTGTGACTACAGGGAGACGCTTCCGATCATACACCAGTTTCAGAGGAACAGTAAAACTTGGTAAGTGCTTTTTTACATTTGACTTGCCCTATTTCCTTCGCCATGCATGGGTGCAGCTTGAGTGCGGTGCTAGTAAAGTTACAATCACGACTATAGGGCCATTATGAATATTTCTGGAACCATTATTAAATGGTTTCTTTTTTAATGAGGGAGCGGGTCACACAAATTGAGGCATATCACATTGTTTGTACATTTCTGTGTTGTATGCCATTTCATCAGTATCAGCAGTGTGGTTGATTAAATGACGAGAATTGGTTATTTTTCCTTAACCCGAAGTTCCAGGTACGGTGATACCGTTATTTTGGTATCTGTAGACCTGAGGAACTCCGAACGACCCTTGGGGGCGATTGAAGGAGGCTGAAACATGTTGACAACCTGCAGAAAAGAGGGATGAAGGGGCAATAATATCCCCTTTTTTCATCACCATCCTTAATCTTTTAATCCTAGCCATGAGGTTCATGATTAAAGGTATTTGAGGACTCTCCCAAGCTAGTTTTATTCACAGTTTATGTTCGTAGTTCTGCACAATAGATCCCTTAACATATATGCATGTATTGTCTTCCCTATATCCCTTTGCTCCATCCCAGGTGTTGGTCTGCACAGGGATGTTGTTAGCAAGCCCTATGCCTCCTTTTCCTTTTTTTGCATATATGTTTAGTGATGCAGGAGGATGGATTAGGAGAGGCACCTCTAGCTCCTCTGTTTTGTGTAAGTTTTCAGTGCCTGCTCTCCCTGAAACTTGTAACCAAAATTGCAAGGGGAAGGTGTCCAAAGGGGACTACTTCCCATTTGCAAATAAGTTACCGCTCCAACTTGGGAGTAAGTAAAATTTCAATGCTTTGCGACTGCGGTTAGACACACAAACCATGATACATCAGGATACGAACCACAATATGGAAGAGACACCTACTACATGCTCCTTCCAAATTGAGATTCGTAATTCATTTATGATCCCATTTAATGATGCGGAAAGACTTTTCCGAATCGGTAAAGGAGTTTAGTAAATCCAAAAATGCTTTCAGTGGTTTCAAACCCTATGATTTAGTGAATTGTGGGGTCAGGCCATTACAAAGTATCGTACATCTGACCCCAATGTTCTGTAAAGCAAACAACTTTCTTGAAGCCTTTGACCACATAACTACGAGGACCAACACCCATAGTGTATTTTGGTACTTTTGAGTGAGCGTATCAGAAAACATAAGAGTGCGGTTCTATTTCAATCAATCACGGCATTTATAGAGCGCGCTACTCACCCGGGAGGGTCTCAAGGCGCTGGGGGAGGGGGTAAGTTACTGCTCGAACAGCCAGGTCTTGAGCTGCTTCCTGAAGGAGAGATGGTCCTGGGTTCGCCGAAGGTGAGTGGGGAGGGAGTTCCAGGTCTTGGCTGCCAGGTAGGAGAAGGATCTTCCTCCGGCGGTGGCTCTGCGGATGCGTGGTACGGTGGCGAGGGCGTGGCTGGTTGATCGTAGCTGGCGGGTGGGCGTGTAGAAGGTCATGCGGTCGTTGAGGTACTTGGGGCCCAGGTCGTGGAGGGCCTTGTGTGCGTGGGTGAGGAGTCTGAACGTGATTCTCTTGCTGACGGGGAGCCAGTGCAGGTCTTTCAGGTGTCCGGTGATGTGGCTGTGTCGGGGGATGTCCAGGATGAGTCGTGCGGAGGCGTTCTGGATGCGCTGGAGTCTTTTTGAAGTTTGGCTGTGGTTCCGGCGTAGAGGGTGTTCCCATAGTCCAGTCGGCTGGTGACGAGTGCCTGGGTGACGGTCTTCCTGGTTTCAGTGGGGATCCATCTGAAGATCTTGCGGAGCATGCGCAGGGTGTTGAAGCACGAAGATGAGACGGCGTTGACTTGTCTGGTCATCGACAGGGAGGAGTCCAGGATGAAGCCCAGGTTGCGTGCGTGGTCCGTTGGCTTGGGCGCGGTGCCCAGGGCCGGGGGCCACCAAGAGTCGTCCCAGGCGGAGGGTGATGAGCCCAGGATGAGGACTTCCATCTTGTCTGAGTTCAGTTTAAGGCGGCTGTTCCTCATCCAGTCGGCGACGTCTCTCATCCCGTCGTGTAGGTTGGCTCTGGCGGTGGTGGGGTCGTTGGTGAGGGAGAGGATCAGCTGGGTGTCGTCGGCGTAGGAGATGATGTTGAGGTTGTGTTGGCGTGCGATGGCTGCGAGGGGGCTCATGTAGACGTTGAAGAGGGTTGGACTGAGTGAAGATCCTTGTGGAACGCCGCAGATGACTTTGGTGGCCTCGGATCTGAACGGGGGAGGCGGACTCTCTGGGTTCTTCCGGCGAGGAACGAGATGATCCATTCCAGTGCTTTCTCTCGGATTCCGATGTTGCTGAGGCGCTTCACTAGGGTGCGGTGGCAGACGGTGTCGAACGCCGCGGAGAGGTCCAAGAGGATGAGGGCTGCTGTTTCCCGTTGTCGGTTAGGGTTCTGATGTCGTCGGTGGCTGCGATAAGGGCGGTCTCGGTGCTGTGGTTGGCCCGAAACCCGGACTGCGAGGGGTCGAGGGATCCATTCGCTCTCGAGGAAGGCGGCAAGCTGTCTGTTGACGGTCTTCTCGATGACTTTGGCCGGAAACGGAAGGAGCGAGATGGGACGGTAGTTCTTGAGGTCGGTGGGGTCCGCCGTTGGTTTCTTCAGGAGGGCGGTAAGCTCGGCGTGCTTCCAGCTCTCCGGGAAGGTGGCGGTGTGGAAGGAGGAGTTGATGATGTCCCGGAGATGGGGTGCGATGGTGGCGTCGGCTTTGTTGAAGACGTGGTGTGGGCAGGGGTCGGTTGGTGATCCGGAGTGGATGGAGTTCATCGTGCGGGTGGTGTCTTCGGTGCTGATCGGGGTCCAGTTGCAGAGGGTGGTGGTGGCGGGCGTTGGTTCGGCGGTAGGGTGCGTGGTCTGTGCGTCGAAGCTGTTATGTATGTCGGTGATCTTGCGGTGGAAGAACGCGGCGAGTGAGTTGCAGAGGTCTTGCGAGGGGGTGATGTCGTTGTTTCCGGCGCTGGGGTTGGAGAACTCTTTGACGATGCTGAAAAGTTCCTTGCTGTCGTGGGCGTTGTTGTCCAGTCGTTCTTTGAGTGCCGACTTCTTGGTGGCACGGATCAGCTGGTGGTGTTTGCGGGTGGCGTGCTTGAGGGCGGTCCTGTTGTCTGTGGTCTGGTCGAGTCGCCAGGCTTTCTCGAGAGTGCGGCAGTTCTTCTTGGATTCCTTGAGTTCGTTAGTGAACCAAGGGGTTTTCTTGCTTCCGGGTCTGCTGGGAGGGTTTTTAGTGGTGCAAGGTCGTCGGCGCAGGCGGTCAGCCACTTGGCGAGGTTGCTGGCTGCTTCGTTTGGGTCCGTTGTGTTGGTGGGTGTGTTCTGGCTGAGGGAGGCGGTGAGCTGCTCGGCGGTGATCTTGCTCCAGCTCCGGCGGGAGCCTGTTGCGGGTGGTGGTGGGTCGCAGTCTTTCTGAAGCTGAAGTGGACGCAGCTGTGGTCGGTCCAGTGGAGTCCGGTGGCGTGGCTGAAGGAGATGTGCTTGCTGGAAGAGAAGACGGGGTCAAGCGTGTGGCCGGCGTAGTGGGTGGGCGTGTTCACCAGTTGCTTGAGTCCGAGGTTGGCGAGGTTGTCTAGCAGGGCGGTGGTGTTTCTGTCGTTGTTGTTCTCCAGGTGGAAGTTGAGGTCCCCTAGGAGGATGTAGTCGGCGGAGGGCATGGCGTGCGGGCTGATGAAGTCTGCGATGTCTTCGCTGAATAGTGTGCGTGGTCCCGGGGGTCTGTAGATGAGGGTGCCTCGGAGGGTGGTCTTGGGGTCAGTGTGTATCTGGAAGTGTAGGTGTTCGGCGGCGGTGAAGGTCTCGTCGGAGTTAGTCGAGATGCGGATGGTGTTCTTGTGTACGATGGCGATGCCTCCTCCCGTCTGGTTGACGCGGTCCTTCCGGGTGATCTTGTATCCGTCCGGGATGGCTATGGCGATGTCGGGCGCTGAGGAGGCGTTCATCCAGGTTTCGGTGAGGAAGGCGACGTCCGGTACTGTTGCGTCGAGCAGGTCCCAGAGTTCCACGGCGTGCCTGTGGACGGAGCGGGTGTTCAACAGGATGCATTTCAGGTGGTTGCTGCTGGTGCTCGACTTGGCGGAGGTGGTGCACGTCCGGGGGCAGGTGAATCGGCAGGCTTGGCAGGTGAAGGGTCCGTGGGTGCGTCTCGGTGAGGCTCGGTAGCAGGCAGGGTTCCGGCCGGCATTGAGTGCGGTGAGGGTGGCGGCGTCGTAGGTCCGTCGAGTAGTGTTGCATCGGTGGGATCCAGGGGTCCTGGCGCTGGGCGCGGGCCAGGCGCGGACGGGCGCAGACGGGCTTACCTTTGGCGCACCTTCGGCGCTCCGTCGGTGCTCCCGCTGCGCGCGGGCCGCTGCGCGGTCGCTCAGGGGGCGTCACAAGTAAGGAGCCTGGAGGGAGGAGCAGCTGGGTGGCGGGAGCGGGGCGGCGAATGGAATCACGGGGGCGGGGCCGCAGGGAGGCAGTGGCGGGAAGTCCCAGGAGCAGCGGGCAGCGGGAAAGTCCCAGGAGCAGCGGGAAAGTCCCAGGAGCAGCGGGCAGCGGGAAAGTCCCAGGAGCAGCGGGAAAGTCCCAGGAGCAGCGGGCAGCGAGCGAAGGAATCTCCAGGCAGGAGGCGGCAAGGCAGGCAGGAGCGGCAGCAGTGAGTGGGGCGACCAAGCCCTGTGGAGGGCTGAGCGGTCACCGCTATTTAGTTTAGTCTTCTGTATAACCTTGCTGCGTGTGAAGTTTGTTTGCCAAGAAAAGTGAAAACACCTGCAGCAATCTGAGCAGAAGCTTACCTATGTTGTTTCCCACTGCGAAAGGGAACTCTAAGGGGCATATTCTCAAGGACTTATCGCCGAGTTAGCGGCACTTTATCGCAGCCATAGTGGCAATAGATTTATCGCCCCATTCACAAGCTGGTGCTAACAGCCGATATCGCCAGTTTTCCTGCGATAGCAGCCGCAAAAAACATCGCCACGGATGACACCGGCAACTAACGCTAAAGAGATGCAGAGTAGGCGTTCCTGTGCAAAAAGCTGCGAAAACCACTTTGCAATATTCTCTACAACTGCAGTATGCAGACCACAGACATGTCCATGTCGACATATACTGCTGGTGTTTGGAGTGTAGTGGACAGTGGACGCAACCATGTCACCCCAGGCAGTGGGGAAGATCGCGGAAATGTAGCTTGTTACGTCCCCACCTGTCAGCGTGAGCGGAGTGGGCTGGCCCGGTGTACGCCAGGCCAGCGTAGAGGTGTGAATAAAAAGCCAGTTGCTCTGGGCGTGGTTCTCTTCCGGAATGGCCAACGTGTCTACCAGGGCGGCACCTATCAGCCCACCACGAGGCCAACGCCGTGAGCGGCGGTGCCTGCGATCCTGTGCACATGCTGCACCCCAGGCCGCTGGTCCCCTGACCCGTCTTGGACCCCCTGCGCAACCAGGCCTCACTGCTCACCTGCCGACACCGGCGTGTGTCAAAGAGGGCCCACCACATGCCGGTGCAAGCTCCAAGCCCAAGGCCCGCGACCATGGCAGCCTCCTCAGACCATCACGGCCTCCGCGACACAGGCCCCCAGCACTCCTTTCTCGTTGACATACTCCACCGCTGCCTCCGGCCTACACTGCGGTCCAGTAGGTCACACATTTGGAACTGAGTCTTGATTTTTCAATGGCCAAGTTCATATCATTGCACGCAAGGAGAGGAGTAAGAGGAAGACGCGGTTCAGTCCGGAGGAAAAAAGGATCATCGTTATGGAGGTGATCGAACACTACCAACAACTGCTCTGGTGCCACTAACTCTGTGGGCCCCTGCTGACCGCTGCCTCCGGCCTACACTGCGGTCCAGTAGGTCACACATTTGGAACTGAGTCTTGATTTCATGATGGCCGAGTTCATATGTTAATGGCAGCATTTATCTCACTGTACTCCCTTCGATCTGGTGCTACCAACTCTGTGCATCGCAAGCCAACAACACTTGTCTGTGGGCCCTTGATGACTACTGCCTTCGGCCTACACTGCGGTCAAGTAGGTCACACATTTGGAACTGAGTCTTGCTTTTTTCATGGCAGAGTTCATACCATTGTGCAGGCCTCATCGCAGACTGCATCCCCTTTCAGCTCTGGTGCCACTAACTCTGTGCCCCGAAATTCAGGGACACTCTCTGTTTGAACTTTGGTAGCGTCTGAGTCTATGGCCTGGCGGTTGTCTTCATCATCATGTAGCTGATACTGACTTGGTGTTAAAAATGAGTCTGTAGCATTCATCTCGTCCATATTGCCTGTTTATGCTTGATTCTGCCCTCTGCATCATGCCCTGGAAGAACACCTTCCACTGTCCCCCGAAACACTCCGCGACATTCACCTTCGACATCGACGAGGACCCGCTCAGCTCCTGTGGCCCTACCTCAGTGCACCGCAAGTCACTGCCCCGTGCCGGCGTGCCTGTGCTGGCCGCAGTGCATCCGGGGCCACTAACTCTGTGCAGCTCAAGTCGTGGACCCTTGCTGTTCGAGCTTTGAACTTCTGATTGTCTGATCACTGTTGTAGTTGTTGCCAGAACCAACCACTCCCTGAGGGCTGGCTTACACTCCCATCCAGCACAGGCGTCACTGGACATGTGACCCTGGCAATAAAAGGGGCCGGGTGCACGTGCCCGTAGCCCGTTCCACAAACTATCTAAGTGTGTCCGTGTGGTCATTGTGTATGCATGAGGGCCCTGGGCCCTACCACATTACATTGTGCTGTGTACAGCGGACGCAACCATGTCACCTGAGGCAGTGGGGAAGACCTGGGACATGAAGCTGTGTCGTAAGACCCTGTAAGCATAAGCGGAGTGGGCTGGCATACGACAGTCCAGCATAGGGGTATGGATAATCAGCCCGGGGCTCTGGGAGTTGCTAAGTGTTGGCCTTGCCAAGGAAGTAACTAATGCGTGTGTCTCTGTTGTAGTGTTGGCGCCACCCGTCCCGCAATGGACAATGTTGCAATGTAGCATGCCCTGGAGTGCGGGCTCGGCCGAAGGGATAAATGAAGGAGCGCAAGCCCACTCGGGGTCCGGGATCATACATGCCAACTGCTGTGTGTGTTGCTATTACTGCAGCATAGGCCAAAGATCTACCCTCAACCGCATCGTGAGTTCAGCCAGCCATGAACTCTACATCTGTGTCCGCCCTATCCTTACCGTAGGCCTACACACATGTGGCCGCCCACCTTCAATGCACAACATCACAGTGTCGTTGTCAGGCTTGTGGACATGCGCAGACAGGCATGACAATGGTGTGCCGTAGGAGTGCAAGTGATGCAACCGCGCTGTGCACAATAGTAAATAGGCTCGGCGGGAGGGAGGAGCAGCAGTGAGGCTACGTAATACACATTGATGCCGCTCATTTGCTACAAGCAGTACCTGTCAAACATGAATCACTAAGGAACACATATCACACACCAATGAACTAGTGAGCCTGCCAACACATCATGCAGAACCAACTTTGGACTCATGTCTCTCTGCACTGTCACAGGTGATCAAGGATATGCACTCTGCCCTTGGATGATGACACCCCTCCGAGCCCCGAACACACAGGCCCAGAGGCAGTACAATGCGGCCCACAAATGCACCAGGGGCATCGTGGTACGCACATTTGGCGTGTTGAAGTCACGTTTCAGGTGCCTGGACATCACAGGTGGAAGGCTCCTGTACAGCCCAGGTATCGTGTGCAAGATGATCGTTGCATGTTGTGTGTTGCACAACATATGTGTACACACCAATGCCCCATGGCTACAGGTGCCCGATGCACCGGACGATGATGAGGAAGATGAGGCAGGTGGACCACACCCCACTGCAGCAGCAGCAGGAATAGCCCGTTGGAACACCGTCATTGACAATTTCTTCACATGAGCACGTCACATTGTCACAGTCCTTAGCAATCATGGGACAGTACAAAATGACCACAGGCACAGCATGTGCAAATTAACTCATTACAACTAGGCCTGGGCGGTAAATTCCGCTCCGCTCGCGGAATTTGCGGAATTTTGGCAATTCCGGGTTCCGCGGAGAACGTGGAATTGCCGAAAAATTCCGCTATCCGTGGCGTAGCGGAATTTTTTCCTTGTTCGCGCTTTCAAAATGCGCGTTCGCGTGCGCAGGAGCGACTTACCGGGATCCCTGCGTTCGCCGACGAGTTTTCCTATCCGTTCGCGTGCGCCACGAGATTTTGGAAGCCGGCCGCGCGATCCCGCTAGAGTGTGCGATCGTGAACACGTCATTCGGATGCGCCATCGGACATCCGCGTTCGCGTACAATAAACAAGCATCGCGAGCAGGTGGGACAAGTGAAACAAGATGGCCACGCCAATTGGCGACCGCATGGGCAAGTTCGAGAGATATTTCCCCCTGAGCACGCAAACAGCATCCCCGAACAGGAAAAACGCATCGCAAACGGGCGGAACAAGCAATTCTGCGTGCTCGCGGAATTCTGCGTAGCTCGCGGAGATTTTTTACCGTTTCGTGGAACTTTGCGTAACGCGACTACGCAAATTCCGCCCACCCCTAATTACAACACACATTCCCTGTGTGCATGTTACTCCTCTGTACAAGCACATCACTCTGACAAGTGTAAGTGCAACATGTAGTGCTAGCAATCTCATAAATTGGAAATAAATGGTGGGTGTGTCACCTCTGTACAGAGAGGCTGTTTAGGGTGTCACGTATTCGAAAAGCCATTTCTGTGTGTCAAAGATAGTACGGAATCCCACTCATCAGCGTTTCACATGTGTCCCAAATCATTAAATATAGGCTGTCATTTGTGACCTACAATTGACAACAGGGCTTCTTTTGGGGTCAAATATGTACCAGCATGATGCAGGGATGCACCCTGTGACTCAAGTCCCACAACATGAGCTACATGGACGTAAGGGGGAATCACTGCCCCTACATTCGTCCATGCTTTCATACTTGATTAATCATAGACATGACACATCTGTGTGTATTAGAATGTATTATTCACGTTCAGTGGAGTGTTGAAGCTGTCTTAGTACTGGGCCATGCAGACAACACTTTACAATGTTTCCCCGTGGAGGGCCAGCCAGAGTCCTTTAGGGATTGACAAGTTACTCGGAAGGGGAAGAGTCCAGTCCGCAGGCTGATTGCTGTGTCATTGTTGAGCATACAAAATATGGCAGTCCATGTCGAGGTCCAAGGTTAGTGTCGCAGAGTGTGTCGGGGGACAGTGGAAGGTGTTATTCCAGGGCATGGTGCAGAGGGCAGACCCAAGCAGAAACAAGCCATATTGCGGAGATGAATGCTACTGCTTCCTCCTTAGCACTGAGGCAGATTCATCCTCATCTTCGTCCTCTGACATTTCATGTGCCTCACATGTGGGTGGTGGTGTTTGGTTTGCAGCACTGTGTGACACTGACACATCAGGGGCCGGAGATGTGGATGTAGAAGTAGCAGCAGCATTCATCTGCGCAATGTCTTGTGGCATCACTCCCATGATGAGGATCTGCAGGGCATGGAAAATCCCATCTACAGCTTTCTCGTGTGCAGCCGTGGTAGCCATTCTTTGTGCCTGCATCCGCTCCATGTTCTCCATGACCCTCCTCATGTTTCCCAAATCACGGATGACATCGCTGTAGCCACTATGACTAGACAGTTGTTGTTGTCTCCGAGTCATGACTCCAGCGACGCCAGCCATGGATTGTTGGAGGGCATGGGGCGGACTGTGTGTGTCTGTTAGGGAGTGTAAGTGGTCCCTAATGGGACTTAGACACCCACGTATGGCATCTAGTTTGGCTGCCATGCGGTCGAACCCCACCCGCACCTGTTCAGCCAGCTCCTTCTGGCAGTCTAACACACGGCGTTGGAACACCATGTGTTCTTTGGTGAGGTGCTGGGAGCCAGACGTGGTGGTGGGTGCTTCCTGCTGTGTGGTCTGTGCAGGGGGTGGGATCACCTCGATGGTGCTGGGCTGCCCTGCTACTGGAGGTGGGGTGCGGAGGTTGTCCATGAACCGTTGGAGTTCGCCAAAGTCGATGTCCTGGGGGTCGTCTCCATCATCGCTGACGTGATGTGGGGTCTGCTCTGCAGGAGGTGTTGATTGTCCCTCTGCAATGTAAAGGGGAGATGCAGTTTCACAGTGTGTTCCATGTATATTGGCGCATTGGCGGAGTTTACATACAGACTGCATGACAATGTACATTGTGACTGTTTGTGAGGAGATGCCTATTTGATGCGGGACAGTGGACATTTGTACTACATCACGGATGTGAGGTTGTACTCGTACATTGTCATCTCACAGTTTCCTGCTATGCCAGATGTGATTGGCCATTTTGTACACACATGCGGCACCAGTTGTGTCCTGTGTTCTGTTGTGAATGTGTTGCAGTTTGTATCACATTGTTATCAATGTTGCAGTGCTCTTATTCTTATGTGTGTGTGCTGCATTGTGGGTGAGTCGCCCCTGCAGCTCTGATTTGGATGCCCCTTATCCCTTTCAGGCGGTGTTCCTTTGACTTCTGTGCTTCTACAGTGCTGAGATGTTGTGGACTTGGGTAAATTGGGCTCTTGGTCGAGTTGTGACTCTTGGGCATGGTTTGTCCGCAGATGTGTTGTTGACGTCAGGGGTTGTTTGTACACGTGGATGTGTCAGGGTGTGACCTGCTCCTTTCCGGATGTGGCCACACTCAGTCACCTTAGTGTTGTGGTGTGCACCATGTCATGATAATTGGACTGCAGCCATGCTAATAGTCATGCAGTGTCACTTGCATTGTCAGTGTGGCTCACGGACCCGCAGCTTTGTAGGGTTCAGCACATGTGTATGGGTTTGTTGTGAGATTAGTGATGTGTGGGGAGGGCCCCCTCCGGACACATTGTCGATGGGGGCCTACTTGCTGTTTCTATGTGTGCTGCAGTATGCCAAGGAGATCAGGGACATGATCCAGAGTCATTGTGGGTGTGCAGTGTGCTCTACTTAATTGTGCATGTGTACCATTGTGCCCATCTCCCCCGTCCCCCAGTCCCTGGTCGGTACTCACCCTGTTGATGTTGTGTCAGGTCATGTTGAGCAGTGTCCGGATCCACTACTCCTGGCACCGTATCCCGACTGATGACTGTGGCCACCATTTTCTCCATGTCATCCAGCTCCTGGTGTGCCGCTGGACCCCCACCTCCAATCTGCGTTGCTGCTTTCATGTTGGCATCGAGTTTCTTCTTGGTTTTGCCCTTCGCATCATTCCAGCGCCTCTTGACCTCTTCCATTGTCCTCCTCAACTCTGCAACTGCATTCACATGGTCCAAGATAGTCTGCCATGTTTGTGTCTTTGTTGCCAATGACACGTTGGAGGTGACGAACAGTTGTTGGTATTGTTCTATCACCTCTATAACGATGATCCTGTTTTCCTGCGGACTGAACCGCGTCTTTCCTCTTCCTCTTCTCCTTGGCCTTCCTCAATCCCGAGGTTCCTTGCTGGTGGTCTGTGGGGCTTGTGGGGTTCGCGTTGTCCTCTGCACTCGGTCTGGGTGCATCCATGGTGCTACGCAGTTTAACTTTTTTTTGTATTTTTTTTTTCTGCTTTTATGGTGCATTTTCCCGCATGATGCGTGGGAATTGCAAGCCTGTCGTTGGTTATCGCTGATTTTTGTATCGCGATTTGGGGCATCGCAACTTTTTTCACGTTCGTGTTTTGCCTTTTTTTGGCATCGCAGTAATTTTATCGCGGTCATTTGACGCATTAGCGTGACACTATCGCATGGTACCGCCGTGTTGAGAATACAACGTTAACACAGCATTATTTTCCCGCGATAGACTGCGATGTGCAAAGCTGCGTTAAGCTAATTTTGCGATATTTATCATACGTTCTTGAGAATATCCCCCTAAGTTTCTTTTCTTTTTCTCAGCAATCACAGAATTGGGCTCTTAATAATAATAAACAACTAATAATAATAATAATAATAATAACGAAATATCATGGACACCTATAAATAAAATTGTGAGAAATTCTTTTTTGAACAGAAGAATCAGAAGTCCACAAGAAACTTCAAAACCGTCTGTAAAACACTTTCACAAGTGTATTTGCCCTCATTCTGTTTAAATATAAAATACACTCAATTGCATTAAAATTATTGTAAGTGTGCTTTGTTAGCACTGGCTTTCTGTGGCACTAACGAAGGCAGTGGATGTCTCCAGTCCTGTTGGCTCTTTTTTTAGAACAGTTCCTTAGGCTCTGGTACTAGTTTTTATGTATAAATTAAGCACCACGTGTGGTTCCAAGTCAACCATTGGTCTTGATACCACATTCACCAACCTTGTGATTTTCGCCCAAAAATCTGTTATTAGATTTCATTGTTCACTGACACCAAGAATTGGGAACACCAGTCTGTAGTATTTCCATCTCCTGAGCGTTCCATGTTGCTGGTAAATTGTGATTCTGATTGCAGGGGCTCCGCAAGCAGATATTCAATGGGCAGGCAGCAGGGGAGCCCCATTTGACTTCTCTTTTTATACAGAGGAGTTTTCATAGATCTGCATTAGTGACTTTTTCAGCAAATTATTAGCTAGGACAGTTCCCGCTGTAGACGTTATTTCCCTTTATTATTGTCAGTGTGACTTTTCACTTCGTCCTAATTTCTCTGGTGAAAGTGCTAAGGAAAATCAATTCTCATATAAACAAAGCAATGCATAAATCTAGTGCTGGAACATATTCAGTTAAACTGTTCAGAAATGGCTTTATTTTCCATGCAGCCTGTACTATACTGCATACAGATCATTTATGGGCAGCTGCTGACTGTTTGTTTGGCTTACCTGATTTAAGGTTAAGGGAATTACAAGTAACTTGCATACTCTAAATTGTGGTCAATGGCAATGTAGCACGTTTTGTTGTCTCGTTAGGTTCAGGTTAATCAATCGAGGCTCCTGTTGGTGCTTGTTAATGAAGCTATTGGTCTTCAACCCTAGCTGAAGGAACTTCACAGAGTATTAGCTTTTTTAACACATTATCAGAAATGAGAAAGAATTTGTGAACTGACAAACGGCATTTGACTTCAAGAACACTCAAACTTTCCTTCTTATTTAGAAGAGTATTCTTTTGCTTTGGACGGTGAAACGTGAATTAAAATTCCCAAATTGTGTCCTCAAAACCCAGGGATATTTGGGTTCCACTTACTATATACCTCTTTAGGACTTTGGAAGATGGTAATGTATGTGCGGTCGTCAGGATCGCAGACACCGTGACGAGCTGAATGACGTATTACTCTCATACGTTCCTTGACTGTGAGGGGCATATTATCAACGGCCAGCGATAATTATCGCTGGCCGCTGTTAGCGTGAGGAATCCTATCGCCGGCTATCGCTGGAAATTATCGCCATGCTAGCGCTGTATTAACAACGCTTAGCGCAAAGGCGATAATTTTCCAGTGATAGCGATGTTTTACATGGAACATCGCTGGTTTTCCAGCGATGTCCCATGGAAAACGGCGATATACTTGGTGATAGGGCCTGTGGTCTTAGCCACACAATCCACCCCCATGTTAGGTATGCCTTAGTCAGGAATTTAGCAGACGTTAAATTCCTGCGTTAAGGCATACTTAACGCAATTTAAAATATCGCTAACCCACGTTGCTAATATGGCGATACCTGGGTTAGCGATATTTCCCCTGTTGTTTTCACAGGCACGCCCCCTTTGCATCTCATTAGCGATGCGATGGGAGGCGTGCAGAAAACGGACGCTAAGTCAGGAATCACGCGCTAGCGTGTCCTTGTTAATTCGGCGATAAAATTATCGCCGCTTTTCGTCCGAAAACGGACGCTAAAGCGGCGATAATTCATTAACGCCGCCTTGTTAATATGCCCCTAAATGTTTTCCAATGGTGTAAAAATGGGATTTAGCAAAGTGAACTGAAATGGGCCACAGGGGTCAGAAAGAACTTGGACACTGTATGTAGGGATATGGTGAGGTTATGCCTACAGAATTCACAGGTAGAGGTCACAAAGTGTGAGCTTAGGGCATTAGGTAAGGATTTGTCTTGGGAATATGATCGACAGTATTTGAGGGGGAAAAAATCAGTGCAATTGATGTTAAATTCCTGACAGAATGAAGCATGGTTTCCGTATTTGGATATATTATCAAATCATGGGCTTAGGTGTGAATTGCTAAAGAATAAGGATTGGAGTTAACCCCTGTTATACAAATGACAAGACAAAAATGGAAATGATTCAACCCAGAGGGAATTGCTTATGTGAGTTGAGTACAAAATGCGACATTTCACACGTCTTAGTGGACTGCTTAAAAGTGTTGCCCTTGCGGAAATTCATTTTATGCCCATTTGTTTTTGACTATGGGATTAGGAATCGAGCGCAAGACGTAGAACTTCTTACTGACATGCGTTATTTGGATATTGCAATTGCTATTGGAAGGCTTATGACTGCAGTTAAAAAGGCCGTACATCGGTAAGCAAGATTAGTTTTGCTTTTAAGTAATTTATAACAAGGAGCTATAATGGAGCAATGAAGTGGTGTAAACATAATCGGGTATTTTTAAGATGTGCTGTAGTTTTATCTGGATTTTAGCAGATGAATTTTAAATTGTGTTCAATTTTTTATGTAAATTTGAAAATGTATATTACAATGTGCTTATATGTGTAACTGTGTTGTTTAAAGTTTGTTGGTTTAAATAAACATTTCTTTGATTGATTGAACAAAATGTATGGGTTGATATATGCACCTAGATCACTGTTAGCCATCCCATCATGCACTGATGGCGGTCTCCTTGAACGTTGTGCTTGAAAATCAATTAAACAATTGCTAAATGTGTGGTAGTTTCACCAGGATTGTCAATTAGTCATTGCAAGTTCCCCAAAGAAAGAGAAGTGTGTATTAATTCACGAATGACCAATGTAGCTTCTGATTGGACTGAGTTTTAGGGAACACTGTAATCCTGTTTCAAGACCAGTGGTGCATTTGTACATTACCATATTTTGTCACATGCATGGCCGTTATCGACCTTTGTTGCAGAAACATTATTTGAAATCTGTTGACTAATATGTTTTGACCAATTTAACTTGATTCTTAAAACTCCAAACCCAATAATAATTATAACACTAACAACACTATTAACATTAGTAATAACAACAGCATAAAATAACAACCACAATAATAATATTAGCAATACGACAGCTATTTAGCATGGAACAGTTAATAGCAAACTATAGTTCATACCCATCTGCTCAGCTGTGCATTATCCACCACTGCTTACCGTTGTTGCAAAGTTCACTCCCTTGCTGCCTTTTAACAAAATATGTTTCGACTGCTGATCTGATGCTCCCCAGGAGCACCTTTTCATCTGCCCAGAGATGCGGAGACCCTCCTGTGTGATCGCTACCTTATAATCTTATGCTGGTAGCCTCTCACCATCCTGCCCTGCACAGGACCTGCTGTTGTTAGTATGTTTGTAGTTTTTAGAGTACATAGTGAGACCCAGGGGAGCTGCCTACTTCCCAGCGTAAAAGTCCAGCGGCTTGGGGCAGATAAGGGCCTCTTCATGTTTATAATTTTAATAACGTTTGCAATGTTTAGGGTCATTATGTGCATAAATTGTGCCACTAATGATGATAATCATCAGAATGCGTGTAAATATCATAAGCTTTTGGACACTACCAGTGCACCTGTTATTAGTATTAGTCGTAGCTGTTTGCAATCATATGTTTCTGCAAGAGTGTGAATACAAAATGTATGGTGCTGCTGCCCACGCTGAACTTTACATCCCACTTTTTATTAGTCTGCCGATATTCACTTCCTGGACTTTCCAAAAGGAATAAGAGGGTATAATGTATGCAGGGTGCAAAAAGCCATGTAGAACTGACGCAGTGAAATTTACAACATTTCACTGCGTCACTCTGCGCCTTCACTGCATCAAAATCCCTATGCCTGCTCAGACCAGGCGTAAGTAATGACGCAGGGCTTTTTGAATGGGACTCACCTATCTGTTGTGGCGCATTGCTGGAGTTGCGTCACTTTCATGAGCAACACCAGCAATGCGTGACTTTTGCGCCAACAGATGCGTCAGAATTTCTGATGCATCTGTCAATCCTTGCGCCATGGTGCGCCGTATTGTAAATACGGCGCATCCATGGTGGTGCAAGGGTTTCGTAATTAAGCGCAGGGAAACTGACGTATCTGTAAAGATGCGTCAGTTTCTTGTAAATCTGCCCCATTGTTTTTGAATGGAGTTCAACCATTTTAATAGTTTCATACCTGCATTCTCTGGGGCATATTCTCAAGGACTTATCGCCGAGTTAACGGCACTTTATCGCAGCCAAAGTGGCGATAGATTTATCGCCCTATTCACAAGCTGGTGCAAACTGCCGAGATCGCCAATTTTCCTGCGATAGCAGCCGCAAAAAACATCGCCACGGATGACACCGGCAACTAACGCTAATGAGATGCAGAGTAGGCGTTCCCGTGAAAAAAGCAGCAACAACACCACTTCGCAACATTCTCAACGACCAGCCAGATCGGCGATAAGATCACAAAACATGCAATAAGGCGCGTTAGCAGCAGGGAATTAACACCTGCTCTTTCCTGGTATTAAGTCGGACGATAACCTGCACCAGAAATGGGAGCCCAGCCCACAGCCACACCAGAAGAACAACAAATGCCATGGAGCTACTGACCATGCAGCCGGACACCCAAGAGGGCCACAACACCTACCGCCACCCCCTCCCCCCAGGTCCCCTCCCCCGGGTGCCCTACCCCGGACAAAGATATTTCACATCAACTTTACAAAATCATGAACAAAACAATTCGCCTGATGTCGCACAAGTACAACAATTAACATTCATGTGTGGTCAGAAAAAGGAGAATCATTCATTCATCTTTGAATTTCCAAACAAATTATTTTATTCAAATTTAACACAAAACAACTATTTGGAAGAGTCATGGAGGGTCTTCTCTGGACAATCTGTAAGACACAGCCTGCAAGACAAAATCCAAGATAAGAAGGTGTGTCATGCGCTCATCAAAGGAGAGAGAGAGAGAGAAGAGAGAGAGAAAGAAAGAAAGGGAGAGAGAGAGTGAAAGAGAGGGAGAGAGAGAGAAAGAGAGGGAGAGAAAGGGGGAGAGAGGGAGAAGGAGAGAGAGAGAGAAACAGAGGAAGAGAGAGAGAGACAGTGAAAGGAAGAGAGGAAGAAGGAGAGAGAGAGTAACAGAGGAAGAGAGAGAGAGACAGTGAAAGGAAGAGAGGGAGAGGGAGAGAGAGTGCCGACACAGCGGACCCAAGCCTCACTGCTCACCTGCTGCCACCGGTGTGTCTCCAACCACGTGCCGGTATACACTGCAGTCCACCAGGTCCTGAAACAGAGTCCAGATTTATGAATGGCAGAGTTCATATCAGTGCACACGCCATCATCGCTTGGCCGCCCCTGCGCACACAGGCTGCTGCACCCCAGTCCCTCCTGCCGCCCAGCGGTGTTTGCCCACCCCTGCGCAGCCAGGCCTAACTGCTCACCTTCCGCCACCAGCGTGTCTCCAAGAGGGCCCACCATGTGCCGGTGCAAGCTCCAAGCCCGGGGCCCGCGACCTTGGCAGCCTCCACATCATGCAGCCCCGCCCCGCGGGCCACCAGGTCACACACGTGATTCTGGGTCTTGATTTCGCAATGGCAGAGATCATATCAGTGCACACGGCATCATCGCAGGCTGCACACCCGCTCAGAGCTATAGGTGCCACTAACTGTGAACCGCGAGGCAACGCCATGTGGCAGTAGGCCCGCGCTGCCCGCTGGCTCAGGCCTACACTGCGGTCCAGCAGGGCTCATACAAATCCTTACCAGTCTGGACCGCCAGGATGGTGCATCATCGCAGGCTGCACACCTGCTCAGCACTTAAGGTGCCCCTACCTCAGTGCACCGAAAGTCACCGTCCCATGGCAGTAGGTCCGTGCCGGCCGCAGTGTTTCTGGTGCCACCAACTCTGTGCAACGTACGTCATGGACTCTTTCTGATTGAGTCTCGTGATATGCCAGGCGGACGCAGCCATGTCACCTCTGGCAGTGGGGAAGAACTGGGTCACGTAGCGTCGTCCCCCCCCTTTATACGTAAGCCGAGTGGGCTGGGTCGGCGTACGCCAGGCCAGCGTAGGGGTGTGAATAATTATCCCTGGGCTCTGAGCATGGTTCATTTCTGTGCTGGACAGGAAACCAACTGATGCGTGTGTCTCTGTTGCAGTGTCTGCGCCACACGGCCCGCAATCGACAATGTTGCAATGTTGCATGCGCCCAGAGGGCGGCCGCGCACGAAGGGATTGTACAAGGAGCACATGGCCGCTCGGGCTCTTGGCTCATGCATGCCAACTGTTGTGTGTGTATCGCTATTGGTGCACCATAAGCCTAAGGCCTAGCCTCAATTGCAGCGCGAAAGCCACATCACATTTCCAGAATGCTGTGAGAAGTTGGCCTGGCATATGCTGTCCACTAATTATAGTGGGCACCTTGCACCAGTCCAAACAACCCCTTATTGGAGATAGGTTAAAGACAACCTTATTGAAAGCTATCCTAGTGGTAGCTATGGAGAGCAGCCTTCAGGCTAAGTCTTGAAGGAATGTAAAGCAGCTTGTTTTACCAGTCTATAATCTCTTGAGTGACCAAATGAAAGAGCACCACACCAGGTATATATTCAAAATATATGTATTTATTGCTAAACACACCCTCTAGTCTCTTTATGAGGCTAGAGTTCGAAGTACATAAGTTAGAAGTTATTTAAACACAGTAATAGCACAAATACACGTTTGGGCCCTAGGGGCGTACCAAACCATATACCAATAAAGTGGTATAAGAACCACGACTGAACTAGACACTAGGCCTAGAGCCTCTAGAAGTGCTTGGACCACAAGGAACCACCCAAGGTAGTGACACAGGGGACCCACGGGGGACGCGTGCAGTGTAAATACACAACTGCGATACGCCGTTGACTTCTATGGAGAAAGTCGCGATCAGGAAATTAAAGAAAAGGGACACTTAAAGGAGGACTTGGAGCAAACCCTTTGAGAACTAGTACTTTGAAGAGTCTATACCCACGGGAGCACCGGAGTACTCGTGTTACCTCACCCAGGGAAGCCGGGTGCATAGGTGCCTTTCGGGGTCGGGTTTCGTCGTCGATTTGAATGGCGATCTGCTGCAAAGTGCTGCTGGCGACCAAGTGGAAAGTGTCCGGGTGGATCCAAGAGTGGATCGGAGATCTGAAGAACCTGAAAGCAGAGGGGACAGAGTCTGGGTCACTAGCCAGTGACCAGGAAGGCGATGGACAGATGCCCACCGATGTCGAGTGCTTCAGGTGCGTTGACAGTTGTCTTGACTCTTCAGCCACGAGGTCCAGGAGGCGTTGTCGGCAACCAGGAGCAGGATTCGGGCTGGTACACAATGTCTGTCAAGTGCTGAGGTGTCGGCGACTGGATTGGACCCAACAAGCCTTGGCAACGGCAAGTCTTGGTGAAGATGAAGATCGTCGATGGTGCAGACCAGCAAGGTCTGGGGAACTCACCCAGCAAGGGTAAGTGAGGGCAGGCCTGGAGCAACCAGGATGCCCAAGAAGAAAAAGATTGGCCTTTGTTAAGGGCTACTAGCCAACGGGCTAGCGACCGCAAAGGAGCCTCAAGACGTTGCACGTGGATCTGGCTCACAGGACACTCGTGGAGTGGAGGCCAGTGATCTTCGGTGCAGTTGGTGCTGGAGGCTAGGGCTACTCGGAGCCCAAAGCACGACTTCATGGAAGACCCAGAAGAGGATGCACTTGCAAATGTGCTCGGTGTCCAGGGGTCATGGTCTCACGTTACCCACGATAGCTACGGGCCTCAGCTTTGCTGGGGACTCAGGGTATCCTCAAGGAAGTCTGAGAATCCACCTCTGGTGATGTGAAGACTTCGGTGTCCGACGGGAGCTTCAGAAATGCAGACCGGACAGATGCGTCTTTGGTGCCTGCCAAGCAGGGGAGTCACTCCTTGACCCCAAGGGAGATTCTTCTGTCCTCTAATCTCGAGTAGAGCGTCGAAGGTCCAGGATTCTGTTTCAGAGTTTCGTCCAGGGATAATCTAAAGTCCTAAGGACTGGGTTCCTATACTTATACCAAGTTTAGGGGTTGGACTACTCTGTGGCCCCACCTATGGGTGGGTCAGGGCAGAGGGGTGGCTACACCCTTTCCCTTTGTCCAGTTCACGCCAAAGCAGGGGCTGCAAGCCCCTGATCCGGTTTGAACTGGGGTATGCACAGGGACACCAAGTGTGCCCCCAGTGCAGGACTTCAAAGCACCCGAAAGTGCTCCCGCCCAGCCCCAATACACATTATCCTGTCTGGGGAGGTGGTCACACCTCCCTGGGACAGGAAACCTATTGTCCAGGCCTCCCCTGCCGGAGTTTCATCCAGCAGCAGGAGGCCAGACTCGTGTCTGTGGCAGCAGCATCCATTTTGTGATGCCAGGGCTTTGGAAAGAAGTTACCGGGCTAGCCAGAGTTAACATGTCTTTCCCTCTAGAAGGGTGGAATGCTACCCCCGCCGCCAGAATTGGCGGGGGGGTAGTATTCCAAGATGTTTGACACCAAACACGACATGTTTAGGTGCAGCCATTCCAAAGTTAGCATTTAACGCGAGGTTATAATGCGCTTAAGAGTATATGGTCAGGCTGCACTACAAACAGCATCAGAGAAGGGTCTCCGAACGCTGCAGAGGGGCCCTGCTCATGCAGGGGCACCCTCTCACATAGGAACCATGCACTCTGCCTTCAGGATTGACAAGGCCTGCCATAGGAGTGACTTATAGGTTTATATGTGTGTATGTATGTAGTGATATAGGTAGCCTATATCACAGTAAGGGGGCATGCACCACCTTACCCAGGCTGCAGTAGCAGACCGGTGGTGTCAGTTTGGATGGCCTTCCAGGGGTGGCACAATACATGCTGCAGCCCCTGGTAGGCCTCTGAGGTACCTATGCCCTTGGTACATAGTATACCATATACTAGGGACTTATAAGGGCACTCCAGATTCCAATCAGAGATGTGCCTAAGGCACATGGAAACCTTTTACAGAGAAAGCAGATAGACTGGGGCCCTGAATAGCAGGATCCCAGTCCAACTAAGTCATAAACCAGTAAAACACCATAAAAAGTGGGGGCAACCATATAGTCAGATTCCACCTTCCTACATAACCCCCCCCAAACGAAAGGAGATAAGTCTAACCTTGGCCAGTTGAGCCTTCATTGACTAAGTGGTCATATAAGGAAGCACCTGCACTAGCATGGTTGCCCCCTGTCTTATGGGCCACTAAGCAATCCCTCACCCTAAGGGTATGAGAGGGTCTCCACCATGGGGAATCACTACCTGTGGTGTGCTTAGGTAAAGTACAAGGCTGGTGAGGTGTCTGAGTAGGGAAGTGAGGCCCTAGGAATGTTGGCCTCAGCTTCCTCAGATCACTGGTCACCATGTATGCCTGTCTTTCCATGACTGAGTTGCACTTTGCTCTAAGGGTCAACCTTTGGCTGCCTACAGCTGGGGGTTGGGTCCCTTTGGATGGACTACTGGAGGGACATGGCAGGTTTGGAACCTTCAGGTCCCAGGTTTGCCCTTGCCTACCAGAGTCCTTCTGGGGAGGTCCCTACATAAAGGCATGGGGGATCCCTCAGTGTGTAGAGGAGTTTTCACCTGGCTAGGGCTATTAGACTGGGTGCCCCTAATCTGCTGATGGGGGTGTTCCTCTGGACAGGGGGCCCTGGGGGGTCCACTGACCTCCCTGACCTCTGCAGCCCTGGGCTGGCTGAGGCAGGGTAGAGAGGGGAAGGTTACCTGCTCCAGACTGGGTACCACCTTGGAAGGGTCCTCTGCCATCAGGGGTGTGGCCAGGCCAGGCCTGACTACCTCTGGGGCAGTTCCTTCACTAGGGGTAGGGTCAGTTCCCTGAGGAGGCTGACCCTTACCTACTGTCTGGAGGGAAGAAGACTTTTCTTCAACCCTTGTGCTCTCTTTTGGGGGAGAGTGGGCCATTCTTTCAGGCTCCATCTCTCCAAATTCTTGGGCTGGGGCTGTGGCCATTACAGCCCCACTAACCTTTACAGGGACGCCCAACATCCTAAGGTGGGTTTGGTGTTCAACTTCAGCCCAGGCTGAAATCTCCAGATCATTGCCCATCAGGCAATCTACAGGTAAGGTGGGGGACACTGCCACTCTCTTTGGGCCTGTGACCCCCTCCCAGCTGAGATTGACTATGGCCATGGGGTGATCTGTTCTGACACCATCAATGTTGGTCACCTGGTATTTAAACTCAGGTAAAAGCTGGTGAGGGGGACTAGTTTCCCTGCCACCATGGTGACACTAGCCCCTGTGTCCCTAAATGCCACAGCTTTCTGACCATTAATCATTGGCTCCAGTCTGTACCTGCCCATTGCTGTGGGACCCATGGTAAAGGTGGCAAATCCTACACCACCATCAGAGTCAGAGGAGTCTGTTGAGGGGTCCCTGTCTGAACCAGGGCCCACCTCTGTTCCTGTTGCAAAAGCACCTAACTTTTTGGGTGCACTACTCCCAATTGGAGGATTACTACTGGTAGTACCAGGAGGGGGGGTAGTAGTTGCTGGGGGAACATTCTCTTTATTGCCAATACTGGGGCAACTGGGATCAGATTTCCAGTGCCCAGGCTTTTTACAGACATGGCAATATGGTTTCTTTTCGGGAGAGGAAGGAGTTTGGGACCCACCCCCAGAGGAGGAATTTTGGGGCCCTGTAGTGGACTTATCCTTAGATTTATCCTCACCTTTCTCTTGGGACTTAGTAGAATCTTTCTTCTGGTCACCACCCTGATTTCTAGTTTTTACTCTGGTTCTGACCCATTTGTCTGCCTTCTTTCCCAATTCTTGGGGAGAGGTCAGATCAGAGTCCACCAGATACTGGTGCAAAAGCTGGTTTTGACAATTATTAAGGATCTGCTCCCTCATAATCAAATTGTACAATCCTAAAAAGTCATGCACTTTGTTGCCATGTATCCAACCTTCCAGAGCCTTTGTAGCACAATCTACAAAATCAACCCAGTCTTGAGTCTGAGCTTTTTGGGTGTCTCTGAACTTCAACCTATACTGTTCAGTGGTTAGGCCAAACCCATCTATCAGAGCACTCTTCAAGACTGTGTAATTGTCAGCATCCTCTTCTCTTACAGTGAGGAGCTTGTCTCTACCTTTGTCTGCAAAGGAGAGCCACAAGATTGCTGCCCACTGCTTCTGGGGGACCTTCTGAACTTGACAGGCCCTCTCCAGTGCAGTTATCCATTTGTGGATGTCATCCCCACTCTGGTAGGGAGGGACAATCTTGTTTAGGTTTCTATGGTCATAAGACCTTTCCCTATCTCTAGGGATATTGCTGCCACCATGGGACTCTAGTCCCAACTTTCTTTTCTCTCTAAAGAGATCTAGGGACTCCCTGTCTAAGGCTACTTGCTTCCTTCTGAGTTCAAGCTGAGCTTCCTCATACTGAATCAGCCTCTTTCTCCTCTCATGAGAGGATTCCCTCCTATGAGATGAGACAGAGCTCCCTATTGAGGTGCCAGAGTGGTTAGACTCCTGAGAAGGAGATCTAGACTTTCTGGGCACACTCATAATCCTTCCTGGGGGACAAAGAGGGCATCATCCTGATCATCCTCTTCATCTTCCACAGGAGGGATTGGGTTATCCAGGTCAGGGTTATTGTCACCCTCCTGGCCAGTTTCAGAGGGGGGGCTGCGGGTAT
The DNA here is from genome assembly GCA_963921515.1 of Calotriton arnoldi. Lineage (NCBI taxonomy): Eukaryota > Metazoa > Chordata > Amphibia > Caudata > Salamandridae > Calotriton > Calotriton arnoldi. The sequence continues at coordinate 443,585 of CAWUFW010009262.1, read as the reverse complement.
TGGTACCCCTGGTCCCTTCCTCTTCTTCTGCCCCACCCTCAGCTCCTACCCCTTCAGTCCCCAAGGGCTTACTAAGGTCATAAGCCACCAACAACTCTTTAAGGTGTTGGGTGGTGGGACTTTGGCCTGTCCTTAATTTCCTCAAGTTACATAATGCTCTCAATTCCAAGAATGGGAGGGTATCATACTTGGAGGGAAGAAGCCCAGTGGCTTCTGGTAGGGATTCTCTAGATCCTACCTTTAAAGACATTACTAGTGTGGGGTGGTGTATGCACTACCTACTCTAGTGTGGCCTACTAAACTCTCTTGAGTTGTAGAAAGGGTGTGCTATCCCTTAACACACAACTCTAAGTTCAGTAGAACTTACTGTATTCTAAGCTTAAATTATATGTACCTTAGGTACCTTTAGTGGTTTTCAGTTGATCAATTCAATTGAGATTATCTGGTAAAACAATAGCAAGCTGGAATCCCACACGCTGCACACCAATGTGAGAAGTTGGCCTGGCATATGCTGTCCACTAATTATAGTGGGCACCTTGCACCAGTCCAAACAACCCCTTATTGGAGATAGGTTAAAGACAACCTTATTGAAAGCTATCCTAGTGGTAGCTATGGAGAGCAGCCTTCAGGCTAAGTCTTGAAGGAATGTAAAGCAGCTTGTTTTACTAGTCTATAATCTCTTGAGTGACCAAATGAAAGAGCACCACACCAGGTATATATTCAAAATATATGTATTTATTGCTAAACACACCCCTCTAGTCTCTTTATGAGGCTAGAGTTCTAAGTACATAAGTTAGAAGTTATTTAAACACAGTAATAGCACAAATACACGTTTGGGCCGTAGGGGCGTACCAAACCATATACCAATAAAGTGGTATAAGAACCACGACTGAACTAGACACTAGGCCTAGAGCCTCTAGAAGTGCTTGGACCACAAGGAACCACCCAAGGTAGTGACACAGGGGACCCACGGGGGACGCGTGCAGTGTAAATACACAACCGCGATACGCCGTTGACTTCTATGGAGAAAGTCGCGATCAGGAAATTAAAGAAAAGGGACACTTAAAGGAGGACTTGGAGCAAACCCTTTGAGAACTAGTACTTTGAAGAGTCTCTACCCACGGGAGCACCGGAGTACTCGTGTTACCTCACCCAGGGAAGCCGGGTGCATAGGTGCCTTTCGGGGTCGGGTTTCGTCGTCAATTTGAATGGCGATCTGCTGCAAAGTGCTGCTGGCAACCAAGTGGAAAGTGTCCGGGTGGATCCAAGAGTGGATCGGAGATCTGAAGAACCTGAAAGCAGAGGGGACAGAGTCTGGGTCACTAGCCAGTGACCAGGAAGGCGATGGACAGATGCCCACCGATGTCGAGTGCTTCAGGTGTGTTGACGGTCGTCTTGACTCTTCAGCCACGAGGTCCAGGAGGCGTTGTCAGCGACCAGGAGCAGGATTCGGGCTGGTACACGATGTCTGTCGAGTGCTGAGGTGTCGGCGACCGGATTGGACCCAACAAGCCTTGGCAACGGCAAGTCTTGGTGAAGATAAAGATCGTCAATGGTGCAGACCAGCAAGGTCTGGGGAACTCACCCAGCGAGGATAAGTGAGGGCAGGCCTGGAGCAACCAGGATGCCTAAGAAGAAAAAGATTGGCCTTCGTTAAGGGCTACTAGCCAACGGGCTAGCAACCGCGAAGGAGCCTCAAGACGTTGCACGTGGATCTGGCTCACAGGACACTCGTGGAGTGGAGGCCAGTGATCTTTGGTGTAGTTGGTGCTGGAGGCTAGGGCTACTCGGAGCCCAAAGCACGACTTCGTGGGAGTCCCAGAAGAGGATGCACTTGCAAATGTGCTCGGTGTCCAGGGGTCACGGTCTCACATTACCCACGATAGCTACGGGCCTCAGCTTTGCTGGGAACTCAGGGTAGCCTCGGGAAAGTCTGAGAATCCACCTCTGGTGATGCGAAGACTTCAGCGCCCGACGGGAGCTTCAGAAATGCAGACCGGACAGATGCGTCTTTGGTGCCTGCCAAGCAGGGGAGTCACTCCTTGACCCCAAGGGAGATTCTTCTGTCCTCTAATCTTGAGTAGTGCATCGAAGGTCCAGGATTCTGTTTCAGAGTTTCGTCCAGGGATAATCTAAAGTCCTAAGGACTGGGTTCCTATACTTATACCAAGTTTAGGGGTTGGACTACTCTGTGGCCCCACCTATGGGTGGGTCAGGGCAGAGGGGTGGCTACACCCCTTTCCCTTTGTCCAGTTCGCGCAAAGCAGGGGCTGCAAGCCCCTGATCCGGTTTGAACTGGGGTATGCACAGGGACACCAAGTGTGCCCCCAGTGCAGGACTTCAAAGCACCCGAAAGTGCTCCCGCCCAGCCCCAATACACATTATCCTGTCTGGGGAGGTGGTCACACCTCCCTGGGACAGGAAACCTATTGTCCAGGCCTCCCCTGCCGGAGTTTCATCCAGCAGCAGGAGGCCAGACTCGTGTCTGTGGCAGCAGCATCCATTTTGTGATGCCAGGGCTTTGGAAAGAAGTTACCGGGCTAGCCAGAGTTAACATGTCTTTCCCTCTAGAAGGGTGGAATGCTACCCCCGCCGCCAGAATTGGCGGGGGGTAGTATTCCAAGATGTTTGACACCAAACACGACATGTTTAGGTGCAGCCATTCCAAAGTTAGCATTTAACGCGAGGTTATAATGCGCTTAAGAGTATATGGTCAGGCTGCACTACAAACAGCATCAGAGAAGGGTCTCCGAACGCTGCAGAGGGGCCCTGCTCATGCAGGGGCACCCTCTCACATAGGAACCATGCACTCTGCCTTCAGGATTGACAAGGCCTGCCATAGGAGTGACTTATAGGTTTATATGTGTGTATGTATGTAGTGATATAGGTAGCCTATATCACAGTAAGGGGGGCATGCACCACCTTACCCAGGCTGCAGTAGCAGACCGGTGGTGTCAGTTTGGATGGCCTTCCAGGGGTGGCACAATACACGCTGCAGCCCCTGGTAGGCCTCTGAGGTACCTATGCCCTTGGTACATAGTATACCATATACTAGGGACTTATAAGGGCACTCCAGATTCCAATCAGAGATGTGCCTAAGGCACATGGAAACCTTTTTACAGAGAAAGCAGATAGACTGGGGCCCTGAATAGCAGGATCCCAGTCCAACTAAGTCATAAACCAGTAAAACACCATAAAAAAAGTGGGGGCAACCATATAGTCAGATTCCACCTTCCTACAAATGCAAGCAGTAGTCAGACTAACATTAGGGATGAAAGCTCCTTTGTCTCAATACATAAGGCGGAAGGACATCTGCACCCCCGACCTTGGTCTTGCATGCGGCAGGCACCCCCTGAGAGAGATACCATAGCAGATGATGACAACTCCCACACGACGCACAGCGCTAATGATAGACCAACGTATCCACACCCCACACACAGTGTCCTTGCTCGAGGTACTCTTGCATAGAATGCCCTTGACGCTTACGTACACAACAACCCATACGTCCAAACGTTGCACACACATACGACTCATTGCTCCGAGCTGTGGCATATCATCCACATAACTGACGCAGGTCAGAAGAGTGCCGATTCTACGAGAGCCACCAACGCAATGGCAGAACATCCCGGGCGCATGCACAATGCCTGTCACGTGGTAATGTACCATGACCGAATGCTGCCTGTTAGTGTCTGATGCATTGGTCTGCATGTTGTGGCCCTTGTCTTGCCCGTACTGACATGCACATGGCAATATAGTCTACGCAACTTCACTAGTGTTCAACTGTGATGAGTGTTGATTGGAATGACAAATCGTGTGCCTCAATGAGCATTGTCCGTACACAGGGAGGGACTGACTGACGCATTTCACTTAGGGGTGAGTCCCTATTGCCAGCTCCACCTCTGTGAACCAGACATAGTGGTTGGGACAGTTGCTGATAGACCTGTGCTCTTACGTGTCTTCAGCAATGTGAGTATGGTGTCCATATTCTTGCCATGTGGATCAATGTGATCCATCACTACAGGCTGTGTCCACCCAGTTGAGTGTGAGTAGGTATGCGAAGAGATGTTCTGTTGTCAAATGTGATGGGGGACACTACTTTAGGCCTGCCAACGACTTTGACATTTCATACCCAGCCCTATTTCTAACATTGCGTGGGGCAAAGTTGAGGAATTGCGCAATTGTCTTTCAGAGCAATGAGGCCACAGCTAGTGCACACATTCCCAGTCATCTCACTTCCCATGTGTGTCACGGTCAAACATGCGCATTGCTTTCATTTCCCAGTGTGTACCTTTTTGGGCAATCAATGTCCTTACATTCATCCATACTTTCATACTTGATCGATTATGGACATGACACATCTGTGTGAATTTGAATGATTTATTCACATTCGGTGGAGTGTTGGAACTGGAGCAGTACATGGCCATGCAAACCCCACATTACATTGTAGCCCAGTGGAGGGCCAGCCAGAGTCATTTAGGGATTGACAAGTACATCGGAAGAGGAAGAGTACAGTCCGCAGTCTGATTGCTGTGTCACTGGTAAGCAAACAAAATATGGCAGTCCATGTCGAGGTCCAAGGTGAGTGTCGCAGAGTGTTTCGGGGCACAGTGGGAGGTGTTGTTACAGGGCATGATGCAGAGGGCAGAACCAAGCTGAAACAGGGCATATGGCGGAGAAGAATGCTACTGGCTCCTTCTTACTACAAAGGTGGAATCACCCGCATCTTCGTCCTCTATGTCATCTGTCTGACATGTGGGTGCTGATGTTTGGTCTGCAGCACTGTGTGCCACTGACACATCAGGGGCCGGAGATGTGTGTGTAGTAGTACCAGCAGCATTCATCAGCAACTGCCTTAGTGGCAGCAATGCGATGATGAGGATCTGCAGGGCATGGAAGATCCCAACAACTTTTCGCTGGTGTGCATCTGTGGCAGCCATTCTTTCCGCATGCATCGCTCCATGTTCTCCATTATCCTCAGCATCTGTGCCAACTCTCGGCTGACATTGCTGAGGCCACTCTGACTTGAAAGTTGTTCTCCTCTCAGAGTCATGACTCCAGCGATGTCGGGCATGGATTGTTGTACATCATGGAGCGAACTGTGGGTGTCCGTTAGGGAGTGTAAGTGGTCCCTGATGGGACTTAGACACCCACGTATGTCATCTAGTTTGGCTGCCATAAGGGTGAACCCCACCCGCACCTGTTCAGCCACCTCCTTCTGGCAGTCTAACACATGGCCTTGGAATGCGATGTGTTCTTCGGTGAGGTGCTGGGAGCCAGCCGTGGTGGTGGGTGCTTCCTGCTGTCTGGTCTGTGCAGGGGGTGGGGTCTCCTTGATGCAGCTGGGCTGCACTGCTCCTGGAGGTGGGTTGCCGTGGCTGTCCATGAGCTGTTGTAGGGCATCAGTGTCGAAGGTGTGGATGTCCTCTTCATCATCACTGATGAGTTGTCTAGTCTGCTCTGCAGGAGGTGTTGATTGTCCCTCTGCAATGTGAAGGGGAGATGCATTTTAACATTGTGTTGACATGTATGTTGACGCATTGTTCAAGTTTACATACAGACTGCATGACAATGTACATTGTGACTGTTTGAGAGGAGCTGGCTATTTGATGCGGGACAGTGGACATTTGAACTACATCACGGATGTGAGGTTGTACACGTACATTATCATCTCACAGTTTCCTGCTATGCCAGATGTGATTGGCCAGTTTCTACGCACAAGCGGAACCAGTTGTGTCCTCTGTTCTGTAGTGTGAGTGTTGCACTTTGTACCACATTGTCGTCAATGATGATGTGATGTTATTGCTATGTGTGTGTGCTGCAGTGTGGGGGAGTCGCCCCTGCAGCTGTGATTTTGCTGTCCCTTATCCCTGTGAGGCGGTGTGCATTTGACTTCTGTGCTTCTACAGTGCTGAGATGTTGCAGACTTGGCTAATTTTGGCTCTAGTTCGGATTTTGGACTCTTGGGCATGGTTTATCCGCAGATGTGTTGTTGACTTCAGGGGTTGTTTGTGCAGGTGGATATGTCAGAGTGTGACCTGCTCCTTTACGGTTGTGTTCCACACTCAGCCACCTCAGTGTCGTGGCGTGCACCATGTCATGATAATTGGACTGCAGCCATGCTGTTCATCATGCAGTGTCACTTGCATTGTCAGTGTGGCTCACAGACACGCAGCTTTGCTGGTTTTGACAAGTGTGCATGGGTTGGTTGTGAGATTGGTGCTGTGTGGGGAGGGACCCATTTGTGCCCATAGTGGACGGGGGCCTACTTGCTGTTTGTATGTGTGCTGCGGTGTGCCAGGGGGATCAGGGACATGATCCAGAGTCATTGTAAGTGTGCAGTGTGCTCTACTTAATTGTGCATGTGTGCCATTGTGCCCATCTCCCCCCGCCCCCCAATCTCTCTTCGGTACTCATCCTGGTGCTGTTGTGTCAGGTCATGTCGAGCAGTGTCCGGACCACCAACTCCTGCCACCATCTCCCCCCTGATGACCGTGACCACCATTTCCTCCATCTCATCCAGCTCCTGGTGTTCCGCTGGACTGCCACCTCCAGTCTGCATTGCTGCCTGATAGTTGTCAGCTAGTTTCTTCTTGGTTTTGCGTTTCGCATCATTCCAGCGCCTCTTGACCTCTCCAATTGTCCTCCTCCTCACTCCGACTGCATTCACCTTGTCCAGGATGGACTGCCATATTGCATTTTTATTTGCCAATGACACGTTGGAGGTGACGAACAGTTGTTGGTGGTGTTCTATCACCTCCGTGATGATGATCCTGTTTTCCTGCGGACTGAACCTCGTCTTCCTCGTCTTCTTCTCCTTGCCCTTCCGTGACCCCGAGGTCCCAGGCTGTTCCTCCTGGGGGCTTGTGGGGTTCTGGTCATCCTTTGTACTTGCTCCAGCTTCCTCCATGGTGCTACGCAGTTTGAATTATTTTGTTTGTGTTTTTGGGTGCTTTTATAGTGCATTTTCCCGCATGACGTGTGGGAATTGCAGGCCTGTCGCTGGTTTTTTTATCAAGGTTGGCCACATCGCAACTTTTTTCGCGTTCATGTTTCGCGTTTTTTTGCCGTCACTGTAATTTTATCGCAGTCATTTGAAGCGTTAGCGTGAGACTATCGCATGGTACCGCCGTATTGGGAATACAACGTTAACACAGCGTTATTTTCACGCGATAGACTGCGATGTGCAAAGTTGCGTTAAGCTAATTTTGCGATAATTATCACACGTTCTTGAGAATATCCCCCTCTGTGTTACTGAGCTTTCCGTTACGGATTGAGCCATTGTTCATGATCATCTAGTGATTGCATACATTATACAGAATGCTTAGCCTTGACCTGTTACTGCTATATTGATTCACATCACTATTGCACTAGGTTATTTATTCGGTGCAGTTTTTTGTGTTGTGTGCTTTCTGTAATTTGACTGCCATTTGGAACTGTATATTAATATATTCTCGAGTTAATTTTAAAAAAGTATGTAAGCTGTTCTGTTGAAAATTTACTTAATTTCTAGCTCAGACATAAGTTGTACAAGAAGAGGTATTGTTATCTTCGTTCCCTCAAAAATAATGCTGACATTTCCTAGAAATTCAACAAGAAATTTAGCTAAAATATCGTAGGTTCTTATTAACGAGCTGCAATGATGATGACCTCTAAGCTTCTTACTTTGAGCACCAGTATTGTGGCAGGCTATTATCCATTCCCCTGTGGTCAGTAGGATATTTTCCACCCTTTGTGGTTTACAGTGCATTTCAAGCTTTAATGATCGCACCCTATATTAGCAAATGGAGGCACTTTCTGCTGATTGCTTCTGGCAACACAAACCTAGCCTGCAACAGGAGAGGTATTTATCTCATGAAATATAGAGAGCTGACTGGAGGTGAAATGCTCAAGCCTCGAAGGACTTGCTAACAAACTGTACATATCCACGTGCCTCATTATAGCCATGTTGTTATTATCTGTTCATAAGGAATTCTATATGTTATATTCGTGTATAGATTTTGTAAACTGAATGTGTCAACTGCTTCTGCTCTACTATACAATAGGCCTGGGCCTATTCTAAGATAAACTCATTTTCTATCAACTTTTTTAAGATATACTGTGTTGTGTGTAAAAGTCTGCATGCTTTAAAAGCAATACTGAGGTTCACATGTGATGGAATATGCAATGCACGGCACATTTCATATGCAGGTCGAATTGCATTGCTAGGGTATGTAATGTTATGCTACGTTACGTTAGGCAACATTATGTTATGCATGTATTTAATTCGCATCAACAAAGTGGAAGAAATAGGCTAATACCTTCAATCCCTATTATTAGTATTTCTGTGTGTTGCAGATTCGACTTTGGCCAGTTTGGCCAGTCTGTTTGTCTATGGGTAAGAGGTAATTTACAAAGTTTTGTTGATTGTACCTAGAGTGCGGTATTTAAAAGCATGACTTATCGAATGTCGTTAGAATTAATTTGAAGAACAAAATGAAAATAGCATATTAGATTCACATGTCATAGCAGTGTTGCTACTACGGTGTTGCTACTACGTTGTGTATTTACATATTCCCAATATTGTCTTCGTATAAAATATGTCTTAAGTCATCTTGTGCGAATATCAAGATTCCAATCAACTGAATTTCCATATAGTGACACCGGAAAAGACGTACTGAGATTTCCAAGAACAGCTTACAGGTTTGGCTATTAAGTATGAAATCACTTTATGATTCTGAAGCGGAACCAGTAAAATCCAAGGCAGGTGTGAAACTAGATAATGCCAGTTTATCACAGTGCGGGTCCTGTTCCAGAATAGTCAAACTCTAAAGGAGGCCCCTATTAAAATAAAGCATCATCAGTATGTTTTCATTTAATGAGCAAAGAGCTCTGATCTGCGCACACTTTTTGAGGACATGCCTGAATCGAACAAAAGAAGCAGGGAAGCATTCACCTAGGCACTGGTGCATTTGTTGCAATGACCAGGTAAGGTAGAGGTGCGTTTACTTTAAGTGACTGTTCTCCAAACACAGCTGTTACAAAATGTTGTTGTTTTTTTTTGATCACCCGTTTTTTAACTTTTTTCTGTAGGTGAGTCTCACTATTTGTGACTCAGCCAGTGGCATCTGGTGACATTTGAAAGTAGTGGGGCGTAAAAATTGGGTATGACTTTTATGTAGCCAGTGATGCGTCACGTGAGAAAGCTTAAAGGACAAACGTGGGGTCCAGGGTGGGAACTCCTCCCAAGAAAAAATTGAAAAAAGATTGGCAAATGGTGCATTTTAAAGAAAATTAATTTAGTGATCAAGCAGTGGGAACCTATAGTCTTGAAATATTAAACACATTAAAAACTGCATTACTGCATTACATCTTACTACATTAATATGTTCCACAGTTACTGTAATGTGTAAATCGTACAGCGCGAGAACTTCAGCCCTTTAAAGTGTGTGCTTGCCCAGTATTTTGCATTGCATGTGTCATCAAACTTGGAAGAAAATGCTCTAACCAGGCTTTGGGAAGCACCCACAGCTGCTGACTGCAATCAGTCATATAGAAGTATGTGCAGGTGGGATGAAGAAAGTGGGGGTCTCTAAAAGGGAACACATTTCTGATTCCCATAGTATGCCACCCGACCAGTATTTTAGTTTCCCTCTGAGATGCAATTGCATCCAGATATATAACAGAACAACTGACATACACCTATAACCGTCAGTATGATTGGCTTTGTCAATAGTTATTAGCTGCTCAAAGATAAATGAGTAACAGCAATGATTTGTTTTGTTTAATTAAAATTGGAAAGGTTTCAATTCTGAAATTGTGAGTCTGTGAATTAAATATTATTGAGGCCTGTGGAAAGGGTTTTGGCCTTCAGCTATGTGCGCTTTATGTTAAATATTTATGCCCTTTTTTCTCTGCACATCCTCGACCGTCTCTCTTTCCTCTCAGTACCCTCTTTTCACTCTTACATGGATGCACTTCCTCGCATCTCCCTCTCTTCACCACTTGCAAACATATACTGCTCTCACTCACATTTAATCCTTTTGGTTTTGCCTTGTGTGTATCCTCTTCACACTCATTTACACAGAATTTCAATTGCAACTGGAATACATGACCATAGTTCTGAGTGCTGGGCAGAAAGTCCAACCCACTGACAGGCACTTTGCTTTGGCTTCAGCATCAGTGCCAGAGCTCTCAATAAAAGCTCCTCATAAACACCTGGCACGACTCAAAGTATACACTATGCAAGAATAATATAATAAGATGCACGAAAATACAGAAACACAACATGAAGAGCTAACACTCTTGGGGTATGCAAGATTAAGAAAAACATGTAAAATAAGAGAGGAACTAACTAAATCACTGACATGCATTGCTTTAATGTTTTAACCACTCATTCTTCGAAAATCAATCCATGTTTTTGGCATTAATGTTGCTTCTATTATTACACATCTTAGCTTCATAACTGGCAAAGGCACCTTCAAAAGAGAATGTAAAAGGTGGGATCAAACTGTCATTAAATGTGTCTTCAGATCCTACACCAAGGTCAGCAGGTACATTCAACGGTAAACGGTACCAGTAAAGCAAAGCTTGAGATACATTGAGGGATGGTTGTCTTCTTAAACAGCAGAGAGGAAATCAGGGGATCCATCCACTAAGGTTGATTGAGAAGTGAGTGCCTTACAGTCTGCTCGGTCTGTCTGGATTTCATTTCACAATGAACAATTAACAATGAATATTTGTGTGAAGGTTGTGTTCTAGCCAGGCATTAGTGTTGTGCCGTACATTTCTCATAGAAGGAAGGCTCTATTGCTAAAACACGCGGTGGATGGCAACTTCTCCAGACTCTGGGGAGAAGCAATAGGTCAGTATAAATTCAGAAGAGCCTGTCATGCATCACTCTTGTTATGACTGGGTGAGACGACTGAAGACAGGGCTGTCGCCGTCGTCGAGCACCTATGCCAGAAGTAATCCTCAGCCTACCTCAGTGTGAGCACACCAGTCTGCCAAACATTCTCATGTAATGTAATGACTCCCTCTGAACACACCAGCAGGTATTCAGTCAAAACAAATGTCAATATACATCTTTGTCTGTGGCATTTGCATAGTATGAAATGGTAGCATGACAACTTTAGCAGCATTACATGCGAAACGGGGCGAGTTACGGGATCTGCAATAACAGCACCCAGACATTTGAGTGGATTACTAAGGGGAGGGAATGGGATCCCCACCGTGGTTTGTTCTGGTAACAGTGACTGGCCGGACCTCGCACAGTGCAATCCAATCCACCCCAGCACTAAGCACCTGCGAAGAGCATTCTAGGGTGAACCCGACCAGTGTCAAAAAAGGTCTCTGGCACAAGCGCATTTTGAGGAGACATTCTAACAGCATTTCCCTGGACTGGGACCCTTCTGTGGAAGGATGAGCGCAGCTCCTGCTTATAACGCATTCGCAGCAGTATAAAAAGCAGAAAACTTTTATTTTTGGAGAAAAAAATTAAATATAGCATTTTGGATCGCTGATCTATTCACGCTGATCTTGTATGTTGCTTTGTGCAGAATTATTTCCTTTCCTGATTGCGGAATTGTGTGAGCTAACCCCATGAAGACAAACAAATGACCGGAAATGTGCCGACCTCAGGCCAAAGGGAATTCAATTGCTACTGCACAGCACTTCTTGCTTTGTGTTTAACTTACCTGTGTAGAAGCAAGAAGGAACTTGGAAGGTCTTTTCCGATCAATGCATGCATTTGGGCTGACTCTTCATTGACACACGAAAAGGAGACAGCCTCCTTCCACCCCGGCGCTGCATCACGTGACATACACAAGCTGCCAGAGGCCCCTAGCAGCTACCACTACCGTGCCTAGACTGGCTGGGGCAGACAACCTCACCGCTCATTACTGAGTCTATGGGCTGTATCTTTGAGTCACACAAATGCTCCAGAATGCACTGGTGGACAGACTCGGAGCGGCCTCTAGTGCGCATGTCGGGCTGGTCGGAGAGAGGCAGCAGTCCAAACCGACATGCACAGTTGGACCCCAGGTGCACTGCCGCTGGCTAACTCTAACAGTGTCAGACTCTGTCAATAGAGTTGTTAAGACCAGCCCCATCCTAAGGCCGGCACTGGCTTCTCCAGGAGTCAGGAGGACCCGTTTCAGGACTCGATTGGGAAATCTGCCCATCTGCGGCAGAAACTTGAAAACTGTTTAAGTTTTACTGCAATTCACATTTAATTGGGGGGCCAGGGATGCCAGATATAAGTGGGGCAATGCCCCAACGCCCTAAGGGAGGCACCGCCCCTGGTCTGATCCATGGTAATCACACGGCACATGATTACCACCAGTATCTGACTTAAGATAAGGCCACTGTGACTCAGCTAAGGTAAGGGGCACTTGGCTGGTTACACGTGTGTGAGCTGCGCATGTGAGACTGCCATCCTGCACAGCCCAGTAACTGTGCACAGGAAGCATGGTGCAAAGGGGACTCCTCTGCAGGGTTAGATATTGACCTGGGATAGGCCTTATTATATTAGTGAACACTAATAGGTAAAGTCAGTATGGTTTACAGTTCTGTCTGCAGTGACACTGCATTATACCTATAGGGAGAAATCTACCTTAGAGTGCAGTTTCACTTCCCTTAGGCCTACAAAGTCGCAGGAGGTTTGAAACTTGGGTGAAACGTGTGCCCAGTCTGACTACGCAGGTCTCAAGATCATACATATACAACTTTATGGGCCATCTAGAATTTTCATATTTCCCTGGCTCTGCTCATCATCAGAGCCCAGGCCCAAGAAGCCTGCTGTGACTGCTCCTGGTGGCTAGAGTTTTCCACCAGGAGTAAGATGAGCCCAAGAGTGTCCAAATCAGCCAAACAGGCCCCAAATTATGGCTTTTTAAGGATGACGACCTTTGACCTTTTCCGAGAAATGGAGTGCATGGAGCTCTGCTGCAATTCTCCTGATTTCCCCCGAGGGAGGGCCAAGCCCCCGGGGGATGACCAGCCTTTGTGAGAATTGTCAAGAGGAGCGACACGCATGGAGCCCCCTACCCCATCCTGGGATTTCCCCGGGGGCTTCATCTGCCCGGCGGGTGACTCAAACTCGCTGCAGCAAAGTGAGGGCCAAAAAAGAAATCTGGTGCCCCAACTCATTATCCCCAAGCACAAGAGAATGGATTTGGGGAGCACAGCAGCGCTCCTCGTGCTGGCCATGGGCCCCTCTGCCTCACATGGATGTGTCTGAGGGGGCAGCAGTGGGGTGCAACACCCGTCTGTGCTTCCTGCATTCAGGAGAGAAAGTATGCTGACACCTGCCCCCACATAGCTCTGTGTCGGAAAGGGGTAGCTAGCCAGGCAGTGCAGGAGTAGGCTCCCCATAGCGCGCCCACTATAACATTTTTAAAAACTCACCTTACGGTGTCCAGGTTGGGTACAGGTACCCCCAGAAACCCCTAACATGCATAGCAAGGAGACGCATACCGCAGCAGCACATCGGCAGAAGTCATTCATTTCATATTCACTGCTTCCCCGCTAGAGCGCCCCATAATGCCTCAGGAGAGACATATTACCATACTTCTCTTGCCTTGTGATAGACCCAGGAGGGCAGGGGCTCAACCAGCATTAAACAGAAAGTGTGGGGGAGCTGCAGGAGTGCAGTAGTTTACCTTCACAAAGTTTCTAAAGACCTGACCCTATGTTTATGAAACCACCAAAATTTTGTCTCCCACCCCCGCCCCCTCAGGATTTTGATCCAGATTTAAGAGCTCTCAAGGTTGGATCTTTTCCTTTCAAGCTGGAAGTCCAGTGCCCTCCAGGGGCTGGTTCTATGGCTGCATTTTATGTGGCTTGAAGGTGTAAAAAAAGACACAGACGTGTGTTATGTTTAATTGTAATGGTTTATTAAATATTTATGTTCATAGGGGTTTTTGATTAATGTTGAAATGCTTTATTGACATTAAGTATTGTATTTACACATGTTTAATGGATATAGTGAAAGGTTGATGATGGCTAATGTGATTTCTATGCCTTTTAACGTGGTGCAACTTTACGAAAGCCAAGAGGCTTCTCTTATATTTTGTGATGACCTTTGATAAAGCCAATAGGCCTGTTTTATTTAAAGTAATACCCCCCATATTGTGATGTGCTATCTGGTATAGGTGGGGGCACTGTGCGTTTGAGGGTCATAGCCCTTTAGGGGTTAAATGTAATTTCATAATGTCATCTAAGGTATTTTAAATCTGCCTTATGTATATATTTGTAAATTAAAGCGTAGTATTAAATATTGTGTGTAATAAATGTGCTGTTTCTTTTTTAAAGAAAAAGCACTGACTGGATACTCATTTATTCAGCATTATTATTTTGTGCCAATGAATAGGGGTTACTAGCCCACACCCACTACCGCCCCTGAATATGCCTTGTACTACTCTGCTTCGCTACCCTGAGAAAGTCACGTGCTACAATGGAGTGCTTGGTTTCGTGTAAGGGGAAATTGTGGACCTATTACTTGCTAGGCCTCAAACCCTTCACAACAAATAACCCAATTTCCTACAACAGCTTATTCAGAGAATGCAGATAACAACCTGTTGGACCCTTCTCAAAATGGCTTCCGCCCACCTCACAGCACTGAAACTGCCCTCCTGCGGTAACAGAACAGCTGAGGTGTTCCCTAGATGTCGGACGTACTTCAGCTCTGATCCTACTGGACCTAAGCGCTGCATTCAATACAGTGTCCCATCAGATCTTATTGCAGTGCTTGGAGGAGATCGGTATAGATGGCCCGGCCCTGCGCTGGCTCACCTCCTTTTTATATGAGAGATCCTTCCAAGTGTCTGTCCCCCCCCTTCTGCTCTCAGGTACATGCTGTGTGCCAAGGGGTTTCTCAGGGCTCTGCCCTGAGTCCGACCCTATTTAACATCTATATTCAACCCCTGGCAGCAGTTGCCAGGAACAGAGTATTAACTGTGGTATCCTATGCGGATGACACACAGATGGTGGTCGCATTATCTGATAACTCTGTGCTGGATGTGCTTAAATTCAAAGACGATTTAACAGCCATCGCAGACTGGATGACCGCCAACTGTCTCCAACTTAATGCCAGTAAATCCGAGATCTTGTTGGTGGGTAAAGATACTCATCTGTGGAGTGAGCATTGGTGGCCATCCACCCTGGGCCTTCCACCTGCCCCGAAGCAGACCGTCACAAATCTTGGAGTATGGGTTGACACCGCTCTGACCTTTCAGGCTCAAACAAAAGCAGTTGCCGGGGTCTGCTTTGGGCTCCTACGTGGTCTCGAACCCTTGTTGGGTTTTTTCGAGCCTACCATCTGTCAGGTGATCATTCAGGCCACTGTACTATCCAGGCTGGATTATGCCAGCTCCTTGTACCTAGGGGCCAATAGAGCAGAGATACTTCACCTACAAAGGGCACAAAATGCTGCGGTTCGGATGCTCCTCGGCCTGCCGAGGACCTGCTCCACCTCCGATTCTATCCACAGATTACATTGGCTCCCGATGAAGAAACGTATCCAATTCAAAACTCTCTGTAGCTCCCATAGAATCATTAATTTCCAATCTCCCGACATCCTAGCTAATCTCCTTACGCCCTACATACCCACCCGCCAGCTGCTTTCTATCAGTCAGCACCTGGCGGTTGTTCCCCGGGTCAAGAGAGCATGGGCTAGAGGGCACTCCTTTCGTGCCCTTGCTCCTAAACTTTGGAATTCCCTCCCTGTGAGTATCAGAAGTATTCAAAACCATGCGTCATTCCGTAAAGCCATAAAAATCTTTTTCCTACATAACTTGCCCCTCTGTACGTCACCCGGTCTGCCCTATGTCAGTTGCAATTAGCGCTGGGATGCCCATTTGCTGGGGCAGCTGTGCGCTCTATAAAATTCATAACATAACATTTCTCCCTGATTCACAAATAGGAGGGGCACCCCTTTCATGCCCCTCCTATTTGTTACTTGGAAAGGATCACAAAAGCCCTGTTACAAGTCAAAAGAAATTTCAACTCATTAAAAAACTTTTGTATATTACGAAAAGTCATTCTGTAGTCAATACCCCTGTGATTGTGCAAATTGTAGGGTTTGTGACCCCAAAAGGGCTTAGTACATCTAGTGCTTAGACACCATCTACGCTGTCCTTTATGTCTAGGATGCAGAACATGCATTATTCTTACTAGACCTATTGCATGTTTGTTCAAACCATCTCTCCTACAGGTTGATGATTAGGTCAGAATCCTGCTTCCAGATTTCTGAAATGGGACTAGATCATTTCTAAAATGCTGAGAAGCCAGTGTACAATTGTGAGTTGCAGGATCAACAGCATGTTAATCTCTTCTTTGCCTGCTCAATTCATCCTATGCAAAGTAGTTTCTGGTTTCACATATTGGCAATTTAATGTGGCATTATTTAAGGATCTTTTCCCAGTGGTTTTATAAGATCTGAGAGGCCTGATGCAGGGTTGGGGCAATTTATAAAATGACTTTATGTGAATGGTTTGTGATAACTACAAATAGTAGAGAAATCATTAAGCCAATAAAAGTAATTCACAAGAACCTTAATATGGTCAATAATACTAGCTGACCCTCTGGCACCATAGGGTACCTAGATGGGTTGTCTAATTTAATTGAAAACATCTAGATACATGTCAGAGTCGTGCAAAATTATACTATACAATAGATGAAAACTGTATTTGTCTGAATTGGGTAAGTACTGTGGTCACTCACCTGCGTTTTGGAAATACCTCACAATTTGTGCTAATTGAGATTTAACCAGGTCACCTAACCTGTACAAAATGGTGACAAGGTCCTAATCAAATAGTTACCTTATAAATTACTCCGATAGTATCCCTGATTCATAAAATAATTTCCATGGCCTGGATATGCTGTTAATTTGTTAGTGGATGTACAACTGTGCACAGCAAATTTAAAGATATCCAGATAGCCAAAGAGAGCTGCGTGCATCCATGAGCACGGGGGCACCTTTTAGTTCAAAACATTGAAAAAATATCTAGACACAATGAGGCAAGACAATGGGGTGTTTAAATGAAATTCACCACAGATAAAGGACCTTCTTTAGAGTTTGATGGATGAAGATGAGCCATCAAATATTGGTGATTCAGCCATCCTCTGCCGTAGAATACCACCTGCCAAATTAAGAGTTTGACAGCGTGGTGGAAGAACATCTGCTGTCCATTTGCGTGTCACCTCCATCAACAGATTTAAAGATGAAAACTGACGGGCAATCTACCAGAGACCATTGTTTATTAGTGGGCATATGGAGGTAAATACTCGACACCTGGTATCCACATACTCATTCTACAGGCAAAAAAGGCAAGGTGTCCCTTTTGTTGACAGTACTGGGTATGCATGTGGGAGAGGTCGTGGACCAGGTGGACAAGTGTACCAAGTGGCTGCTGCAGTACAAAATAAACAGTAATTCCACAATAAAACAATTGCTAAAACATATGATTTAAAGTTACCGTTAGTGTTTGAGATATTAACTTGTAGGTGCACTCAAACCATAAATATAGGATAAACAAAGCACATATCACAAATTTGTGCATATAAATATTTCATATGTATAATCATTTTGCCAAAATATGGAAAAGTTTTAATATGTTAACAAGAGTTATGTTAGTAAAAAAAAATCAAAATTCATTAATAAGTCTTACACATTTAAAAATGTAAAAATCCCACAAAACATCCACTCTTGTAATAGTAATAATAGCCTGTTGATCTCAAGCACCTTTTTTCCTACAAAACACCGGCAGATTTCTAAACTATCAAATCATTTTATAGGACTCATCATGAATATGCTTTAATTCTTCAAATGTTACATTTGAAATTTTTTCCACTCTGTGGGGCAGATCTACAAGCCCCTGGCGACAACTTTACACCGCCGTTGGGTCACTTCTGTGACGCATCAGCGTCGTAAACAATGCGCCAATTTGCGACATATTTACAACGTGACGCATCTAGAGAGATGCGTCACGTTGTAAAGCCCTGCGCTACATTATACCTGCGTCAGGTATAATGTATGCAGGGTGGGCGTTCCGACGTGAGAAAGCCTCGTAAAAGTGAGGCAGTGAAATCTACAAGATTTCACTGAGTCACTTTTACGACGCCACTGCGTCAAAACCTTGCGCCTGCTTGAAGCAGGCGTAAGGAGTGACGCAGCATGTTAGGAATAGGCATTCCTAACCATTGCTGGAGTTGCGTCATACTTGCGACACGACTCCAGCAATGCGCTGCCCTTACGCTGGAAAGATGCGTCACGCATCTGTCTATCCTCGCGCCACGGTGCGCCGCGTTGTAAATGTGGTGCATCCTTGGTGGCGCAAGGTTTTTTTTACGTAACGTAATTTAACTGGCGCATCCCTGCTAATATGCAGGGATGCGCCAGTTCTTGTAAATCTGCCCCTGTGTTTTTAGTATGTTTGGTTATGCATTGTTCTACTACAAGTGCCACAATGCATCACATTAATAATTATTAGACCGGAAAATTCTAATGTGTAAAAAATAGTTTTTGGTTTACTAATTTGTGTAGTGACTAAACAAAAAAAAGCACATTGCTTAAAAGATTAAAACACAGTTGTAGCTTATAAACATTATTGTTTATTTTTATATAAAATATCAAATTCACTACTCCCAAAATTTGGGTGGAATGGTATTGTAAATGTCACTAAACGGAAGGAGGGTGATATAAAATGTTGATATTAAAATCTTGCCTTGCAACTACAACCGATTGTCTTCCTTCTCAGTTTAGGAATCCTCTAGCAATCTCTCTGGAGGGCCGTCCAGAATCCTCAGATTGTTAACATGGGTGCAAAGGGGGATAGGCAAAAAAACAGGTGGTGATAAAAGGGTAAGAAGAAAGAATTCAGGATTCTGGAAACAAAATGGAATAGACAACTTTTGGCGCAAACATGCATGTAAACAAAACAACGTGAACAACTGCTGTCTGCATTCTGTTGTTCCAATGCATTTGTGGTAAAATGATGCCACGTGCGATAGATTTGTACAGCAAATGGCACATGATTGCAAACGTAACGCAAAATTACTGAAATGACATGAATTATGCTGGTGTAATGTATACTTGCCCAGGACAAATTACAATGCACGTGTAATATGGTGCATGATACATCTGCCATGTTTGTTAAACAGTACCATGTCCATCAAACTCAAGATGAGCCACAATGTTTTATATTGATATATATCACAGCATAATAATTATTATATCTAGCCTTTTTCTGGATGCACAGATATGTCATAGATACTGTACATAGATAGGTGTGTTAAAAACAATATATATATATATATCACAGTAATCTTTATTAAATATATTTTTTTACAAAGGTATTGAGGGGCTCCGCCCCACTGAAATGCCCCAGAAAAGCCCCAGAGACTAAAAATAAAATGGTAATGTAGTTGATTCATTACCACTTTATTTTTCGTCAACCCATCCTGAGCCGAGTGTCAAGACGGGGCGGGCCTGCTGAATGGCAGCAGCAGCAGGGAGGGGCGGTGAGCTGCCTGTCCACTAGTTTAAATTGTGCATGCTTCTTTGAACAGCAGTCTTGTGACGGCCAGCCACACATGCACACTTTAAACCTTTCTAACCCAGCTGTCTGAAGCAAAAGCCTCCAGTGCTCTTGTGAGCGCTGATAGTGGCTGCTCCCTCCAATCCTGGTGCTGTCCTAACAGCATGAGAGCAGTGCCAGGACTGGTTAAGGGAGTTGGCTGGGGCCCTGGAGATCATGAGGGGAGAAGAGGACCAGAGCGAGGAGGACGCAGCAAGCACGGTCAGTAACGTTTTATTATCTTTACTTAATTTTAACAATGTATTTATTTTATGTAGCCACCACCCATTTGCCCGCCTCTCCACTCGGCATAGTTGCCAGCCGCCCCTGAAGTTTTTGTCATTTCATTTAATTTAAGTTAAATTATGTCTGTAGGAAATCCACATTTTCTGCATGGTCAGTGTAATTTGCTTTGCGTAAATATGGGAGACTATGCCAAATTACGACAAACTACATGTAAATATGTAAAATGCTAATTCTGTCATTTTACGTTATATTTTAGCGTGACATGCCCGCATGTCAGTATTTGGCTCAAGGAAGAATTTAAACGAAAGCACTGCAAAGAACAGCCACTTGTGTTCTATTGTTCTCATGCGTATCATCACAGCAACTTTTTTAAAGCGAATGGCGCTCAATCACGTGAAATGGAGTATTAGAATGTCATGTAACAGTTATAAAGCTAAATTCCCGAAAGTACTTGAATTATGCAGGGGGGAAATTTAAATTTCCTGAGGCTTAGATTTCTTGCCTTTTTTTGATGCCATTTTTGCTCATTTGACAACTCTGTGCAGTTTGCTGGTACAGGGCACACCTTTAATTAAGACGAGCAATTGGCCTAATTTTGGTAATTTCGCATTTCTTATGCTGTTACACCACATTGCATGATAGTGTAGAGAAATTTTAAGACAACATGTATCGTTAAGGTAATTTTTAGTTATGGTAATTTTTGAATGCGAGCAGCATTTCAGTTAGAATGGGAGGACCATTTGGTTAATTCTTCAGTGCAAAACTACAATTCTGACCACAAGCTGCAGTGTTGTGAATGCAAGCAACAGGAAATCAACTCAAAATTGATTTTTTTTTTTGTGCAAGATGCGTTTCTCATAATTACTCATAATTTTGTGTCATTTTTTGGTAATTTTGCATAATTACGATGCACGAAATTACAGGAGTTACGCCCACCCCTTGACTTTACCTCTGCTAAACAGGAGTAATGTGCTTATGCATACATCTTTAAACATGGTTAAATTGGCTTATCCCTAGTAGACCTATTTAACTTACTTATAAGTTTGTAGTGTTTGGTATAGAAAATGTACCCAGGGCCTAAAAGTTAAATGCCTCCTATGGACTGCAGCATCTTGTGCAATCAACTACAGTGGTAGTGAAAACGTGACATCCGGCCTACCCTGTGTAGCCTGGCGACAGCAGTTTGAATCCTGCTGCACAGACCTCTCAAAATCACCCTTTTGGCAGGTAGGAAAACCTGAATTCAAATATTAAATGAGCCACTTCTATGCGTTTCTTTTGTCCACATGATATGGTGCATATCATTTAAAAGTGGAACGTATGTAACATTAAGAACATCATGTTCCCCCAGTGACTAGGACCAAAACGACATTGTCTCTGGTCAAGCTGTAACCTGCATTTAGGAAAAGTCAAAGTATGCATTATACACATTAATCTATAGCTTTTGAACTGTATCAGCTACAGATTCCATTCAAAGACTTAGGGGCTTATTTATGAGTGCCTTGTGTCACTTTTCCACTATGTAAAGTGGTACATGCGTGACCCAGGGCTCTCATAAAGATTTAATGGAATGGCTTTAAGTGGCCTCATAAATCATGAGTAAGGCGTCGCAGCACAAATTGCCTGGGAGACGTTCCAATCCTGGCTGCAACAGCGGCACTCTCTCAGCATGTGGCAAGGGTGCCTACTTTGGCATTAGGCTGCCAACACGGCGCCAGCACAGGCAGAAAGGACAGACATGCACCGTATTGCTTAAATATGGTGCATTCCTGCTCTTTCACTTTGACGTATGGCAGCACAGCAAGGTGCCTTGCTTCGCTACCCTGCGCCAAAATGCCATATATTTAATAAAAATCCAATCTAATGGTTACGTTGGATTTTTATTGAACATATGAGAAATGTACGTTTTTGAAAATTACGTTTACCTTGCCTCAAGCTGCTGGAGGCTATTTAGCATGAGCACTCCAGAAAATGCCCATCCTGCACTTGCCTTAATTAGGTGTGAAAGAGGTTTGAAAACTGCTTCCTGAGCAGACACAATGACCTGGGAGTATAGAAGTGTACCTTCCCTGGTGGGAAACCAGCTGCAGTGGTCCCAGGAACTTTTCATTTATTTCAATCAGCCCTGGTCCCAATCAAATGTTACGTGATCCCTGCAAAGGACCGGCCTTTGCCCCCATAGTCAGACTGGCACCAAACCCAGTGAGAGGAAAGCTACCCCCAGAACTGGTTTTGAGTGACCACAGAGGAAGGTACTGTTCATTACATTGGATATGGGTAGGCACACAGGTTCTGCGCAAGGGAAGAAGTGTTTCCTCATCTTGTATTTTGAGTTAGAGGCACTATGGGATTGTTTGCAGCAGTGACGGCCAGTGCAGGTAAGAGTGGTGAGGCGGTGGGGCGGAGGGGGGGGGATGCGACAGACGATGACGAGGGAAAATAAAATTATTAAAAAGAGAAACACTTACCGGGTCGGCTTTTTGACTTCAATGCGTTTCACTGGGACCAGTTCACTCCATCCCGGTCAGTGTCAAATCATGCCTATGTCCCATTCTACCGCTCACATACACTATCATTGGTGCATTGTCCTTTTTGGTGATTTTTTACTTAAAACCCAAAAAATTTGTATACCCTTATTGGATTTTTGCCATTTTTATGTCATTTTGTTCATTACATTTTATTTTGTTTTTCTAATTCAGTTTGCTATGTTTATTGAAAATTATGTAGTGCAGTACTTTTTAATAAGTATCAAGGGCCTAATTTTGAATTTGGATGACATGTCCTGTCCACCATATTGCAAACCATTAAAGAAATGGCACATGTAAAAGGGCAGACTGGATATCTGCCACATTTGTGATAGTGTAACCCATCTGCCAAACACTAAAGAATGTCCAAATATTTATTAAGAATAAATATTTGAAATTCAAAATATTAAACATACCTACACTTTTTCTAGAGTTGTTACAGTTTTGTAGGTGGGCCTCCATACCACAAAGGTGGCAGAATCTGACAAATGACTACTTGATGATTTTAAAAATCATTGTATGGCTACTGGAGATTTGAACTCCTTCAGAAGTATCTGCTGTATAGGCAGCTTCTTAGAAGGCACAGACATCTCTGCCAGGCAGGTGGATAGCTCTAATGTAGCATACAATCATCCGCCAAGGTGCCATAGATGAAAATCTTCGCTACAGTTGCAGTATGATGGCCCACCCCCCAAATATCATCACCACCCCAGGGCCTTCTTTAGATTTTAGGGATATTCTAATGCACTTGAAATATGTTGGATGGGACAGTCCCACATTTATGATAGAGTATCCTATCTATGTAAAGACATTTTTAACATGTTGGCTTTGTAGAAAACAGCATTTCTGTTAAAGATCCATTCATGCAAAACTGTAATCTTCAGAAGGTTTAATTTTGCAAAGCAATACAAAAGAAAATAATTTTGGGCAATATATTGTACTAATTAATTTGCAAACTTGTCAAAGTTGGTCTGGCAGAACTGAGTATACTCTTCAAAGGTTTTATTAATTATTTAGCATTTATGAACAAAATAACTTCACCCAAAGTGCTTTCTTTTTAAAACTGCAATAACGTTGATTTTAAACATATGTAACACCAAAAATCATACCAAATAAAATATCATACAAATTAAAAATTATCTGTAAGAAATTGGGTTACTGGTTGAGGTGGGTGAAGCCATCAAACTCCTTGACAGGTCGAAGTCACAAGCAAACCCCAAATTAACCTGTCTTTAACCCTCTGGTAGCTTGGCACAAAAGCAATCAGGCTTAATTTAGAGGCAATGTGTATTTGTGCAGCACTTTAAACAGTAATAAAGTGAAACACAGCACAAGAAAAACCCAACACCACTTTATAAAACAAATAGAGTAAAATTTAATAATTAATTTAACACGAAGTGCCAACTGCGGATATCTGGTCCCGCGGGACATAGACAAAGTCACAAGTTCATGTCAATTGTCAACCGTGATGGATCGCGGGCCAGCTACAGGGACCCAGTTAGGCCAGCTGACCAAAAATCAATAAGTCCTGGTTGCAGAGCGTTATGGAGTCCTGTGTTGAGGATGCCTTGTGCAGCGACAATTCCTAGGAGTTGTGAAGCTGTGATGTGAGGTCCTGCATTGTTGTCAAGGATGCCATCAACATGGGGCTTGTGATGCAAATTCCTGCATTGAGATACATCAAGCACCAGCTGGTTCAGAAGATGCAGAGATGCAGAGTTAGTGGTCGGTGATGCGTCACGCTGTGGCTCTGATGTGTCGGTTCTGCTGGGACCTCAGTTGGGGCTGCTAGTGCACCTTCAGGCCAACTTTCTAGGGTCCACGACTGGGGTGGACCATTTGGGAGGGTAGTACTCACAGCTGGCAGAGTCCAGGTGATGGGTAGAAGATGGAGAAAGCCTGATTTGTCCCTGAGGCTTCTGATCAGGAGGCCAGCCAACTAGCCCTTGGAGTCACTCTGGTGACCCTGGGTTCAAGATGCCAGTCCAGGCCTTCACTCAGACAGGAGGACAGCAGGGCAACACAGCAGGGAAGCAGAGTGACAGTCCTTCTGGCAGCAGGGCAGCACAGCAATCTTTCTTTTGAGTCTTCCACCGGTCCACATGTGTTCTGAAGAGCTGGAGTCAGAGGTCCAGTATTTATGCCTGTTGCCCACTTTGAAGTAGGAGAAACTTCTAGAGGTTTCCACCACCAGGGGTGCTTGGAATTTCCTACCTCACTGCTGTGGTCCCAGATTGATTGAGGTCACAATAGACTAATGTCAATCCCTTTGTGGGAGTGCCCAGGCGGGTCTTTGTGAAGTGCAGGTGTGGTAGGTGACATCTGCTCCCCCTTGTTAATTCAGTGTAGCCCATGCTGCCAACATCTAGCTTCTCCTTATCTCACTGTCTGGGAGCAATAAACAAAGACTAACTGCCAAGTACACCTAGTCATGTGACCCAGGATACAGCCAGCAGACACCAAATGTTTGGGACAAGAAAATGCTACTTTCTAAAAGTGGTGTTCTCAGAATTGTGACTAAAAATCTGACTTTGCCATTAAAGAGGGCTTTCGTTTAATTGCAATTCTTTAGACACCAAACGCAATCTTTCTAGTTTCTACCTGTGCCCAATTGAAAGTTATTGCTTGTTAAAATGTAATAAGGTAACCCAATGCTGTCCTATGAGAGAGGTAGGCCTTGCAGTAGTGAAAAACAAATATGAAATGTTTTTTCCTAACTATAACTACCAAGTGGCATATATTCATTGAAAGAAAAAATATTAAAGGGACATTATATTTAGCTTACAATATCAGTCATAACATGACTTTTTAAACGAAAAAACCCTAACCCCTTGGCCCTTATGGAGAGGGTCATCAGTAATGTCACCAATTATGTAATTTAACATGTCATGAGTGATGTAATATGTGAGGTCATAAGCAGTGCATGTCTAGGACACAAGGTACAGTTAGCTCAGTAAACTATACCTGGTAATATTTACGTGGTATTTTGCTATTTAAATGTTATTTCTAACTTATTTCAATGCCTAACGATCAAGTCACTTTAACTTTTGAATTTTCCAGTGAATTTCTTGGGTTTGTTTTTATCATATTCACCCAACCCACTGAGCACAGCTTTTGACCATGCACAGCGGGGATTGGTCACAGAAACCCTTATTTTCTAAATTTATGATAATGCACTACTCCCTTGGGAACAACTGTTATGATATAACTATTTTAAATCCTTCATCACTACCCCAAGCACCTCTTTAATTGTAAATTTTTGGAAAACATCTGAACAGATTTACAATAATAAAATGCACACTTTCTGAGTAAAGTTCTAACTTGCTGCGAAATTTGTAGTAATACCGTTCATCCGTTTTTTCTGTTTTGCTTCCCCAAATGTCCGTTTGTCGGTGCTCAGCATGCTCAGCTTAATGAATGATGCCAAAAGTGTCCAGTCAGGAGCTGTGGTGGATGTTTTTTTTTGGGGGGGGGAACTTTTGTGAAGATATATCAAATGACGCCAAAGAATTTTTTTATTTTAAATTTGTTAATGGCTTGATTGCATGAAGCTAACAGAAACTGGAAGTCTCTCTATTCCAGAACAAAAAATATAGAAAAATGAAGGCTTAAGTTTACTGTAGGACCCCTACAAAACACACTTTAAAATGCATAAAATTTGAGGAAGATTCACAGGAAAATGTAGAATATAAGATAGATATCTCTGAGGCTATTACTTCACACCTAACATGCTCAGGACCATAAGAGGTATACTGGAAAATTCACAAAATATCAAGGAAACATTAGTAGCCCAAGTAGGTCTCCCAGTAAGTGCCCTAGAAAAGTGAAACCAAAGAGAAAAATACATTGACAAATACTTTTCTGGGCCAAGAAATTATGAAGAAAGAATATTAATCAAAATTGCTCCGTGGCCAAGCAAGCCTGTAAATAAAGTCATAATATGCACAATGCAGTTTTGATCACTAAATACATGAAAGACTGCAAGGCTTGATAATGAGGATACCAGCCCATGCACAGGGACTGTCATAGGTCCGCATTCTTAAATATAACAGAAATATGTTTTAGGTATGAATAATAATTTAGGCTATCCCTTTGCACTCTACTACACATAGATCTCAGTAGAGTCAAAGAATGCAGAGAAAATGAAGGCTATATTGTTCAAAAGCGTTAGGAAAATATATGTGGCCATCACCAAGCTCCAGATCCTTTCGGGGACCATAGGAGACATACTGGAAAATGCACAGCAATTAAGGAAAGTGTCTTTGGTCACTCTAGAGCTCCCTACTACTACATGGACCCCAAAAGAGAAAATGGGAAAATGTCAGTGAAGTTCAATGGAAGAATCAGTGAACACAATCCTCAAGATATACACAGGAGGAATATAAAACAGTTGCCTAGCCCAACAAATAGCATATGGTCTAATGGATAACAGTACACACACAAATGAATCAAGATCATGCATGAAAAAGTATCACAGCCTGACATAAGGAGGTAACAAAGTGCCCAACAGCCACCTATGAACAACTGTGAACGGCCCCCAGGCCACCATCAACTCCAATAGCACAAACAGTACAGTGCAAAAAAATCCTCATTGCCATTCCACCAGGGCCAGGTACCTCTCCTAGGCTTGCTCAGCACAAGCATGAATCCATCACCTTTAGCAGCAACCAGGAAGAAGAAGTTTATACGTTTTTTAAAAAACAGGTCTCCTCTCTTGAGTAATTTTTTTGTATAAAAATGTATCATTTCTGAGAATTAAAATCACAGATTGTGATTTGTGATGGGAATCCTCTGAAATGCCAAAATATGATGGCCTAACAATCAAACACCACTTTAAACTAAAATATTACACATAACATCCACATTCAAATTGCAAAGAAACATTGCAGCTAAGCAAGAACATTCTATATAGACCTATAGATATTTTAGAGCACATAATTGCATTTTGTTTGGGAGTTTATGGTAAATACACAGTGCTAGGCCATTTCTTTGGGACTTAGGGAACAAAGGCGCTACTGGGCAATACTGGTGGCGAGTATTGCCTGGTACACAGGTAACCTTAAAAACCAGACCATGTGAGCTCATGGTATGACAAGAAGATCTTTCTTTTAATTTTTACTCTTTGAAGATAGGGATGGCAAGCATTGTAGGCTTACTTTTGAAAGGCGGAGTGCGGTGGGAATCTTAAGTATAGATACCACATGAATGGCGATACAGTAAATATATTATTCAAGAAGTGCCATGACTGTAAAAAGTATAAGATTAATGTTCACAAATAAATGGAATGAAGTGCATTGAGATTAGATTTTCATCTTGGCCTCTCACTAAGTTGCTTTAACACTATAATTATAGACAATCTTCCATTTACAAGTTAGCGGAGGGCACCTTGCAGGTATTTAAATATCTTTGTAAGGAATACTCAGGTACTTTATTGATGTAGGGAAAGGTCACATGGTTCTGTGT
Source organism: Calotriton arnoldi (assembly GCA_963921515.1). Classification (NCBI taxonomy): domain Eukaryota; kingdom Metazoa; phylum Chordata; class Amphibia; order Caudata; family Salamandridae; genus Calotriton; species Calotriton arnoldi. Next base: position 415,798 of record CAWUFW010009262.1, on the reverse strand, counting down.
GAGCCATTGTTGAAAGTCTCACTCTTGGACATGGGGCTGTGCATTTTCGCCCTTTACAGGCCAAGGTTTCTTCCAATGCATGGAGTAACAGATCTTGGAGCAGAACTGTTTCCATCCAACATATATGGTCAATTTCTCTTTGTAGAGAAATTGAGATTGTGATAGGTGACAGGGTGCTTGCGTTGGTCCAGCACTTCTGAGGATGGATCAGTCTAGCAGGACATGCTGCAGACGAATTCACCACATCTTTCATGAACAACACAATGGTTGTGTGCAATTTTCTGTGGCATGACAGCCCTTGTAGTAAAAATAAGGTAACAATTAAAGGAATGCTTGAATTAATCACTGGGACCACATTCACACCATCTTTTTGCCAACTGTGACATTCTAGACAGAGACCTGTCTCATGCCAATTTGTATTTGCTTTACTCCAGCACGAAATGCCACACCATGATCCATCTAGATGGGAACACAAAGAACCCCAGATAGGTTTTGACCTGTTTAGAACTCATAATTGAACGATAGTTTGAGTATTATAGCACAGTGAACACAAGACCCTGGTCTGAGCATACCCATTTCACTTAGGGAGGCTACTAGGAAAATAACAAAGTGATATACATAATGCTTGAATTGATCCTAGCCATTGACAATGACTCAGGTCACATTCCAATGGCACAGTGAACATGAGACACATGTCTAGGTATACTTGTCTCATTTAGGGCACCTTACCTGAAATGTTTGCTGGAATTCATTTTTGTTGGCCTTGGGACTTTGTGCACTCTGCTAACCCAGGCTAATGAGTAATTCAAAGGCTGGACATGTACGTTTAAGTTTTTCATGTCCTGGTAGTGAAATATCTCCTAAATTCATTTTTCTCTACTCTGAGCCCCCCCTCCCATAGGATAACATTGGGGATTCCTTATTATATTTAATAAGCTGTAATTCCTAATTAGGAGCAGGTAGCTATGTCATGTTTGGTATATATGAAATTGTAATGACACACTCTCTTTAATGCTAAAGCCGTATTTTTCATTACCGTTTTGAAAATTCCATTTTTAGAAAGTTGGAATTTTTGTGCCCTTAGCCCTACAGTGTCTGCAACCTGTCTTGGGTCACATGGCTTGTTGTAGCTGACAGGATTAGGTGTGCCTCAATGTGTCATTTGCTGGCAGGGGCGGAGCTGAACACAACCCCACTTACAACTGAATAGTCTGTTGTTAAATATGTGGTAGGTATCAGTCTGACAATAACATTATTTCAAGCATGTTTTTTCTTTATTTATTCTCTTTGTCGACATATATTTGAATTTGTCTCTTTAAATCGTCTCTCTTCCTCTCAGCATGTATCAGAAGTCCAGGACCGTCAGGAAGTTGAATGCCCCTCAAACAAAGGAAAATGCCACAGGTAAGTGTTCTGCTTTTTTTTATGTAAGATTCTTTTTTTTTCAGGAAGGGGTCATGAGGAAAGACACCCTATTCATGCCACCTGACCCGTCACCAATTGTATTGAATGTTCTTCTAAGTCAATTGATATGAAAAACAAAAAAAGAAGGGAAAACTGAATAATATAACTAAAGAACTCCTCCTTTTCTTGGGGAAATATGCTAAATGAAATCCAATGGTAAAACAAATGAAAATGCCTTTACTATTGTTTCTGTCCTCTCATCTATAATTTGGTGGTTGGGCGGTGGCATGGTAAGTCTTTATTTTACACTATCATTCAATTTGGATTCCCTCCCTACTCCCAGTACTTTGCTATTTCACCCTTGCAGCAACGGAGCATGTACCTGGGCTAGCTATGTTACTCCAGGAACATGGAGGGGTGGCTTGTGTTGATGGTGGCCTCTTGGCATATCTTGTAGTCCCACAAATCCCTTCCTTTTCCCCATTGTGGCAGTCTTGTTCTTGGTGTCCTCTCCCTCTGTCCAAATGCTCTCCACTGTTGTGCACTCTCCGTTTCCCTCTTCCTGTTCTTTAAGCATCTCCAATTGCTCCAATCATCTGATGATGTTTATCATTCGTCCAACATGGTCTGCGGCGTCTGGAGATTTAAAGGGCCTGGTCTCCTGCAGCAGGGTGTTTGAAGCCTGAATTCCATCCCACAATGATTTATTTGTCTCATATTTGGTAGCCTGACTTCCTGTCACCGGCTGGAAACAAGGAAGAGGAGACTCATTATGGCTGGTGCTGGGAATGTGCAGAGAGAAGTCTTCGGGTTCTTCTTCCTCCCCTTGCTCTGGAGACATGCTGTCATGACACCTGTGCTCTGCCTTCACCCAAAGGGCCTAATGACCCTGTATTGTCACTGCAGCCAGCTTAGAGCCAGGGTAGGGGAGTCGGCAAATTCCATATATTTCAAAGAACCATTCCAGAAGCTTCTCCCAGTTTCCAGAAAAAAGGCAACAGGGTATACAAATAGGAACTTCAAACCTGCTCTTCAGTACACTTCTTGAGCTGTGGATACTCTGCCAGAAAGAAGCACTGTTCCTCTGCTGAAAGGACTGCTACTCTGCTGGACTGCTGCTCTACAAGACTGCTGATCTGCCTGAATTGCTGCCCTGTTTGTCTTACTGCTCTGCTTCCTTCTGCCTGGGGGCAAGGAATGGATTATCAACTGTCCACCAGAGTAACTAACAAGGGCTAGTTTGCTGGCCTCCTTTTAAGAGCCACATTGACACAAAAGGCTTCCTCCATCTTGAACCTGGACCCAGCCTGAGTGAGTCCTGATCCTCCAAGTGGTGCCCTGCCAGTCATGGAACCTGGGACGTTGTGCTAAATGGACCCAGATAGTCAAAGTCCAAAAGTGGGGCCTTGGAACATTTTGGCAAAAAACTGCTCTGAGATCCAGGATGAGACTGGGAACAATCTGCTCGCATATCCACTCTATGTGCATCGCCAGTCTGATTAACTTGGTGGCTTCTTCTGCCATGTTCTTCTCTGCAGCAGCAAATCCTTCACAAAATGGGTATGCAACCTCGTAGAACTATCTCCAGGTATAGCCCTCTGCCTTTTCCAAACATAAAAATCTTCACTGCGTTGGTGACAACGCATCCTCATCAGACAATTCCTGCAGCCTTGCCCGGCTGAACTTTAACTTCTGAGAACATTTTTCTCAAGAATTTTCTAAGTCCAAAGGTAAGCACTGACCGGGCCTAATCTACTTCTTGTATCCAAACCACGCTCTATCATATTTTCCGACTTTGACCCAGTCTCGTGTGACTAGATGTCCGCGGTTGGTGCTTCGATCTTTTGGGCACTTGCGTTTACTTGAACTTTCGAAATTCATACCTCCAGTGCTACTGATTGGATTTTTGCCATTTTAGGATATATATATATATTTTTGTATTCTACTTTTATAAATTGGCTTGGGATTTTTTTGGGTTGTTATCACCTTAGTACTGTTTGTGTGCTGCATACATTCTTTGCACATTGCCTCTAAGTTAAGTCTGACTGCTTTTTGTGCTAGGCTACTCAGGGTTAAGCACAGGTTAATTTAGTGACTTTTTGTGATTCACCCTTCAAGGAATTGTGGCTGTTGCTTGACCAGTGCTCACACCCCAGTTAACCAACAACCCACTATCTCACATTGGTGTTCAGCTGTTATGTTATGTTATGTTATGTTACCACGACTTGTAAAGCACAACAGCTGCCCAAGCAAAGGGGCATCCCGGCGCTGACAGCAGAGCAACTGACACGTGCGGGTGGAACAGATAATAGGACTACGGTGCAGGGAAAAGGTGAGTTTTAATGGCCTTCCTGAATTCTAGGTAGTTGTTAAGGCCCCGGATGTGAGCAGGAAGTGCGTTCCAGAGGAGGGCCCCCCTACTACGAAAGGAGCGGCCTCCAGCACGGACTCTCCGTGTCCGGGGAACCACCACTAGGTGTTGACCCTGTGAGCGGAGATGTCGTGAGGGAACATATGGCGAGAGGAGGTTGGCCAGGATAATGGGGGTAGTCAATTTCAAGGCTTTGAAAAAGATGCATAGAGCCTTGAATTCAATTCGCCTGGCCACGGGCAACCAGTGAAGACGACGAATGGCGTCAGACACCGGGCAAGACCTGCGCAAACCCAGAAGGGTTCTTGCTGCCGCGTTCTGTGCCCTTTGTAGCCTCAGAATTTCAGCCTTATTGAGATATGAATCAGGACTTGTGTTTGTGCAGCACTATACCGTGATTTGTGTTACACAAAAATCCCATATAAATAATTTGACTTCAGGGTGACTCCTTTTTAACCCTTTCACTGCTAGGCCTTTTACCCCTATAATGTTGAGACCTTTTTGGGTACTTGAGTTAGTTCTCCCATACTTTTTTTCCCACATAAAGTATCCACACCAAATTTGCATCCTTTTTTTTCAACATCCGGGGGTTTTGCAAAGGTAACCAGGGTTTGGCCAAAATATAGCAATATATTGTTTATTTTGGGCAAAATAGAAAAACAGTGCTCAACAAAAAAAATCCTGTTTTATTTCCTAAAAATAGCATCAATGAATGGTTTTCTGTGCTAAAGTCAAAATGTTCCCAGTAATCAGGGACTTGCAAAGCTGAATTAAAAAAACTATTTTTACCACAGTTTGTCATTTTTTCAATTAGGGAGCCTGTTTTTCCTAATTTTTGTGCTTTCAAACTACTTCCGCAAAAACAACAATTGATGGACAGAATGCAGAACAATGTCGTACTTTCACCCCAGTACAGAGATCTGGGCCTAAATCCATCGTTTTTTTGCTCACCATGCCATTCCAGTTTGGACCCAGCCATATGCAAATCAGTCTTGACCCTGCGCCCAATGGGAACAGTCCAGCCCGAACTGCCAGGCCAGGTCCTCCCTGGACTGGAAACAAGCATCCTAGGACCGGTTTCGGGCTTTCAGCCCTCATCAACCAGGATAGCTTGACTCCAGCGGCATGGAGAGCACAGGACCCACGTCTGGGCATACCCGTCCCACTCGGGGTAACAAATGCAAAAACAACAATTGATGGACAGAATGCAGAACAATGTCGTACATTCACCCCAGTACAGAGATCTGGGCCTAAATCCATAGTTTTTGTGCTCACCATGCCATTCCAGTTTGGACCCAGCCATATGCAAATCAGTCTTGACCCTGCGCCAATGGGAACAGTCCAGCCCGAACTGCCAGGCCAGGTCCTCCCTGGACTGGAAACAAGCATCCTAGGACCGATTTCGGGCCTTCAGCCCTCATCAGCCAGGATAGCTTGACTCCAGCGGCATGGAGAGCACGGGGCCCACGTCTGGGCATACCCGTCCCACTCTGGGTGACAAATGCAAAAACAACAATTGATGGACAGAATGCAGAACAATGTCGTACATTCACCCCAGTACAGTGATCTGGGCCTAAATCCATCGTTTTTTTGCTCACCATGCCATTCCAGTTTGGACCCAGCCATATGCAAATCAGTCTTGACCCTGCGCCCAATGGGAACAGTCCAGCCCGAACTGCCAGGCCAGGTCCTCCCTGGGCTGGAAACAAGCATCCTAGGACCGGTTTCGGGCTTTCAGCCCTCATCAGCCAGGATAGCTTGACTCCAGCAGCATGGAGAGCACGGGACCCACATCTGGGCATACCCGTCCCACTCGGTGTGACAAATGCAAAAACAACAATTGATGGACAGAATGCAGTACAATGTCGTACATTCACCCCAATACAGAGATCTGGGCCTAAATCCCTCGTTTTTTTGCTCACCATGCCATTCCAGTTTGGATCCAGCCATAAGCAAATCAGTCTTGACCCTGCGCCCAATGGGAACAGTCCAGCCCGAACTGCCTGGCCAGGTCCTCCCTGGACTGGAAAAAAGCATCCTAGGACCGGTTTCGGGCTTTCAGCCCTCATCAGCCAGGATAGCTTGACTCCAGCGGCATGGAAAGCACAGGACCCACGTTTGGGCATACCCGTCCCACTCGGGGTGACAAATGCAAAAACAACAATTGATGGACAGAATGCAGAACAATGTTGTACATTCACCTTAGTACAGAGATCTGGGCCTAAATCCATCGTTTTTTTGCTCACCACACCATTCCAGTTTGGACCCAGCCATATGCAAATCAGTCTTGACCCTGCGCCCAATGGGAACAGTCCAGCCCGAACTGCAAGGCCAGGTCCTCCCTGGACTGGAAACAAGCATCCTAGGACCGGTTTCAGGCTTTCAGCACTCATCAGCCAGGATAGCTTGACTCCAGCGGCATGGAGAGCACGGGACCCACGTCTGGGCATACCCGTCCCACTCGGGGTGACAAATGCAAAAACAACAATTGATGGACAGAATGCAGAACAATGTCGTACATTCACCCTAGTACAGAGATCTGGGCCTAAATCCATCGTTTTTTTGCTCACCATGCCATTCCAGTTTGGACCCAGCCATATGCAAATCAGTCTTGACCCTGCGCCCAGATCTTTTGACTGGGGGAGAATGTTTGCATTGTCAGCATTCCGTCCATCGTTTGTTTGCTGTAACACTTTTTGCCCTAAGTGGGATGGGTATACCCAGACGTGGGTCCCTTGCTCACTGAGCCACTGGATTCAAGCTAGCCTGGCTGAAGAAGGGTGACATACCCTGAAACCGGTCCCAGGATGCTTGTTTCCGGTCCAGGGCGGACCTGGCCTGGCAGTTCGGTCTGGACTGTTCCCATGGGGCACAGGGTCAAGACTGATTTGCATATGGCTGGGTCCAAACTGGGGTGGCGTAGTGGGCAAAAGAACGATGGATTTAACCCAGATCTTTTGACTGGGGGAGAATGTTTGCATTGTCAGCATTCCGTCCATCATTTGTTTGCTGTAACACTTTTCAAACTTCTTCCAGTTTGTGATGGAAACCAGGGTGAAATTAGGCCCGGGCAGAAAACTCTGCTCGCACTCTAAAGCAGAGCATGTAGTTCCTGGATTCTACCTTCCAGTGCGATGCAGAGTTTCTGTTTCCGTTCGCACCCGTGATTTGTTTTGGAGCTTGCTCGCGGGTGCCACAATAGTCTAGGGCAGCTAGGGAGCAAGCATGAGACTTTGCGCCCTTTCCCGCAACAGCGCCAATGTAGTGCCACTCGCGATCGCAAACACAACACTTGAGTAGCTTTTGTGCTTGAGAAGCAGCTAAAGCTACAAAAACAGGTTTTCAAGTGGATTTTCTTCTCTAAGTTGCAGAGTTGTTTTTTAGTGTGAGAAGCGTTTTTGTTTTTTTTAACGTTTTCTTTTTTCCAACAGGTAGGAAGTGCCCCAGAGACTCCAGCTTCCTGTTCCTGTCCAGCAGGCTCCTCCCAGTGCTTTGTCCATCTTCTGATGACTTTTCATTTGGATTTGGAGCTGGAAGGATCCCTATGTTTGTCTGCTGCATGTATATAATTGGATTTAAGGACTTTCTATTTGAGATTTCACAAGTGAGTTCAAAAACTGTTGTATAGGATGTTATTTTTGATAGAGGTCATGCACCAATGTTTATTTGTACTTTTATTAGAATTTTCAAATTTATTGTGGTGGGTGGCCTGCAGTTTCAGTAGGGGCCTAGTTATATTTTTGCATTTTGCACAGCTCAGTACATTTTCTCCATGTTTGTTAAATTTGCATTATTTATTTATTGTACTATGTTGCCTAATCTGCCAACAGACCATCCAGTCAATAGGCCCAGGCCAGTACTAGTCATGGGTGCATGATACAATTGTTTCTGTGGTATATGTTGTTTTTAAACATCATTTAAAGCTGGGATTGCATTGGATTAAATAAAAAATGTGGTTTTATTTTGTATTTCTCTTTTTGTGTGTATATAAAGTGTGCATGTGATGTACTATTTGATGCCTTGGGAGGATGTGTGTTGTTTCAAATGTTTTATAGATCAGTTAATTTTCGTTTTTGGCAGTGTTGAATTAATGGTAGTGCTTTCTGCAGTGTTACCAATGCCTCCCTTGTCTGGCCAGTGTGTGTGTGTGTGTGTGTGTTTATCATAGGCCACCATTCATTCTTTTTCTAAATGCCATGTGGCCAGGGGCCATTTTGTGTAGTCGGTATCTATAGGCCTGAATGTGTTCTCTTAGTTCCCCATGCCTCCTTGCTCGCTTATGCTGTTTGACCATGAGACTGGCAGCCATTTTGTTCATCCAGCCAGTGTGCCTTCGCCATAGTCTTGCATGTGTTCTTTGTTCCCCATGCCTCCTTGCTTGCTGTTGTTGTTTGACCATGCAGCTGGCATCCATTTTGTGCATCCAGCCAGTGTGCCTTTGCCATAGGCTAGCATGGATGGATGTGATATCATTTTAATAATATGCTTTAGAATCATTGTAGTATATGTATATTAGGAATAGGATTTTGATGAACAGTACATACATAATACATGCATTGTTCTGCATTTTTTTATTTTGCACCTCCTTGCCTCATAATAGGTTTCTTCTCATCCTCCCATTTAAACATTGGCAATTATTGATCATTTTTTTAATTTAAATTTTTTATTTGGATTTTTTATTTTATTTTTTTAATTTTTAATTTACATTTTTTATTTGGATTATTTTATCTTAAATTTTTTGTTTGGATTTTTTTCATTTTTCAATTTATTTTCTTTTAATTTAAAAATTTTTTTATTTTTATTTTTTATTTTGTTTTTATGTTTTTTTTTTTTTTTTGCATTTTGCCTTGGTCAATATATCCATCCACCACAGATGCACAGGTGCAAAGCTGTATTCAGTTTCTTTATGTATAATTCCATTTCCTCCTGGACACCCTGGCTGCGGTGCACTGCAGACACATCAGCACCATTAATTTTTTTAATGATTTTTCCATTTACCCCATGCACACATTTTTTGCCATTGGCACACACTAAACTTCATTATTCCATTTACTCATCCACTTTCCTGAGTGCCACAGTTGTCACCTTTAGAATATATTGAAATAAAGTAAAGAGCTATATTTGTATGTTGAGTTATCCTGATTGGAAATTAAATTTTATGGTATGGTGGTGTGGTTTGACTTTAAAGTGGTTGATTTATTATTACCTAAGTAACTAACCATACTAATATTGCCTTTCTCTATACTAATTCAAACTGCAACAGTGCCACATTTCACTAAATGTTTTTCTTGCTTGTTTGCTTTAAGGTGCACAAGAGAAGAAGAGATATTACCAACAATACTGTCAAACAGAAGGCCTGTACAGTGAGGCCAGTCCTCCAATCTCTTCCACTTGTGCAGCTTAGTGCCACTGCCAACTGAGAGCTTTAAGATGGCCTCAAAGAAAGCTGATCCCAAGAAAGTGGTCAGTGAGAAGAAGCAACTTTCCTCCAGGGGCGCGCCGACCACAACCTTTTTTCGGGAGACGTGTGCCGGCCAGACCTTTCTCCGAGGAGCAACCTGGTAGCAGCACTCCCGTATCAACAGCACCACTTCAACCTGAGCCCAAGACCATGTCTGTCAGAGAGGCTGCCACTGCAATCATGGCGACGCCGACAAGCAGTGACACTGATTTGGATTCGTCCCTTTCGCAAAGTAGTACCCAATCATTTCAGAAAACAAAACAAAGTGGTAGCAGACGCAGCCAGCACTAGTACATCTTCCTTAAGTTAGGGTAGAACAGGAGGTTGAGCTTCCTACCGAGCAAGAACCTCCTCTTTTAGAACCATTGGCTTCCTGATCTCCTGCATGGAAAAGGAAGGGTACTACTCCACCATCTTCTCCAAGCACCACTTCTGAAGATGATGATGATAGGGACATGGAGTTTATTCCAGCAGAGTCCGGGAGTTGCGAGGAGATGCAAGGGAAAAGAATAGGTCCTGAAAGCCTTAGAATTATGGATGGGGATGATGAAGAGGATGGCGACAACAGGCTAGTCATTGTGGTAGGTGACACAGAGGAGTCAGAAATTACTATTCAATCTGCTCCAAGGGGTGTGTCACAGGTAGCACCACCAGCTCCATTGTTTGGAAAGCCCCAGCTGAGACCTGCACAAACCCCTACCTCAGTAGAAGTATGCACTGCAGAGAAGCAATCGACGACACGCCCAATTATCTACAGTTCTCCTTCAGGCATTAACAATGACCCAGTAAAAAAGCACTCCTTCCCAGTTTGGGACTTTTTTTACAGTTAGCACACAGGAGGAGCACATTACAAAATGCACCATTTGCCGCACAAAGGTTCGACAAGGTAAGGCTAGTTCACATTATGGTACTGGGGGCCAAATGACCTATATGAAACAATATTGCACAATCTGGTGGGAGGAGCACCTTAAAAACATTGCTGAACATGGTCATGGTGGTGAAGGTGAGGAGAGCTGGGGAACATCAGCTACAAGTCCAATCATGGTGGGAGGTGATGATGAGGAAGAAGAGGGTGACATCCTCATGTAAATCAGCCCTGTTCCCAGCAGTGTACTAGCAGAATCTTCCATCTCAATAACTTCACAACGGCACAAGAAGGCTCAGACTCAGATGGAAACACCACGACATACAGTGACTGACCCACCATGGCCCACACTGAGTCTACCACCACCTAATACTCAAAAGTCACCTGAGTCAGTGGCCCCAGAAAAGAAGAAAATATAGGCTACTATTTTGGGCATGTTTAGGCAGGAGGGGCTCTACAACCAAAACCCCCCAACAGCATTTTTGTACAATGGGAAGCTGGCAAAAATGTTTGTGCTGGAACTCCTCCCTTTTTCTTTTGTAGCAGGAGTGGGATTCTTGGAATTTGTGGCAGACATCTGCCTGAAATGGAAGATTTCAAGCCGGACCTATTTTGCCAGAGTTGTTGTTCCAATTCACAATGTGCTGCAATTCATTGGACAAAATGTGCAGCAAAGTGTTGTTCACACTATTCACCTGATGACAGACATGTAGATCAGTTGTTAGGAGACTGATTAGATGTGCATCACTGCACACTGGATCTCTTTCATTGGGGTAAAGCAAAATCTATCTACAGGTCTTGGCCCTGAAGAAAGTATTAAGAGCATTCGGTGGCATGCAACAGGAGCCATGTTCACCATGGAGAAATCACACACTGCTGCAAACACCTTGGACGATTTTAACATCAAGGTGTCTGAATGGCAGTGACCCAGAGGTCTCAGAATTGGATTTGTTGCCATGGACAATGGCAGTAAAATAGGCAAGGCCGGGGCAGACGGTGGCTATTTCAGGGTCCTGTGATCGCAGAATTGAATCAACCTGGTTGTTCAAGATGTTCTGAAAAAAGAAGACATAGTCAGCAACATACTGACCACCTGCAGAAGAATCTGCACTTATTTAGGCCATTCTTTTAAAGCCCAGAAGCAGTTGTTGATTATTCAGCGTGCTAATAGAGTGCTGGTTAAAGCCCTGATACAGTAGGTGCCAATACTTTGGAACTCGACCTATTACGTGTTGCAACGTCTGCTTGAGCAGTACAAACAGATCAGTAAATATGTCATTTAAAGAGAAAGAGATGCAATTGGGAAAGCTATGACCTTGGATGCGGACAAATGGGGTCTAGTCAAATGCCTTACACAGATGCTACTCCCTTTTGAGGTTTTCACAGGGGGAGTTAGCAAAGAGGACAGTAAGTTGGGATAAGATATTCAGTTGTTGCAACTGCTTCCGGACCAGCTAAAGAAGGGTTCGCACTTGCAGGTGTGAACGAAAACAAAGAAGGGCATGCCTTGGTTAAGAGCTTAATCATTCGCTTGGCTCGCAATGCAAGGCTGCAAAATGACATCATGTCATCCAAAGAGTACATCTGTGCCATACTAGTACCCCAGAAATGAAACAGCCAGCCCAACCTGCACACCAAGGTGCGCTGGTAACGCACCTCCCCACACAAAACAAATCCCCGACTAGAAGTCCAAATAAAGAAAAGACTGAGCCGGTGTGCCCAGAAACGGTGTGCACCTCCACTGCCACCGCTGCTTCCAAGTGGCAGTCACCAAGACCAATATAGCTTTTTACCAATGTGGAGAGCACCACCAATGTGCTATTTGAAAAATTGCTGTCCATTCAATGTAAATATCAAAAAATGTGGTTTCTTTATTCTTCGGTGTTGCCCACAGACCAACAGCCAACGCACTTCGTCCATAGAAATGGACTTCATCAGGGCTTGAATGAAAAGGAGACTTGGCTGTGTGTTCAGAGAATATGAAAGGGTCATAAATACAGTAGGACCCCACCTGTGTTGCCCACAGACCAACAGCCAACGCGTTTCGTCCATAGAAATGGACTTCATCAGGGCTTGAATCCACTGTGCAAAAAAATTCTGCCCACTTTCATTCCTTTTTCTGAAGGGGATGTTTCAAAATAGAAGAGGTGCATTGTTGAGCAAGCCGGAGACCTGGAAGAAGAAAAATAAATAAATAAATAAAATAAATAAATAAATAAAGAACATCTGGACTCCCACTCTGCAATTCTAGGGTGCTGCCTTCAACTTCCAGAGAGGGCAGTCCTGTCTCACAGCAGCCAACACCAACAGCCAGAACTCCCGCAACAACAGCAACAGAAGAATCTGACCCACACTCTGCATTGACTTGGCTTCAAGTGGCAGGTCTTAAATCCAGTGCTTAGGTGAAGACAAAAGAGGTCAAGCAAGTGGCAGCACCAGTGACCATTCAGAGGATGTTTCAGAAGCTTTTTTGCAACAAAAAAAAAAAAAACTAGTCGAACATTTTGTTTGTTTCAAATTTATGCTGCCCACCATTTTATAGTCACATATGTGGCCAGATTGAAGTTGGACCAGTGTTTAGTGAAGAAGCCTCCACAATTCCTTCATGAAATTGGAGACAATGGCCGCCTCCTTGCATTCCTGCCCTTTTATGCATCACTTAGCAGGGCTGCCCCAGAAGACCATTATTTACAAAAGTGCAAGTACCAAATTCCAATGTGTTACCTGCGCCAAAGATACAATTGTGTACCTACTACCTACCCTACCCATGCCTGGAATGGAAGGGGTAACCACAACTATTGCAATATTGATGATTGATGATTTATGTGGTGGCAGACAGTGAGAGAGAGTGTTCTATTAATAGTAAACTTGAGTTTGATATATTACAATGTTTTCTGCCTGATGGGTGTTCATTTTTCCTGAAGGTGATTGGCCTTTACAAACTTACTTAATGAAAAGTTACCAGTATGGTCTACTCCTTTTGTGGGTTATTCAGAGACCAAACCAGTCACTGTATTTAACAAACGCAAACCTATACAAAATACTGCAATTCTGTTTCTTTACTTGTTCTTCAACAGCAGTGCACTAAATGTCTATCTCGATTGGGTCAGGACTGAGACGGAGTTACTCGAAGTCAAGAGGAGGATGGAAGGACTCAGGGCAGGACTGGAAGAAGCCATTATCGACTTCAAAGGTAAACCATGACTCTGAGGCCTACTACTCAGCTATGTGGAATAGAGAGGAGTGCTCTGATTTGGGAAATGCAGCTGAGTGTGTGTGTTGCACTACTGGCAAAAGTGAAACTCTGAGCCCTCTTGCTTTTTGCTCTGCCTCTGAGTCTTCTTGGTACACTCATCATGAAGCTTTCCTTCCTTTTGTCCTTCTGCTTCACTCTACAATAGTTTCTGTTTTACAATCTGCAGGCCATATCGTCTCCTGCACGAACAAAAGGCGAAAGCTGAGCTCAGCACTCATGCTTACCTACCGGACCAGTCCAGACAGGCACCCAAGAGTGACAGATATTCCCGAGGAGAATGCAGATGCACCACACAATTTGGCAATACAGTATAATTTTTCTTTTACCAATCATATTTTTAGAACTGGGTGGGTTAAATTCACCTCTCTGTAATTTGATTTTTTTCAAACCTAGAAGACAGAACATTTAAATATCTGGGGCATATGGACAGTTTGCAATGCATTTAACTGTACTGTGTCATATTGACTCCTTCCTTTCCATCCTCAACAGATGGATGATGATGATGTGCTGGTCATCGCCTTGATGACTATTGTTCTTGTGTTGTGTTTGTATTTGTCACACCTTTCCCCAAATCCCCTTTCTCATCCATTCATCAAACCCTAACCCTCTTCCCCAGGGCTGTGTGATTTATTTGGATGTGCTTCTTAATATACACCAAATAGATCACAGACTTGGTCTTGATCTTCTATTATCTGAGCAATAGCTCACACCAGCCCCACTTACCCAACCACTCACAAGTAAGAATATCTTTCCTCAACGTCAACATCATCTTTCAGGCCTTTGTAATGCGTAAATAAAATGCCTAACCTTGTCGACTACAGAGTACAGACTTTGAGTTCATTTTCCCTGACTTTAGATTTCATAACTTTGTTTTTCAAATTCCATGTTCACCATTGCTCAGAATAATTTACTATTGCTACTTTTTGTTATAATATGTGGTACTCTTTGATGTGTCATGATGGTAATAGTCTCTCCTCAGTCTTTCTGAAGCTATAATATTAATGTACATATAATACTCTTGGTTGTTCTTTCAATTTAGTTACCTGTGATCCTTTTGATTAATCCTGCAGTTGGAGATCACCTTGTTGGTAGTGGGACCTCGCTGTGATGCCTTTCCTGCTAGCGTATTATTCCTACCATGAAGAAGGCACCTTGGGAAACCCGCCGGTAAAGTGTTGGAAGATTGACAGATGGAGCAGCCACCATTTCATCTATTCAGGTAAGAAAACTATGGGGTGAAGTCAAATAATTTAATTAGGGCCCAATTATGAGTTTGGCAGTCCGTGGACCACTGTACGCGGGATCCGACCATCACGAGCTCAGCGGTCCGACCGCCGTATTACGAGTTGGTCTTGTTGCCTTTGCAAAGAACGCGGATGATGCGTTGGAATGAGCAAGAGGGGTAGCCACTGGCAGCAGTGGCAGTTAGGGACCCTTTGCTGGTGAGGGCAATGTCGATGTAATCGCCGGGAGGATGGAGGCTGTGGCTGGCTTGCTGAACTGAGGCCTGGGTCAGAGGCAGCTACTTCTGCCTCTTCCCCTTCCAGGCCACCAGTTTACAGTACTCTAACTGAATGGTTTATGGCCTCTGCTGCCACAGGCGGGACGATATCTCCTGCTTAGTTCGTGGTGGTGGACCAGCAGGAGTAGCTATATCAAGAGAAAAACAAGCATTTGCAATGCAATAGGTCTCGCATTACTGAAAGTTTGAGCTATTGGCGTTGCATTATTATTTGCAACACCAATAGCTCAAACTTTCAGTGATGCGAGACCTATTGCATTGCAATTTTTTTTTTGCAATGAAGTGATAACACGAGACAATCGGTAGAGCACATAACAACAGACGTAAGAGGGCCAGTCCTCATGGGAGGCTACAAAAGGAGAAAAGGCGGTACTTAGAGGGACTACTAAGGCTATTCACAAATCAAAAGTAACCATTTAGAAAGGACAGTAATTGGAGCCAATTGATAAGATGTGTGGAAAATGGGCGGAGGCTCAAGTCCATACCTGAATACAGCCCTTATGGAGTTTTAACTCTGTTTAATCCACTTTCTTTTCCTAGGTGCCTCATGTCACTGCCATGCGCTACCACCCACCACGGTAAGCCCAGGGTGTCTAGCTCAATATCACAGTATGGCCATTTGTAGCAATGCCATCTCTGAAGGACTTAGGTCCGGTCGACCCCTTGGCACAGGCCCCATGAGTGTGAAATCTCATCAAACGTCAGAAAAAGGCACACCCGTGCAGTTGCTAAATCCGACAGAAAATGGATACGATAAAACCCGCACCGCAACCTCAGACGTAGGCAACGTTTGGCAGAGGAAATGGCCCAAGTTACAAACAATACAACTTTTGACGTGTAGCTCGGGGGAGTGCCTGCCCTGCTTTTTTGTTTGAACGACAGTCCCACTTGTTTCGACAAATACATTCGAACGTGACTGAAAAATAACACCATTAGGCACACTCAGTCCACGTGCGTCCTAGCCTACTGCAGCTCTGGGGAAAAAAAACATTACTTTTTAATCTCCGGGTTTGCAACAAGCTGCGCGCTAAATGTTTGCCTGTCGTGTTTAAAGTGCACCAGCAGCATTTTGTTGTTTTGAAGATAATGTTCACTGTTGTTCAATAGTAACACTCAAAATGGCTTTTATCAGGAGTCTACTGCTTTTTGGGAGCCACAGTTGACCTGGAGCAAAGGGCCCAAGTCTGCCAGGAGTTTTTCACCCAGGTTGAGTTTTCCCAGTGCGCAATGACCAGCTGCTATGTGTAAAATAACGATTACGCAATGTGGGCAGCGCACAAAAAAAGCAGCTGGTGAAGGCTGCTTTGAAGCCATTATTGTGATGTTACACAGGTTTGGACAAGTCGTTTCCATTTTAAGGAAACTTCACTTTCCATTTAAATGCTTTTACTTTTTTCCCTGAATCACTGCGAGCTGCTTGTGTAGGGTGAGGTCGCAGTTATTTTGACTTCACTTTCAGTGAGCTGACAAGAAGGCTTATCGAGTTAATAGGGTGCTGCTGTTATCTGAGTGACACAAGGTTCGACATCATGTGATTCGGGGCAAATCACTTAATCCAATTCCCAAAGAGGTAGCAATTATGCAAAGAATGATACCTTGCAAACTGAGGACCTGTTTGAATAAAGAACGACAGATGTTCTGTGGGTGACAAAAATAAACGCAAGCTTTTCGAATATAGATTGTTGGGGAATTTTTTTTCCTAATGATAGCAGTCGAGCGAGCAGCTAATAGTACTCCAGTTATTTTGATCCTTAGCTTCCATACCGTTCTGGGTTTGAGATCAATCGCCAAGTGTAGGTATAACCATAGAGCCTCTGGCCAGATTAGGACAATCATGTACACTTTTCCTGCATTCGGACCTGCAGACAAATCCATGCACCATAAAAGGCGTACTTCTTTTAAGTCAAGGTACCCAAACGAGTCAATCAATCAAGGTATCGGTCTCAGACTTAAGTTACTCAATAAATGTAAAGTACACCATGAACCCGAACGGCTGCAATAGTGCTGTTAAAGGGAGCTTTTCTTCTCAGACACTTGATTTTTCAGCTTCTCATGCTTGAATCAGTCAATTACAATGCAACAGTTCGAATCAAATTACAAATTAAACTGTCCTTCAACATAGAACAAACGTAAATACATTTTATACCCAGATAATTTAAGCTACTGTATTTTAGTATTTCAAGTTTAGTGCGCACAGCTGGAGAAAGGGGCAGACGCAAAAAGTAGCCCTTTGTTAGTTCAAATGAAATCTTTCAGGCAATTTGATCACGAAGTCTTCGTGGTTTCTGAAATGTGCAGTAATTTCAATGAAAAGTAAAAGCACTTTACCATTCTGCACGTTGAGTCACTATTGAACTAATATTCCACAAAATAAAACCAATCAAACAATGTATGAAAACGCTTACGGATGAAACAATTTACTTCACACTCGTTTCATAAAGTTGATGCTGAAGGATCTATACACGGAGGTGACACGCTGCGACTTATGGCGTGTGAAATTAATGCAGGTCACCGCATTGCATGACCAAGTCAAACACAACATAAATAAGGTGTCTTGTTTTAGGAATAAATAGGACGATCCCTACCAACTACCACTTCCAATTATTTTATTTATGTGTTCTTGTGATCTTGCAGTACATTCAAAACCCAGAGGG
This sequence comes from Calotriton arnoldi, assembly GCA_963921515.1. NCBI lineage: Eukaryota > Metazoa > Chordata > Amphibia > Caudata > Salamandridae > Calotriton > Calotriton arnoldi. Next base: position 398,265 of record CAWUFW010009262.1, on the reverse strand, counting down.
TGGCAGGATGCCCTAATATTCTCCGCACGAAATTAAACTAAAACTACAGTAAGTCGAGTCAGGTTTGTGTGGCACCTTTACATCCAATGTGTATTGAGTTAGGTGAAGTTATATCCCCAATGATGCGTGACCAACCTTCCCGAATGCTACAAATCGCAATACGTCATACATCGCAGTCAGTCCAGAAAATCGGCTGATAGGGTTGGATCTACTTGTAAACTTGATGAAACTGGTTACGAAAGGTGGTACAACGTCGAGACATTACGGGTAAAAAGATGTAATTCAGGTGTCATATACCTTCCTTTCACAGGATGTTAAATGATCAGAAGTGTATAACATGTCAAGATACATTTAGGTTGAGGTCCCCATTAGGTAAATAAACAGTGGTGCGCGCGCACCACAGAGGAGCGGGGGAGGGAGCGCGGCAGCGACAGGCGAGGCGAACGCGCGCTGCTGCGCGTTCTGGCCACCGTCGGGAATGGGAGGAGCGAAGGCGGGACATGCGCCCGCCTTTGCCCAATCGCGTGCCGTTTTAAAAAAAACGCTCGCGCCAGCCAATGTGGGCTTCTGAAAACAAAACCACACGCACGAGCGTATGGGTCGTTTTCAGAAGCCCTTTCTAAAGGTCTCGCGCAACGCAAGGCGCGAGACCTAATGAAAAGAAAATAGACAAATTGTATACAATGCTCTGAGTAAATTCTTGGTACAGTAATAAAAGTGGATGGCACAGTCGCAGTACATACTTTGTGTGGAAAAATAAATGTTCTCTCATTAATGAGTAAGGCATTATGTGCTATGGAGTATAAGTTGTTGTGCTAAATTAATGGAGGTATGCTAGCCAGTGCGTCAGGTACTTTGCTACTCTCTGCAGTCTGCAGCTAGGGCAGCTGCAGTGACAACTATCTTACTTTAATTCCAATGGCCCTGCTGTTCTCCAAATGCCTTTCACATTCTATCCTGACTCCAAAGAGGCAGATGAATAATAAATGAGATACTATGCCACACACGTCACGTATAAAACGTGGATATCCGGTATGCCATAAGTAGACGGTGGGGAAAACTATGTACTACACTACAGGGAAAGGAACAGGATGTATAGATTGTAGTTGGCACATTTGTCACAGAGTATCCCATACTCCAAACTTGAAATAAGGCCTTTAGTCCCACTTTACCAATTGGCCTTGCCCTCCTTCACAAATCATTTTCAACAAATTCATTCCCTGGGCAGTAAGGAAAGAAACTTTATTTACTCCAAGGTAGAGAGATTAGGCCGGGTAGGTAGAGCTTTTGCTACAAAACAGTGAGGTGTCACTGATTATCATCATGTGACTAAGCTTTGGCTTATTCAGTCAATGTAATTGATGAAAGTCGAAAGGGAAACATTTGAGCACACATAAATCTGTTATGGAAAACCATTAAATATATTTATGAATCACTTTACATGGCAATAAAAATGTGGCACATGCCAAGAATGGATTTTGTAATTTTTTGGTAGGCTGAGATGGAAGAACTAAGGAAAGAATAAAGGACTGAAGTACTAAGAGGTGACTGAGTGGGCGAAGGGAAACACACCTTGTATGTTCAGTTTGCAGTGCATTGAAAACTTTGTAAATGCTGCATTAACTGAAGCAGACACACATTGTCTAGCCCACACTGTAGCCATGAATTGAACCATACTGCACTTATGGCATGGGTGTCGACTTGCTTAACAAATACAGTGAGTCAATGGAGTAGTCCTAAAATTAAAATACCCCCTACTTTGAACCATAGCTTTTATAGGACCAACCAAGCAAAGTAGGTGAGTAGCATGCCCCTCTCCAGAACAGCTCCTCGTTTATTCATCCAAGCAACTATTCATTCATCCTTTCATTCTTCTATATTTATCCATACCCACCATGATTTAAGCTTTACTTTCTCTCATCCAGTCTTTCACCAAATTTCCAATCCACCATATCCATCCATCCACCTTTTCTTTCAACCATCCTTCCACCCATCCATCCATTTACCCAATATCCTTTCATATCCTTTCACCCAGCAACGCATCCTTTCACTCATATACCATTTTCACCCATCCTTTCTTTTAACCCTCCATTCTTTCCATTTCCACCAAGCCATCATTTTTAGCATTTATTATGTGAGCTTTTGCAGAGTTGCAGATGGAAGTGGCCAAGAACTCAACCACCACTGTGGCTGCTAAAGCAGGGGGTTTATAATCACGAGTCACGACGCCGCCCTTGTAGTTAGTGAGTATAATAGTAATTATCAATAAGCAAATATTGTGATTTGTGATTTATCACTGCCCATCCCGGCCGCCACTTCTCACCCTCCAACTGACTCTTTTCCTGCAAAGGAATTTGAGCTGGCACTGGTGGTCTGTCCGTTTAGAAAAAAAATTACAACTTTTTTAGTTGCCAGATATGCCTTCCCTTAATTTGTTTAATCAAAAACATACCACTGCAATGCAGCACTACTGTTTGGTTAGCATGTATTTTCTCTATCAAATATTACTCTTGGCATTTTGTTGGTTGACAAAGTTAGAAAACACAGGTTGTCAAGCCTACCAAAAACATTACATAATGGAGGGGCAGAGCTATAGCCTATGATGATGATTCTGAGTCGTTGAAGCGCAATGAAGTGGTGAAATAATGGCCAATGAAAGGCATATGGTGTTGGTTGGCTAATGCAATTTGACTTCATACTTTCCAGGCATGCTGCACTGTCATGGAAACTGCTGGTATACTGTATAAATGTATTATACAGAACAACACTGGGGATGGTGGGAGGGGGTCCATGACCATGGCCACTCTTGTTAACTGTTAGAGCATGAGCAAGAAAAAGAAAGCCTTCTCAACAAACATGCGTGGTGAATACGATTTATAATGCTAGCTTACTTGGGACTGCAATCTTCACAGAAGACAGTAGAGTACCATAAATCTGTTCTCTTACAGTACCACAAAATATATAGGGGAGAGGGAAAGATTACTAACAAAGCAGATGAAAACTACAGACTAGCACAGGCAAGAGAAAGTCAGTGCAAAAGAAAAAAAAAAAGAAATATGAAAAAAAAGGAGAATGCAGGGATAACAAGAATTAAACAAAAATTGGATAGGGATGTTAAGTGAAAAAGGAGTCTATAAAAAAAATAAACAAGGCAAAATTAAAAGTAGTATAAAATAGTGGGCACAGGAAAAAGTTAGGGAAATAATAATAATAATCACTAATATGATTTACTGGGGTTGGCATAGCCCTTGGCAGCGGCGCTGGTGGTCTGCACCTCCTCACCAGCTCCTCCCGGACCCACCTCCGCGCTGTCCCTATTCTTGCCCTTGGGTGCTGATGTAAGAAATAAAGAAGATAAAAAAATAGATTAGTTGTACAGTTAATCTCCAATAAAAAAGTATTATGACAGGCAAACGCAGTAATATTGTACTTTTCTAAATCAGATTGCCTATAGTACTATTATTGATAATATCGACTATCATTGAGTTGGCCATACTAATCCTAAAATCCCTATTCCAAATTTCCTAAAAAAAACTACATTTGGAACTAATGAATTGCAATGAATGAACTTTGTTTCTATTCTCATTTCTCAACCCCCTTGATGGAACAACTCAGTCTCACTTTTTTTTGCAATGCATAGATGCATACTACACATCACTGTGAGATTTCTTGGGACTGTATGAGCTACATAAAGAAAAGTCACAGAGAACGCTAACTCAGTAAAATCATTAATTTGCTATGGTGGCAGGAGGTCAGAGGAGTCTGCAATGGTTTCTTAAATAATATCAGCCAAAGTGAGTGCCAACGAGTACAATTAGGTAGTGCTGATCACCTGCCTAGCTCAAACTGGATTACATAATATTATTAATATAAACTAAATATAACTTACCTCTGAGTGTCAGCAGCATGCTAATCGGGAAAAAAGTTAGCGTTGTAGAACACAAACACAACAAATAATTATTCACCCAGCCCCGCATTCTCAACGCTTAGCTGGCCGAGCAGGTCCTGCTCCCGGTCCAAGTTATCCGCCCAGTGGTGTGTCAGCTGCTGCTGGGTGCGCTGGACCTTGGTGGGGCGCCGCACACACTTGCGCAAACTTCCCCAATGCAGCTGACACTCCCGCAGGCTGTACCTGTGTCCAGACCTGCTGCCAGCATGGCGGGGATGTGGTGCTGCATGAACAAAATGAGTGCTGCCACATCTGCATTGCAAGATGTCATGGGGCTGCATCTCTTGGCAGCGCTACATCTGCAAGGTAGGCGGCTGCTGCTGGCTCTGGGTGGGGGCCTGGCGCCACCACTTCCCTCATCACCGTACTCTCCCATGGTGCTTGGTGGAGTGAAAAAAGAAAAGAAACAGGAAAAGGAAGGAAGGAAGAAAAAGGAAAGGAAAGGGAAAAGTAAACAGAAATACAAAAGTCACGAAAAAAATATTTAAAAATGAAAAAAGTAAAATACACAGACACAAAAACACACACTAATACAATAAATACAAATTAGGGGTAGCTAAGTTAGATGGGGGTGGATTGAAAAAATTGAGTAGGATTGGAAAAACAGGCCCAGCACCATGAACAGAACAGAAAACAAAATGGGCGAACTCATGCGAACCACGTGGTATGGTTCACGCGTGATTTTCATCACAAAAGCACACTTTACACTGCGCAAGACATAGAAACATAATGCGAACAGGCTCCCCGAGAAGCTCCACCCGCTCGCGGAACTCCACGTAGCGGGGTGTAGTTTTTTGACTACTTCTCGGAGTTCTGCATAGCGCAACACCGCAAACTCCACCCAGGCCTAGATGAAACTCATGGGTAATCTGGAAAAGCCATAAATTTATGAACTTCAGCAAGAGGTCATTTGTGTAGATCCCTCAAGGTTTTCTCAAAGAAATTAACTGTTAAAATAAACACAAATTGAAAACGAGTATGAAAAAACTGCCATTTGTGATAACATTTTCATTTGTAACTTCTTATCATAATGGCCGATTTACAAAAGCAATATACCATTACTTTCACTAGACCCTTCTAGCTGTGGGGATATATAGAGTTTGTAGGTTCTCCAAGAACCCGAGGTACCCAGAGTCACCATGTGCACCTTAGAATGGTTTTTCATTGTGTTCCAGGTATCGAGCAATTCCGAAGGGAAAAAGAGTGAAAAATAGGTATCATAGAAACCTATGTATTTCTGAAATAGACACCAGAGTTTATGAGCAGTGGACATTTATACATCTCTGAATTTGTGGATACACATACTACCATGTGATTCAGAGGGCATTTATCAAAATGTCTTCTTCTTTCTTACACACTGCCTTATGTTTGGAAGGCACAAATTCCAAGAAATACAATTGGTAATTGCAAATGTTCTACTATTCTGCATTCCCACATTTCCTGATAGAAATGGTTTCTCTCTTGTGTGGGTAGGCCTAGTGCAAGTGACAAGAAAGGGCAATATGGACACATCAAATTTTTGTCCACTGAAAACTGGCCCTTTTTTCAATGTGAGTAGCTGTGGTTTTGGACGCTAGCTCAGCCAGCACCTAGGGAAACCTAGCAAACTTGTACCTTTTTGAAAACTAGACACCCTGGGGAATCCAGGGTGGGGTGACTTGCATTCCTCTCAAAAGGTTTTCTTACTCAGAGGCCTTAGCAAATCACAAACGTTTACTTTTAATAAACACATTTTTCTTACATTTCTGTGATGGAAAGTTCTGGAATCTGCAGGGAGCCACACATTTCCTACCACCTACCATTTCCCCAAGTCTCCTGACAAAAATGGTACCTCACTTGTGTGGGTAGGCCTAGTGCCCACAACAAGAAAGGCCCAAAATACAATGTGGAGACATCAGCATTTCCTGTCACAAAAATAATCTGATTTGGCAATGGGGGTAGTTGTGATTTTTTGGCCAGGGATCAACGGTCACCCAGGGAAACCTACCAAACCCAGACAGTTCTGAAAATTACACACAAAGGGGGTGTCCAGAGTGGTGTGCCTTGTGTAGATCTCAAAATGTCCTGCAACGCTCAAACTTGCAAATTTTTCTTGTATGAAAATGTTGTGGGATCCACCTGAGGCACACCACCCCGGACACCCCAGGATGTCTAGTTTTCAGACATTTCTGGGTTTGGTAGCATTCACTTTGTGGCCAACACGTCCGGGTCCAACCACTGTAGTTACCCCTATTGGCTATTTATCCATATTGAGTTTTAGGACCTTTGGCATCATGGATGCTAGGTCCAGCCACACAGGTGGGATAACATTTTTAATGGGGCAAGTGTTGGAAGGCCATGGTGGTGAGAATTCTGTGGATCGCTGATCATTCCGGTAGTTTACAACACAGAAATGCAAGGAAAATTTGCAATTTTAGTCAAAGTTTGAGATCTGCAGGGCATTGCATGTAAAAAAATATCATGGGATCCACACGAGGCACACCAACTTGGACTGCCTTAGGTGTTTAGCTTACAGAAATGCCTGGATTTGGTAGGTTTCCCAGGTGCCAGTTGACCTGAGCCCAAGAAGTGCAGCCATTCAGCATAGAAGTAGGACAATATTGGAACTTAGCTGAACTCTGCTACCCATATGTAAAAAAAAAAAAAACATCCAAAATCACAAAATCAAAATTTCCCTTCTTGCCAAAAAGATTGGGATGGTTTAGTCCCCGGGGGGCAGAAAGACTGTTGGGGTCATATTAGAAGTGGAGGTTAGGCCTGATGTACGGGCGGGTGGGTGTCTAGTTGGATTTCTGCCTCTCCCTCCCTCCCCTGTGGGGCAGAAAGACTGTTGTGGGACATTTAAGGGGCGAGGTAAGGCCCTCACCCATTTCTGCATGAAAAAGATCCATGGTGTCTAGTGGACTTTCTGCAACCCCCTGAGGCAGATTGGAGGTAACAACCTCCAAACTTCCACCGGTGGAGCAAGAAGACATTTTCGCCTTGGGGAGGGGAGAGCATTAGCCCAATGGGGCCGCTCCCCTTCCAAATACACTGTCTGGTTGTCTATTGGGCTTTCTCCCCCCCCGCCAGGCGCAAACTGGAGGAATAAACCTCCTATCTTCCCTCGACAGGGAGCAGACAGATTACTGGGGATTATTTGGGTGGGTGGGTTCTTTTGCGCAATGCCTGGGAGGGCTGCCTCCCCACCCTTTTCCATAAAAAACAATCCCTAGTGTCTAGTGGGCTTTCTGACACCTAAGGTGTGTATACAAAGAATACCAAGTAAGGTTAATGCATGAGACTCTTCCACCAGTGTTGTGTTTTCAGGTTATTACTGTTTGTGTGCAACAGAAATACTTTTCACATTGCCTCTTAGTTAAGCCTGATGGCTTTTTGTGCCAAGCTATCCAGGGTTAAGCACAGGTTAGTTTAGTGACTTTTTGTGTTTCAATTTTCAGCCTGAAAGGGATGGTGGCTGTTGCTTAACGAGGACTCACACCCCAGGCAACCAACAACCCAATTTCTCACAATTTCATTGCTCCAGTCCTTAGCAATGCATTTTCTCTATAGTGCTTCTAATTTTGACCTATGTGAGGCTAGCCATCTTTCTTTTCTAAGTGTCATGATTCTCTCACAGGTGCAGCATTCCAGCTAGTGGTAAAGGCTAATGGTTTCTATGGCTCATTGTGTTATACCCTCAGTGAATAGCATAATAATCCTAATAACTCCTTTGCATTTCCTGTGGAGGTGAAGAGTTTGGAAATACTGATTGCCATATGACAGTTCAGAAACATGCAATTGTAGTAGTTGAGAAGACGGCTGTGGCAATGGTACACTAATGTTTTATGTGTAAAACAAATGGGCAAATAATGTCAGAAAATGTAAAGGTTAGTAATGACCAGTAAGGAATTTGGTTATTAGTTGAGAAGGGTGGAAATCCCACTCAAGTAATAACTCCAAACCTTGTCAGGATGAACCACAAAAGCCAGTTAAGTAACCTGTGCTTAATATTCTATTATCTTAGCTTAAAAGCAATCAGGCTTAACTTAGAGGCTATGTGTAAAGTATTTATTAAGCACTTGAACACGATGGAGAGCAATCCGGATCCAGGACCATATTCGGCTGGCTGGAAATTGTACCTTTTATCCTTTATGCAAGGTCTGTGCGTTATGGCTCTGCGAGGCTATGCGTTGTGGTGGATCCTTTGCTTCGGAGCTGTGTGGCTTTGCTTTGCCCTACATCGCTATCTGTCGGATGTGATTTAACCTTCAGTTAGGCAGAGAGAAGTATAATGTGATGCCAGTCAAGGGTCCAGGACATGGGGCGCACCTCTTGGGGATCAGGACTCACTTCAGCAGAGTCCACCAACAGGGATCAGGCAGGTCCAGGCAGGTCTAGTTGGTGCTGGTCAGCTGAGCAGTTGCAGGGCAGGCCTCTGGAAGCTTTTTATGTCCCTGTAGCTGTAGCCAACCGACCCTTGGGTTCATTCTGGGTATCCTGGTACAAGGCAAGTATGTCCAATCCTTTCTCCTTCAGATAGCAAGGCAGTCCATCAGGCAGAATTGCAGTCCTTCTGGCAGAAGGGGAATACCAAGGCCAAGGAGCGTTCTGATGTTCTGAAGTTGCCACATTTATAACTGGTGCTAGCCTTTGTGTGTTGAATTCCGTGGCCTACCCCCAAACCTGGTTCTGGTCAGTTCTTCTCTTTCCCCTGGATTTGGCTTCAAACTGTCTAGGATGAAAAAGAGAAAGGCAGGCCTACAGTGAAGTTCTTTTGTGTGTGCTTCAGGCAGGGCCCATTGAAGTGTAATCAGGGTAAGCTACAACTCCTCCACAGCCATCCTGTCAGGAAGGTCATCTCCCCTCACACATTGTCCTCTTTGTTCCTAAGTCTGGAAACAATACACAAAACACAACAGGAGAGCCACCCACAGTCATGTGACCCTGGAAACAGGAAGTAAGGCACATTTGGATTAGGCAGAAAAATTCCTACTTCGTATAAGTGACAATTTCAGAATAGTAACTTAAAATCCGAGTTTATCATAAAAGAGGAATTTAAATTACACCTATTTAGACTGTAAATAGCATATCTCTATCTCTCCCCAATCTGAAGTAAACATGATTACATTTAATAGGGTAACCCAGTGTTAGTGTATGGAACAAATAACCTTTCAGCAGTGATACATGACTTTAGGAGTTTTTCCTTGCTAGGACATGTAAAACTTAAACACACATGTCCTTCTTTTTAAATGCCATGCACCCTGCCATATAAACCTTTAGTGCCTGCCTGAGAGATTACTTAAAAGTATTTTTTTAAAAAGGAGGGTGGAGGCCTTACAAAGGGTTTATTTTGCTAGGTCGAAATGGTAGTTTAAGACTGCACTAAAGGATGCTGAGGCTGCCAGAGATAAATTATTTAAAAGGTTAATTTAGTGGATGGCACAATGCATCTGGTACCAACTAGTAACATTTGATTTACAGGCCCTGGGTACATATAGTAGCAACTGCTAGGAACTTGCAATTAAATTAAATGTACAAATCAGGTGTCAGACAATTTTGCTATGTCTTATTATGTTTAGTAGAGAGAGCAAAATCTCTTTACCACTGATTACCAGGGAGAAAGTGCACAGACTTCTACAAGGCAACAAAAACGGGTTCAGCAAATGAAGGCACAGGAAGGCAAAAATCTGCAGTGACCTTGCAGAAAGGGCTAGGTTTAATATGGCCCACATCTGGATGTAATCATCATGACAGAAAGGAGAACCCAAAAACAATACTATAAAGCTTATTATCTGTTGGGTTTTTAAAGGACATACATGTGGGGAATATAAATAAAATAAACAACATGATAAAAGAAATAGAGGCTAGTAACAAGTGTAGGGGATAATAGTCTATTCACATGATGGGTGGACAGTTTAAATATAGTTGTATCATACACATATAGATGCGTAATTTGAAATGCATGCCAGTTCCGTGAGGCCAGGACTCCCTGTTTTTTCCCCCCTAAGATGAACATAGGTTCAGGAGGCAGATGACCTAGTTCAGGAGAGAAATGCATAGTAGATCTTTGTCCATGCAAGGCTGTTAGAATTGTGTTTTTGGGTTCAGGTTTCAAGAGTGGCAGTACCAGATCACTGTGTAGTAGAGATCATTAATAGTAAACATGGACACATGGCTCAAACAGGTGCTTTAGTAATGCAAAAGTCAACTTTATACTGAATTTACAAAATACATTGCTTGACATTAACTGTGATGGACAGATGGGATTATGTTCACTCATGTATGAAAGTGGTTTATTATTGAGTTTGATGTGTGTTCACCGCAACTAATAAAGTCACTATCTTGTTAGGTACAGTAAAAAGTTCCAGAAATGCATGCCAGAGGTCAACCCCTGGTAGCTATGGCACAGTGTAGACAGGCTTAAGTTAAGGAAAATGTGAAAAGCATAGAAAAGTATCAAAACGTTAACAGATCAAAATCCCAACACAATAAAAATCTCACTCCAATCTATAAAAAAAAATAAACAATAATGTACAAAATGACACCAAAACAACAAAACTCCAATCAGTTGCATTAAAGAAATTAATTTTTGAAGAGTAAAGTGAAAATAGCACAAAAATTTGCAAAGTACCAGTGGTAGTCATTGGTCGTGGTGGACCGGGACCTAGGTGCAATTTGAGGCTGACAGTGGACAGCGGACAAAGCTGAAATTCAATCCAGTACCCTGGAACTGCCTGCGGCTACTTTTCACAGCATGTACCGCTGAGGAATTGGAGCAAAAGTTTTTCAAAGATTTCAAACTTTCTCCTAGTGCCTAAATAATCACATCAGTACACTTTAAAGGCCCCCAGAACCTCAGGTGAGGGCATTTAGAGATTCCCAGGGTTTTGGGCAGAGGTCAACAGCAAAGTGATGTTCATGTCCAGTTGCCACTAGGCAGTTGGGCACTTCAGGAAATAGACCTCTGTAAAGGAGGGGAAGGATCAAGGTCCAGACCGCGTCGTGTTAAGCAAGGTTTTATTCTACAATATCGCCTTCGTTTTACAGAGGCCAGTGTTACTAGACAGGGATAATACGTCTTATACGGTCTTTGGTTCGTTCTTCGCTCCTTCCGTCTTCGGGATATGATCTTCCCTCTCTTGGTCACGTTACTCCGGCACATAGAGAGAAGGGAGAACAGTGTCACTGCCTCATATACTTCAAATGCAGTAGGGAAGGGAGTGGGGGAACACCCGTCAAGTGCCCTAAGCAACGTGATAGTGTGTTAGTGCTCGGGAAACGGGTAACCTGGGAACAGAGACAGAGAGAATCGTCCTAACGGTTGGACTTCTCACTTCCTCCAACCCACCCCGCAACTTTGTTCCGTACCTTAGTAAGCCACGCTCCTCCAGGAGCGTGGCCGAGCGCAGCGAAGAAACGTTGGCCTCCTGGCGTATCCGACGTCTCCGTCTCCTCTGCAGACCTTCGCAAGAGCGGCTGCTCTTCGGTTGGCGTGCCCGGTGTTCTTCCTCCGGCGTCCTCCTCGTCTCGGCTTTCACTGTTTCCAGAGTGGTCACACACCATCGTTGGAGATGCGTATCGCCTTATTGGTCTGTGGGTGATGACGTCCGTGTTGTGGGCGATGCTAGCGGACCCCGTCTCCCAATCAAAGGAACCGTGTTCCAGGAAAAAGGTGTCCGCCACTTGCGTGGTATCTGGTGTGCTGGTCCAGTCGTCCTGCTGGGGGGGGAGAAGAGGACCATTGAAAGGGAGTACGGTCCACCATGTTTCAGCCGGCTCATGTCCCTCTCGGTCAGGGTGGGAACTGTGACAACCTCTTAAAGCTTGTTGTGTCCCCGTAGCCACAGGGGAGGTCAGCCAACCTACCCTTGGAGTTCACTTGCAGGTCCAGTCCTTCAAGGCTCCTCGTAAGTCACAAACAGCAGATTGTTAAAAATCGGGTTTTTGATTGAGAGGTGTTAAAACTCTTCTTTCTCAAGCAGCAACTGCAATCCTTGTCAGAAGTGAACCACAAAAGTCACAAAATTAAACTGCGCTTAACCCTCTCGTGGCACAACAGCAGTCAGGCTTAACTTAGAGGCACTGTGTTAAGTATTCATACAGCACTCAAAGAGTAATAAAAGTGAAAACACAACAAAAGAAAACTCCCACCCTAACTAAGAAAAATACAGCAAAATGTAATAAATGATTTGACACCAAAACCGGAATTATGAATCTTTATACATTTTATTAAAAACAAGTGACTAAAAGATCAAAGCACCAACCGTTCACATCGAACGCTATGGCAAACCACAATAAAGTGCAGTTCGGGATTTTTTCGGACTTAGAAAAAGTTTAGAGGAAAAAATGTCTGAGAAGCTTAAGTTCAGTAGGGCAAGGCAAACAGTGGTGGCTGAGGAGGAGGAGACTTTGTCAGGGAGCCACAGGACAAAGGCGCAATGAAGATTTCTACATTTAAAAATCTCCAGCGAGATGAAGCAGCAGGCTGTAACCGACGAGAGCTCCACAATACTCCTTCTGCAAGGAGTTGCTGAGCAGGATTTGCTGCTGCAGAGAAGAACGCACCGCTACCGCATTCATCTTGGGCAGATCGGCAAGCAGGTAGGTCCTTGTCTCATGTCAGTTCTCAGAACACTTTTTGGCTGAAAAGGTTTGGGTTTTGGCTGTTTGGACACCTTTAGTGGCACTTTCAATGATCCAGGACTGGGTGGGCACCACTTTTAGGCAGGGCTCTCTTCAGGCAGTGTCCAGGTGGGTGCAGGGTTCATCTTATTGGCATTTTTTGTGTCCCTGTAACTCAGAAAAGGTGGCCAGGCAACTAGCCCTTCCAGGCACTCTGGTAGTCCTGGGTTCAAGCAGCAAGGAAGTCCTCAAGCAACATGAATGTTCTCTGAGTGTTTTAGGTAGGCTTCAATCAGCTGGGCAGTCCTCCGGGAATAGCAGGGCAGTCCACTGAAGTACAAAGCAGACATTCTGAGTGTCTTCAGCAGGTCCAGGAGTGAACTGGACGGTGGGTCAGAGAATCCTATTTTTATACCTGGATCCAGTGTGAAGTAGAAGAAACTTCTAGAATGTTCCCCACACATAAGGTTCTGGAATTCTCTTTATCCCTCCCCATGCTCCAAGGGGCCTAGGATAACAAACAAGTAGAGTGATGTTCTTTGTGAGTGTGCTGAGGCAGCTCATTTGAAATGGAAATGGGGCAGAGAACAGCTCCTACACTCTGATCCTGGCAGGATGGCCAATCCTGCCAACGTCAAGTCACACTTTGTGTCACTGTCTGGGAGGAATATACAATGGTCAACTACCATCCTAATCACAGGATACAGGAACCAAATGATTAAGACAAGAAAATGCCTACTTTTCAAAGATTGGCATTTTCGGAATTGTTACTTAAAAAATAACTTTACCATTGAAGAGAATTTTAAATTACTATTCTTTTGAGACCTGACATGACATTTCTACCTATTCCTAAACAAAGGTTATTACTTATTAAATGTAATACTGTAACCCAATGTTATCCTATTGGAGATGTACGCCTCAGGGTAGTGGAAAACAAATGTAAGAGTTACTCACTACCAGGACATGCAACCTGCCCTGCGGGCTGTTTAGGGCCTACCTTAGGGGTGACTTATATGTATTAAAAGGGGGGGCTCAGGCCTGGCAAAAATATTTTTTTGCCTGGTTGAATTGGCAGTTTGAAACTGTACATAGGCTGCAGTGACATGCCTGAGACATGTTTTAAAGGGCTTTGTGAGTAATCTGCACAATAAGTGCTGCAGACACACTAGTGGCATTTAATTTACAGGCCCTGCCCTGGGTACATGTTGTGCTACTTTACTAGGGACTTATAAGTAAATTAAATGTACCAATCAGCTGTGGGCCAATTGTACCATGTTTGTATGAGTTAGCACAAGCACTTTAGCACTTGTTAGGAGTCATAAATTAAAAAGAGTCCTAAAGCCAACAAATTCGAATTTCAGCAAAAACAGAAGGTTTAAACTGCAGAATTCAGGCTACAATGGTAGTAGGCCTGAAGGGATAGCAAAATAAGTACTGCAGAAGGTGACATTTATCTTTCAATGACACGAGTGCAGTTACTACACCATAAACTATGGCCTTATATGGAAGTTAAATACATCAATCAGGGATTAGCCAATTTCTACATGTTTTAGGAGTCAGACACATACACTGGGCACTTGACAGCACTTCCCTAGTGCGCAGTCCAGAAAACCAGCAAATAAACTTCCGTAAAAAAATAGAAGTGACCAATCAAAAAGGGGCATTTTCTCACAACACTCATGCGAGGAATTAATTTAAAAATGAAGGTTTTAATTTTACGAAGCATTGCTGAGAATTGCCTGTCTGCCTGCATAATTGTACTTTATATCTGTTCCAGAAACAGGTTTATGTACTGTAGCACAGTGCCAGCAGAGATGGGGCACCAGCCAAAGTGAGAGTCCTGCGGCTCTTTTGTTGTAGGCCATTAGTAATTATTATGACCGCAGGCTTGGCTTATTCTGAAAAGCTATCCCCTTTGGACCACCGAAAAGTAAGCCATGACCTCTGAAATCTTTGCAGCAATTAGAACCCATATTATGCCAAGACTGTCAAACTTTAAATAAGCAAGCGCTACCTCTAATGATGTCTTTCACAGCTGAGAGTTTATTAGGTGCTTTGCTAAACCTGTCAAATTATCAGGAACAAGTCATGTATCCTTTTTTCAGGGGCACAACCTATAGAGCAGGACGCTCCCGGTACAACACCCTTGAAACAAAGACGAGAAACATGTCTAGCACTTTTAAGAGCCTGGCTCGTAAGGGAGCTGTTGATATTTAATCATTGAAATCCACACTCGAACCTTATTGAAGCTGCTTTTAAATGGGGAAATATTTGAGTGAGTTAAATATATACATCTGAAGAATCTTCAATCGGAACACGCATTTGTATTTTGTGTGTGGAATCAGAGAAATTGTTCATTGTGGGGGATATTAGCAACAACTTGCGATAATTATCGCAAACCGCGCTCAGCGCGTTTTTTTTATCGCCGCCTATCGCTGGATATTATCGCGGAGATAACACGCTATTAGCAACGTTTATCTCCAATGCGATAAAATATCCAGCGATAGCGGCGAAATGCGTGAATATTGCTGGAAATCCAGCGATATTCACGCATTAACGCCATGGTGGACATAGCCTGACAATCCACCTCCCATTCAACAAACAGGTAAGTCATGTTTTTAGCAGGTGTTAAATTCTAGCGATATTCGCGCTTAGCGCGACTTTTTTTATCGCTTCGTCTGCGTTGCTAATAGGGGGAAGTTGTGTTAGCGACTGTTTTCAGTCGCTTTTAGTTGGGAACGCCTACCTTGCATGTCATTAGCGATAATTATCGCTGGCATGCAAGGCGATGGGAAAACCGCCCGCTATCACCAGAAAGCTGTCGCTAACGCCTGTTAGCGACAGCTTGCTGATAGGGCGATAAAAAAATTGCAGCTTTAGCGGCAAAAAGTGCAGCTAAAGCGGCGATAAAGCCCTTGCTAATATGCCCCTGTGTTTCTTACTGCTATTGAAATCAAACTTTTGTAGCTACTTCATTAAGATGTGTCCGTTTCCTTAGTATACAAATTGTTGTTCTATTGTTGCCATCGCCATTCATATCATTTGCTTAATTTAATCATTTACCTTTGTAAATGGCCAAGGATGCTGTAAGCAGCATGAAAAGCTTTCTTCTCTCCAAAAGCGGCCTATTGAGCTGCAGAAGAGGCCTCCACATTGTCGTAGAATGCAACAGGTTGAGTGTAGTGACTAGGTGCAGCCCAACGCCACTGTCAAAGTATGGAGACATTGGCAGATCACTGTGGTAATATGGAGTTTCACCCCGTAGTTCTGAGATAGTCATATTTGCATCAAGAGTAGAACTAGGTGCTGTTTTCATCTCAGGTGCCTGATAATTACATTCTTATGGGTATTGCTTGAATAGCGTAGAAAAAACCCTCAACATACACAATAATGGACGGCAGTAATTTCAGGTCCCATTCAAAGACAAGTGCATTAGACTGTGATGAGCAGGAAGAAAGAAACAGATGCAGGGAGTATAACAAAGTCTGCATGGGAGCAATTTGAAGTACTTAATAGCGATTTAATATAAATGGTGCCATTGGGAAAATACAGCAGAGAAGGATTAACACATTTTGGAACTAGTGCGGCCACTATGAGCCTCTTGAATTTTCGTGCAATTTTGCAGATTCATCCACCTGTTAAGAATTTACCTCCCAATTTACAAAGATCTGGTAATGAAAAGTTAATATTTTTTGCACTATGATGGTTTTGTGACCCAACCTCGCTTTTATGGTTGCAACTGATATACAAATTAGTCACATAAAGCCACGTTCCTTAAAAGGTCACAAATAGCCCTGCCTCATTAATACCTAGGAGGCAGGAATCCTTTTGCAATTCTTTGCAAATTACTGCAAATGCAAAAGAGGGGACCAGCGAGGGACAACACACCTCAATTCCTGCATTCGCCTTTTTATTTTTAATTTCAGTCTGTGTCCCTTAAATAGATAGAATCAATAAAATAAAAGCCCTTCCACTTTGTGAACCAGTACAGCTTGCTTTGATGGTTCAGTGGTCTGTTAATGATTTGTGACAACAGACCCAGCTGCAAAACAAGGACACCTTGCATAGTAAATTGGAAAGATACATGGGGGACCCTTTTCATGGCCTATCCACCTTCTGAATTGCAATGACCTGCAAAGTGCACTCAGCGAGTTGGAAACATATCACCCAATTATCAAAAACCTTTTTTTCATTGTGACTAGAGGTTTTGCAGTCACAATGCCTGTGAGTTTGCGAAATTATAGGTTTTGCAACTGCAAAACACTTTAGCACATTTGGTCTTTATTTCAAATGCGGATATGCCAGACTCAGCATTAGTTTTGCATTACTCAGTAGCACTCCGTCACCGCTGTGGCCAAACTTCTCCGATGGCCCGATGGAGTAAGGACTGTCAGCGTATTGGCTATATGTTCATCAGCCCAATTAGGCTGTTTTATACTATCTGTCACCGTTAGGAAAACACTGGCGGTAAGGGACAGTAAAAAACACGAAATTCCCCCCCTCCATGGGAGATAACTCCCATGGCAAGGGGGGCATTATCTTTTTCATTTTCAAAAAGAAAATCCTGCTTCTGGATCAAGTTGATGGAGCACTGCATTAAACTGTTAAAAACATTGACAGGAACCGCCGTGACGGTGGTTCCTGGCAATGCTTTAAGAAATGACCGCCAGCTTGGCGGTCATTTCTAAATCTGGCTGACAGTGCCTCTTTCAAGGCAACAGGGCAATTTACTCCGTCACCTGCTGGAGAAACAGGGCGTCCACCAGGATTCGATCAGACCCTATGTATTTCCACTCTTTTCTAAAAGTGCAACAATGTAATCTCAGAGTTCAACAAACAATGTTCTTCACTGTTGTGCTTCAAAAATGCAATAATGTACTCTTTGAGTGCACCAAACAATGACTACAGCAATCTGGAATAACATCTTGCAAAATTAAGCTGACAGTTTTCTAAGACATTTCATATTTCTATGGTACTACAATGTCTCTTGAAACTATCCTAATATGCAATCATTAGCATTGTATTTTCTTCTTTCTAATTGACAGAGAATGTCAAGTGCAGCAGAGAACCAGGAACTCTGATAGATGCAGAGTGGGTCAGAAAACCAGACAAGTCTCTAATAAAGTGTTAGGCACAACTTCTGAACAATGACTGCTTCCCAATCTGACTTCAGTGCATGATACTGTAGTCGAGACCTGTAGGGAGACCATGCCTAAGGCAGGAACTCATGCTATTTTTCAGAGGCTCATGCTCACAGGAGTGTACAATATCTTCAGGCCACTGAAATATCAATTATGAGAACACCTAGGAATACATGAGAGTATTCCACGTTCTCCAGTCATCTACTTGATTCTCATCATGTCAAGGGTGGACTAATAATTCTGAAGGCGCTCTTGGTTATGTCAAAGGTCTGACATGACTGTGGCGGGTGAAGATTGCACTGCATAGGGTTGTGATGCATGCTTCCCGTGCAGGCTTATATAAAACATTAATTACAAAAATATAATTTCCCCGTACCTATGATGGTAAGCACAAACATATTGAAAGAAAATATCGTCTAACACTAATATTGTATAAAAACATACAAAAATATAATTTTTATATATACAGATATATATATATATATATATATATATATATATATATATATATATATATATATATTATTATCTACTGGCGGTCGCCAGTAGATAGTTATAGTTAGGACCTATTTTCCATAGGAAATCCGCGACATTCTATTTGAAATAACTCTCTTGCCGGTTGACGAATCTTCGCGAAATTTTCAAACTTTATGGCCCGCTCCGGTCCGCTCCTACCCTGAAAGTTTCGGGTGATTCGTCAAGCGGGGGCTGAGAAAAAGGGGGTCCCAAAACGTGTTTTCCCCATTCATTTTCACATAGGAAACTTTAGACACGGCTACAGCCTGAACTGCTGAACGGAATTTCACCAAATTTGGCAAAGAGGTAGTTCTTGGTTCAGAAAGAACCCTTTTTGTTAAATGGTGTAAATCCGTTCAGTAGTTCCAGAGAAAATCAAAAGGAAAATCACATATATATCTATGGTCACGTCGGATTCGCGCACCCTCCCGATCACGAGCTGCATGCTAATTGGTTGTCAAGTGGCTGTCAACACTCCAAATCAGGAAGTGTTGGCAGCCATTTTATCCCTCGGTAGAACCGAGGGACAGAAACAAGTGCGCAAAGCGCAAAAGGGGGCAGGGTAGAAACACCCTGACCCCTAGGTCTGCTCAGGGGTCCCACAAGGACCCCTGGGCAGAAAAAGCATTTTTTTAAAATTGGCAGGATGCGCTCAGGGTGCGCGGATCCTGCCGATTAGAAAAAAAACCCAGAAAAACAAGTTCGTAAAACGGACAAAGGGGGCAGGGTAGAAACACCTGACCCCTAGGTCTGCTCAGGGGTCCCTCAAGGACCCCTGGGCAGAAAGCATTTTTTTTTTTTTAAATCGGCGGGATGCGCTCAGGGTGCGCGGATCCCGCCGAGAAAAAACGCAAGCGCGGTCTCCGCGCTTCGTTGTTAATTGGCCCCCGGGTGGGCCAAGTCCCGGCGGCATGCAGGGTTTCTTTAATATGTGGGGGCCTCTAGGCTCCCAAGCCCCGAGGACCGTCACCCCCAGGGGCTTAAAAATAATGGTGCGGGAGGGCTCTTTGCCCTCCCGCTGCCCCGGGACCGCCACCTCCCGGGCTTCTTTTTAAACTTTTGACCTGTGTGGGGGCTCCAGCCCCCACACGCCCGGGACCGCCACCTCCCCAGGGCACTAAAGATTTGAATATGGGGGTCCGTTACGGACCCCAAAGCCCCGGGGACCACCACCTCCCGGGGCTGTGCACTGGAGGGGAGGGGGCCGCGCGGCCCCTCCAGGAGCCCTTGATGGCCCTGGGGGCCGCACTCCAGGGCCGGCTCCTGCAGTGTCCCGGGGTGCCTACCCCCGGGACACTGTAGTTTGCTATGACAGGACGGGAGCCTCGCGGCTCCCGTCCTGTCATAGCAAGCTTGATTTGCATTTGAAAGAGAGAGCAGGAAACCTGCTCTCTCTTTCAAAATGCAAACCTAATGCTTTCCACATGGGGAGCAGCATGTTAGCTGCTCCCCATGTGGAAAAGCAATGCGGCTCGCGCAGGAGGCGGGGAGCCGGCTGGGACTGTGGGGGGATTGGGGACCCCCACAGTCCCCAACCAGAGGCCAGGCCCCGGGGGATGGGGTCCCCGGGGCCATAAGTGGCCAGGGAGGGGGCCACGCAGCCCCCTCCCAAATTATAAAAAATAAAAAAATAAAAAAAGGGCAAGGCCGGCCCCGAGGGATGGGGTCCCGGGGCCTTAAATGGCCTGAGGAGGGGGGCCACGCAGCCCCCCTCCAAATTAAAAAAAATAAAAATTGAAGGCATGCCCCGGGGGATGGGGTCCCCCATGTGTGTATATATATATATATGTGTGTGTATATATATATATATGTGTGTATATTATCTACTGGCGGTCGCCAGTAGATAGTTATAGTTACAACCTATTATCCATAGGAAATCCGCGACATTCTATTTGAAATAACGTTGGCGCCGGTTGACGAATCTTCGTGAAAGTTTCCAACTTGTTGGGGCGCTCCGCTCCGCTCCTACCCTGAAAGTCTCGGGGTGATACGTGAAGCGGGGGCCGAGAAAAAGGGGGTCCCAAAACGCGTTTTCCCCATTCATTTTTCCATAGGAACCTTTAGTCGCAGCTACAGCCCGAACTGCTGAACGGAATTACACCAAATTTGGCAAAGAGGTAGTCCTTGGTTCAGACTGGTGCCTTTTGCTTAAATGGTGTAAATCCGTTCAGTAGTTCCTGAGAAAATCAAAAGTAAAAGTACATATATATCTATGGGCGCGTCGGATACGCGTACCCTCAGCGCACCCTGCGCGCACCGTCCCGATCACGAGCTGCATGCTAATTGGCTGTCAGCTGGCTGTCAACATTCCGATTCAGGAAGTGTTGGCAGCCATTTTGTCCCTCGGTAGAACCGAGGGACAGAAACAAGTGCGGAAAGCGCAAAAGGGGCAGGGTAGAAACACCCTAACCCCTAGGTCTGCTCAGGGGTCCCACAAGGACCCCTGGGCAGAAAAAGATTTTTATTTTTAAATCGGCGGGATGCGCTTAGGGTGCGCGTATCCCGCCGAGAAAAAAAAGAAACAAGTGCGCAAACGCACAAAGGGGGCAGGGTAGAAACACCCTAACCCCTAGGCCTGCTCAGGGGTCCCACAAGGACCCCCTGGGCAAAAAAAGCATTTTTTTTTTAAAGAAAAATTGCCAGGATGCGCTCAGGGTGCGCGAATCCTGCCGAAAAAAATCGAGCGCGGTCTCCGCGCTCGATGTAATTGGCCCCGGGTGGGCCAAGTCCCGGGGGCATGCTGGGGGGTTAATTTTATGTGTGGGGGCCTCTAAGGGCCCCCAAGCCCCGGGGACCGCCACCCCCCGGGGCTTTATGCATAATGGTGCGGGAGGGCTCTGAGCCCTCCCGCAGCCCCGGGGACCACCACCTCCCCAGCCTCGCGGCTCCCGTCCTGTCATTGCAAACTTGCTTTGGATATTGGAAGAGAGAGCAGGAAACCTGCTCTCTCTTCCAATATCCAAAGCCGATTGCTTTTCCAGATGGGGAGCAGCATGTTAGCTGCTCCCCATGTGTAAAAGCAATGCCGGCTCCCGTAGGACACGGGAGCCGGCGGGACTGTGGGGGTTTGGGGACCCCCACAGTCCCCAACGAGAGGGCCAGCCCCGGGGATGGGGTCCCGGGGCAGAGTGGCTCGGGAGGGCCACGCGGCCCCTCCCCAAAGTTTTGAAAAATTATAAAAAATAAAAAAAGGGTATGGCCGGCCCGGGGATGGGGTCCCCGGGCCTTAAAATGGCCAGAGGAGGGGGCCACGCAGCCCCCTCAAAATATTAAAATAAAAATAGAGGCCATGCCCCGGGAGATGGGGTCCCCGGGGCCAATACAGGCCCAGGGAAGGGGGCCACGCGGCCCCCTTCCCGTTTTTTTTTTTTTTTAAATTTAAAAAGGGGTAAGGCCCTGGGGGATGGGGTCCCCAGGGCCCAAAAACAGAAAAAAGGAAGGGGGCCACACAGCCCCCTTCAGGGACAAAAAACACACAACAAAAAAACGATCGGGCCCGCAGGCCCCGCCCCTTCCTTCACCACTTGCAAACGCGCCCTGGCGCGTTTGCAGAGGGGGAACGAATCCCCTTGAATACTGGGGGTCCCTGGGGCCAACTAGCCCACCAGGAACCTCCAGTATGCGCCAGGGGCTGCCTTGCAGAGAGGTGTACAGAGGCCACGCCCCTTTTACACCTCTCTGCAACGCAGCTCTGTGGCGCTTTGGAGGTATATGGTGGGCTAGTTGGACTCCGGGGACCCTCAGGATTCAAGGGGACTTAATCCCCAACTTAAAACGCACCACGGGCGCATTTGCACAGTGGTGAAGGGAGGGGCGGGGCTTCAGGTGACATGTGTGCAAACAGGCCCCGTGGCGCGTTTAAGATGGGGAATTAAATCTCCTTCAATCCTGATGGTCTCTGAGGGCCAACTAGCCCAACAGGTACATCCAGAAAGCGCCACAGAGCTGCGTTGCAGAGAGGTGTAAAAGGGGTGTGGCCTCTCTACACGTCTCTGCAACGCAGCCTCTGGCGCATATTGGAGGTTCCTGGTGGGCTAGTTGGCCCATAGGGACCCTCAGGATTCAAGGGGACTTAATCCCCCAACTTAAAACGCGCCACGGGGCGCGTTTGCACAGATGTAACCTCAGGCCCCGCCCCTCTCTTCACCATTGTGCAAATATTCCTCTAAAATCAGCCGAAATACGAATTCCGATTTACTCACCTGTTATCAGGAGAGACCTCAGTGCTGTATCTTTCAGCCCAGTACTGGTCCTGAAAAGTAATTCTAACCATACTTACCAGTAACTTGAATTTCCTTCCATAGGCTAACATTGACTGGTTTCACTTGGAAATTCTTCTAAGTGTGGAGTTTTGGAACTTTAAAATATTCCTCTAAAATCAGCCGAAATACGAATTCCGATTTACTCACCTGTTATCAGGAGAGACCTCAGTGCTGCATCTTTCAGCCCAGTACTGGTCCTGAAAAGTAATTTTAGCCGTACTTACCGGTAACTTGAATTTCCTTCATAGGCTAACATTGACTAGTTTCACTTGGAAATTCTTCTAAGTGTGGAGTTTTGGAACTTTAAAATATTCCTCTAAAATCAGCCGAAATACGAATTCCGATTTACTCACCTGTTATCAGGAGAGACCTCAGTGCTGCATCTTTCAGCCCAGTACTGATCTTGAAAAGTAATTTTAACCGTACTTACCGGTAACTTGAATTTCCTTCATAGGCTAACATTGACTGGTTTCACTTGGAAATTCTTCTAAGTGTGGAGTTTTGGAACTTTAAAATATTCCTCTAAAATCAGCCGAAATACGAATTCCGATTTACTCACCTGTTATCAGGAGAGACCTCAGTGCTGCATCTTTCAGCCCAGTACTGATCCTCAAAAGTAATTTTAACCGTACTTACCAGTAACTTGAATTTCCTTCCATAGGATATCATTGCCTGCTTTTTGCTGAAAAAGTTTCTAAGTGTTGATTTTTGAAACATACAAATATTCCTCTAAAATCAGCCGAAATCCAAATTCTGATTTACTCACCTGTTATCAGGAGAGACCTCAGTGCTGCATCTTTCAGCCCAGTACTGGTCCTGAAAAGTAATTTTAACCGTACTTACCAGTAACTTGAATTTCCTTCCATAGGCTAACATTGACTGGTTTCACTTGGAAATTCTTCTAAGTGTGGAGTTTTGGAACTTTAAAATATTCCTCTAAAATCAGCCGAAATACGAATTCCGATTTACTCACCTGTTATCAGGAGAGACCTCAGTGCTGCATCTTTCAGCCCAGTACTGATCCTCAAAAGTAATTTTAACCGTACTTACCGGTAACTTGAATTTCCTTCATAGGCTAAGATTGACTGGTTTTCAGCAAAAGTTTCAAAGTGTTGATTTTCACAAACTACAAATATTCCTTAAAAATCGCCTGTATGACTTAAACGCATTTTTTCAACTGTTTACAGGAGATGCACCAGTGCTGGATCCAGGATCCAACACTGAGTAAGAAAAAGTAACGATAACAGTTTTTACCTGCTAAGTGAATTTCCTTCCATAGGATAACATTGGTGATTCTATGAGAAAAAGTTTCTAAGTGTCAACTTTTAAAATACAATAATATTCCTTAAAAATCACGACTGTAACCAAAACGCTTTTACTCAACTGTTTACAGGAGATGTACCAGGACTGAATCTAGGATCCAGTCCTGTGGTTACAAAAGTAATCCATAAAGTAACTAATTGCATTTAACTAGAAATTCACATTGAGCTGAATGTTGCATTGTGTTTGAAAATGTGTTGCCCATTGCAACAACTGTAACTACTGTACTTAAAAGTCTATTGCCTATCTGCAAAGTATTTAAACTAAAGTAATTCATTCTGAGAAAGTATTTTTGTAATGTAATGTATAATGTAATTACAATGTAATTTAAAAAATAAAATATGTAAAAAAATTGTTTCTAAAAATGTAGTAAATCAGTATGAAAAAAATTAATATAACAATTAATACATTTAAAAATTGTCATTTACAAAACCTTTGAAATTCACTGAAAAACCGTAGGTTTCAGGCACGTTATAGTTAGAAATTAGCATTTAAAAAACCTTTGAAATTCACTGAAAAACCATAGGTTTCAGACACGTTATAGTTACAAATTAGCATTTAAAAACCTTTGAAATTCACTGAAAAAACCATAGGTTTCAGACACGTTATAGTTACAAATTAGCATTTAAAAACCTTGAAATTCACTGAAAACCATAGGTTTCAGACACGTTATAGTTACAAATTAGCATTTAAAAACCTTTGAAATTCACTGAAAAAACCATAGGTTTTAGGGACAGTTTTAGTTACTTGGACATTGCACTCGTACAAAACCCGTGAAATTCCCCGTTATAGTTAGTTCAGCTAACTATAACTCGCGCCCCTGCAATGCACTGCTGATGACGTCACATATTACATCACTCATGACATGGTCAGTGACATCACTGATGACATCATCTAAATGACATCACTGATGACATCACTGATGACATCATCCATGTGATAATTTCATGCATCTTCTCACACCCTAATATAACCTTTGATATACCCACTCTAAATTACAGACTGCCATTCTCAAAACCATAGACACTCCAACACCAAAACTACATACCCACTCACTGATTATTAGGTCTACACACACATTTACTCTCTCACCAGTACAATCACTCATACTTATGGTCACTCAGTACAGGACTATCATATGCACTCATACACCTATATACACACTCACACACCTCCACTCATCCATAGAGGTACTCACACACCTAGTCAGTCATGCAAATAATTAATCACACTCCCATTTACTTACCTATACAGTTATACACACACCAGCTCACTTACTCATACAAATACTAGCACATTCTTACGCTCTTACACAATCACTGATACAAGCACACACTCATCCATACAGCCACTCTCACAATCACACACTCTCACTTATAGCCATTTATATACTCCAACACACATATATACTGCCTTTCACATATGTAGTTACTCACACATGTACCACTGAGATATACATTTACTCACTAACACAGCCATACACACACTCACCCACCCATACAGTCCATCACAGATGCACTCTTGAAAACATGCACCCAGTGAATCACCCACTCACACATCTATGCACAGAGTCACACACACCCCACCCACACAAACACTCAGGCACCCATACAGATACTCAGACAACAAATCAATAACCCATATAGACACTCATGTAGCTATTCGCAAACCCATGCAGCCGCTTACACACCAACAGACAGACAGATACAGACATTCACACAGTTTAGTCATTAACCCATGCATTCAGTAAGATACGTTTAATCACTCACTCATAGAGTCAGTCACGCACCTACTAAATCATCCATTCAGACACTTATACACCCACTCATTCTTCAATATGCCTTTCCCTATATATATTAAACATATTTAAACTTTACAGAAACACACAGTCACTGGATGATGTCATCAGTGATGTCATCAGTGATGTCATTTGAGATGTCATCAGTGATGTCATCAGTGATGTCACTGACCATGTCATGAGTGATGTAATATGTGACGTCATCAGCAGTGCATTGCAGGGCGCGAGTTATAGTTAGCTGAACTAACTATAACGGGGAATTTCACGGGTTTTGTACGAGTGCAATGTCCAAGTAACTAAAACTGTCCCTAAAACCTATGGTTTTTTCAGTGAATTTCAAAGGTTTTTTAAATGCTAATTTGTAACTATAACGTGTCTGAAACCTATGGTTTTTTCAGTGAATATATATATGTGTGTGTATATATATATATATATATAAATATATATATATGTGTGTATATATATATATATTCACTGAAAAAACCATAGGTTTTAGGGACAGTTATAGTTACTTGGACATTGCACTCGTACAAAACCCGTGAAATTCCCCGTTATAGTTAGTTCAGCTAACTATAACTCGCGCCCCGCAATGCACTGCTGATGACGTCACATATTACATCACTCATGACATGGTCAGTGACATCACTGATGACATCACTGATGACATCTCAAATGACATCACTGATGACATCATCCAGTGACTGTGTGTTTCTGTAAAGTTTAAATATTTTTAAAATATATAGGAAAAGACGTATTGAAGAATGAGTGGGTGTCTAAGTGTCTGTATGGATGATTTAGTAGGTGCGTGACTGACTCTATAAGTGAGTGATTTAACGTATCTTACTGAATGCATGGGTTAGTGACTAAACTGGGTGTATGTCTGTATCCGTCTGTCTGTTGCTGTGTAAGTGGCTGCATGTGTTTGTGAATAGCTAAATGATTTTCTATATGAGTTATTGAATGCTTGTCTGAGTATCTGTATGGGTGCCTGAGTGTTTGTGTGGGAGGGGTGTGTGCAACTCTGTGCATAGATGTGTGAGTGGGTGATTCACTGGGTGGATGGTTTCAAGAGTGCATCTGTGATAGACTGTATGGGTGGGTAAGTGTGTGTAAGAGTGTGTTAGTGAGTGAATGTATGTCCCAGTGGTACATGTGTGAGTAACTACATATGTGAAAGGCAGTATATATGTGTGTTGGAGTATATAAATAGCTATAAGCAAGAGTGAGTGATTGTGATAGTGGCTGTATGGATGATTGTGTGCTTGTATCAGTGATTGTATAAGAGCGTAACAATGTGCTACTATTTGTATGAGTAAGTGAGCTGGTGTGTGTATAACTGTATAGGTGAGTAAATGGCAGTGTGTTTAATTATTTGCATGACTGACTAGGTGTGTGAGTATCTCTATGGATGAGTGGCGTTGTTTGAGTGTCTATATAGGAGTAAGAGTGCATATGATAGTCCTGTACTGAGTGACCGTAAGTATGAGTGACTGTACGGGTGAGTGAGTGGATGTGTGTGTGTAGACCTAAGAATCAGTGAGTGGGTATGTAGTTATTGGTGTTGGAGTGTCTATGGTTTTGCGAATGGCAGTCTGTAATTTAGAGTGGGTGTATCAAAGATTATATTAGGGTGTGAGGAGGTGCATCAGATTATCACGTGGATGATGTCATCAGTGATGTCATTTGAGATGTCATCAGTGATGTCATCAGTGATGTCACTGACCATGTCATGAGTGATGTAATATGTGACGTCATCAGCAGTGCATTGTGGGCGCGAGTTATAGTTAGCTGAACTAACTATAACGGGGAATTTCACGGGTTTTGTACGAGTGCAATGTCCAAGTAACTATAACTGTCCCTAAAACCTATGGTTTTTTCAGTGAATTTCAAAGGTTTTTTAAATGCTAATTTGTAACTATAACGTGTCTGAAACCTATGGTTTTTTCAGTGAATTTCAAAGGTTTTTTAAATGCTAATTTGTAACTATAACGTGTCTGAAACCTATGGTTTTTTCAGTGAATTTCAAAGGTTTTTTAAATGCTAATTTCTAACTATAACGTGCCTGAAACCTACGGTTTTTTCAGTGAATTTCAAAGGTTTTGTAAATGACAATTTTTAAATGTATTAATTGTTATATTAATTTTTTTCATACTGATTTACTACATTTTTAGAAACAATTTTTTTTACATATTTTATTTGTCAAATTACATTGTAATTACATTATACATTACATTACAAAAATACTTTCTCAGAATGAATTACTTTAGTTTAAATACTTTGCAGATAGGCAATAGACTTTTAAGTACAGTAGTTACAGTTGTTGCAATGGGCAACACATTTTCAAACACAATGCAACATTCAGCTCAATGTGAATTTCTAGTTAAATGCAATTAGTTACTTTATGGATTACTTTTGTAACCACAGGACTGGATCCTAGATTCAGTCCTGGTACATCTCCTGTAAACAGTTGAGTAAAAGCGTTTTGGTTACAGTCGTGATTTTTAAGGAATATTATTGTATTTTAAAAGTTGACACTTTGAAACTTTTTCTCATAGAATCACCAATGTTATCCTATGGAAGGAAATTCACTTAGCAGGTAAAAACTGTTATCGTTACTTTTTCTTACTCAGTGTTGGATCCTGGATCCAGCACTGGTGCATCTCCTGTAAACAGTTGAAAGAATGCGTTTAAGTCATACAGGCGATTTTTAAGGAATATTTGTAGTTTGTGAAAATCAACACTTTGAAACTTTTTTGCTGAAAACCAGTCAATGTTAGCCTATGAAGGAAATTCAAGTTACCGGTAAGTACGGTTAAAATTACTTTTGAGGATCAGTACTGGGCTGAAACATGCAGCACTGAGGTCTCTCCTGATAACAGGTGAGTAAATCGGAATTCGTATTTCGGCTGATTTTAGAGGAATATTTTAAAGTTCCAAAACTCCACACTTAGAAGAATTTCCAAGTGAAACCAGTCAATGTTAGCCTATGGAAGGAAATTCAAGTTACTGGTAAGTACGGTTAAAATTACTTTTCAGGACCAGTACTGGGCTGAAAGATGCAGCACTGAGGTCTCTCCTGATAACAGGTGAGTAAATCAGAATTCGGATTTCGGCTGATTTTAGAGGAATATTTGTATGTTTCAAAAATCAACACTTAGAAGAATTTCCAAGTGAAACCAGTCAATGTTAGCCTATGAAGGAAATTCAAGTTACCGGTAAGTACGGTTAAAATTACTTTTCAGGATCAGTACTGGGCTGAAAGATGCAGCACTGAGGTCTCTCCTGATAACAGGTGAGTAAATCGGAATTCGTATTTCGGCTGATTTTAGAGGAATATTTTAAAGTTCCAAAACTCCACACTTAGAAGAATTTCCAAGTGAAACCAGTCAATGTTAGCCTATGAAGGAAATTCAAATTACCGGTAAGTACGGTTAAAATTACTTTTGAGGATCAGTACTGGGCTGAAAGATGCAGCACTGAGGTCTCTCCTGATAACAGGTGAGTAAATCGGAATTCGTATTTCGGCTGATTTTAGAGGAATATTTTAAAGTTCCAAAACTCCACACTTAGAAGAATTTCCAAGTGAAACCAGTCAATGTTAGCCTATGAAGGAAATTCAAGTTACCGGTAAGTACGGTTAAAATTACTTTTCAGGACCAGTACTGGGCTGAAAGATACAGCACTGAGGTCTCTCCTTATAACAGGTGAGTAAATCGGAATTCCTATTTCGGCTGATTTTAGAGGAATATTTGCACAATGGTGAAGGGAGGGGGCGGGGCCTGAGGTGACATCTTTGCAAACGCGCCCGTGGCGCGTTTTAAGTTGGGGGATTAAGTTCCCTTGAATCCTGAGGGTCCCTAGGGGCCAACTAGACCACCAGGAACCTCCAATATGCGCTAGGGCTGCGTTGCAGAGACGTGTAGAGAGGCCACACCCTTTACACCTCTCTGCAACGCAGCTCTGTGGCGCTTTCTGGATGTACCTGTTGGGCTAGTTGGCCCCCAGGGACCCTCAGGATTGAAGGGGATTTAATTCCCCATCTTAAAACGCGCCACGGGGCCTGTTTGCACACATGTCACCTCAAGCCCCGCCCCTCCCTTCACCACTGTGCAAACGCGCCCCGTGGCGCGTTTTAAGTTGGGGGATTAAGTCCCCTTGAATCCTGAGGGTCCCCGGAGTCCAACTAGCCCACCATATACTTCCAAAAGCGCCATAGAGCTGCGTTGCAGAGAGGTGTAAAAGGGGCGTGGCCTCTGTACACCTCTCTGCAAGGCAGCTCCCTGGCGCATACTGGAGGTTCCTGGTGGGCTAGTTGGCCCCCAGGGACCCCCAGTATTCAAGGGGAATTGCCTTCTCTGCAAACGCGCCAGGGGGCGCGTTTGCAGAGTGGTGAAGGAAGGGGCGGGCCTGCGGGCCCGATCGTTTTTTTAAATATTTTTGGGGGAGGGGGCCGCGTGGCCCCCTCCCGGGCCACTACTTGCCCCGGGGACCCCATCCCCCGGGCTGGCCCTTCGTTGGGGACTGTGGGGGTCCCCAATCCCCCACAGTCCCGCCGGCTCCCCGTGTCCTACGGGAGCCGGCATTAGCTTACACATGGGGAGCTGCTAAGATGCAGCTCCCCATGTGGAAAGCATCGGCTTTGGATATTGGAAGAGAGAGCAGGTTTCCTGCCTCTCTTCCAATATCCAAGTAAGTTTGCAATGACAGGACGGGAGCCGCGAGGCTCCCGTCCTGTCATTGCAAACAGCAGTGTCCCGGGGTAGGCACCCCAGGACACTGCAGGAGCCGGCCCTGGGGGTGGTGGTCCCCAGGGCCATCAAGGGCTCCAGGAGGGGGCCGCGCGGCCCCCTCCCATTCAGTGCACAGCCCCGGGAGGTGGTGGTCCCCGGGCTCTGGGGTCCAAAACGGACCCCCATTGTAATTTTTCTTAGTGCCCCGGGAGGTGGTGGTCTCGGGCGTGTGGGGCTGGAGCCCCCACACAGGTTTTTAATAAAAAAGAAGCCCCGGGAGGTGGTGGTCTCGGGCTGCGGGAGGGCTCAGAGCCCTCCCGCACCATTGTACATAAAGCCCCGGGGGTGGTGGTCCTCGGGCTTGGGGGCCCTTAGAGGCCCCCACACATAAAATTAACCCCCCAGCATGCCCCCGGGACTTGGGCCACCCGGGGCCAACTAACAT